>CM038215.1:154200972-154529224 GCA_021442155.1 Cymbidium sinense
AATTCAACTGATCCTCCTAAATTTGTGTATTTTATCATGACTATATAAAGAACAGGGTTGTTGCCATTGTTCTTCGTGAAACTATTATGATCTCATCCATTGTATTTAACCTGCTACTTATTTTCATTTGCTTATGACTTCATGATTTTTTTTCCAGTGAGAATGTGTATTATTTTAATATTTTTTGAAGGAGGAACTTAAATGGGTTGTGTTAGGAAAGGTATGTGTTTCTTTATCTATTTGATTATATCTTAAGTTACTGATGAGATAATTTCTTTTTTTTTTTATCATGCGCAAAATAGGTATTTATTTTCATATGTGAGAGGGTCATGATGAAAATATTTTAAAGTTTAGTAAGAGAGGTTATACTTTAGCCATTGAGGTTAAGGGTTTTATTTTAATCTTTTTTTTAATTTACACATTAGTCCCTAATCTTTTTGGAGGATTTACATACATGACATTTAAAATTATTTTATTTATATGTTTAACACCTAAAATTTCTTATTGATTAATTTGCAATTCAATAAACTTCCATCCTACTCATCTCCCTACTTAAAATTTCATAAATGTTGCTGATGAAGAGGTGAGAAAATAATGATGAGATCTCATTATGGAAAGGCATTAATAGAACAGACCAATGGTGTGTGAAGGAGAAAAGAGCTTCTGATAGTTAAGGGAGATTATGAGAAAGTTATTATTTTTTGATGTTATTTAAATAATTATATTTGTGAATAAATAGAAATTTTTATGTGTTAAATATAAAAATAGGATGGCTTTAAATTATATTTTAATTCGTAAATTTATTTAATTAGTTGTATAATAAATTCATCAAATCAATTTGGTCATATATCTATCAAACACTTATAATCAATTTGCTACTTATTAATGTTGCTATTTGTTGCAGCTTCCAATGCTCACGCTAAAATCAGCGTACAACACCCATAGGCACGCTCCTCTCAAATAGGCTATTTGGTTTCTTTTGCATTTCTATCTCATTTAGCCTTCGTTTATATTTCATCAGAAGCTTTAAAGCTCCCATTGGAAACTCCTCCTTCGCACTCTGTCTAAGAGATTTAGATTCATCATGCTTATGGGAAGAAATTCTGCTGTTATTTTAATTTGCGTTATCGAAAAGTTCAACCAAATAAGATGTTCAAAGAAGCTATTATTTTGGAATCGATTTGCATAAATGCAAATTAAAGATAAAAACAAAATCAATAATGCATGCCACCTTCTACGTAAACAGATCATTAACTGCATGACAACTGAAACACAAACTAATACGTTGAATATGCGCAAAAATGCATGAAATTATGCGCTTATTTTCAGCCACACATACAGACACTGACGTCACACAGCACTCAAAGCATATATATTACGATCCAACAAGTCTTTGAAAGTGAGCGAGCTATTACTGCTTTAGGGTGCTTCAGCTGTCCAAAGAATTTCCATCCCTGGAATGGTAATAAATAAAGTTCCAATTGGCGTATAAACTTTATATATATATATATATATATATATATATATATATATATATATATATATATATATATATATATATTTAAAGAGTTATTGATCTTATATTATATTATTTTAGGTGTAGCTCTATCCTCTTTTATATTCTTGAGTCTATAAATTAGTTTTATATATATATATATATATTAGATTTTCAGTATATATTTATGCTATTTTGTGTACTTTTTCTTTTGATTATATCAAAATTTAGATAATTTTTATAATAAACTTTTTGATATAAAGGATAAAGATGCATGTTTTTTGCTTTATTTTGGTGAGTAAATATCAAACGATCCATTGATTATGATCATATTTCTTTTTGAAAGCTCATACTTGAAAAGTTCAAATAATGAAGAAAAAATAAGCTATATGAGTCGATCGTACAAATGATTTTATTTTAATTATAAAACTTGTTTCAAGGAAGCATTCCTCTCAATAAAATAAGCTGTCTGAATTTTATGAATATTGCAGCATGACTTTCAGGCTTGATCGAACTGGTCACTGCTGAATTTGTCAGAATATATATAATTTCCTTCTTCGTTGGCTGCTTCCATCTTGCTTGTGCTCCCAGAGAAATATATATAATTTTATGTGATATACCTTAAGCAAATATAGATAAATTTGCTTAACCTAACAAGCTTATTTTTTTTTGAATAATATTTTATTTTATTTTATTCATAATGCAATCTATATCTTGCACATATCTCTAAAAAATAGTGAGATATTTAAAT
The DNA here is from genome assembly GCA_021442155.1 of Cymbidium sinense. Classification (NCBI taxonomy): domain Eukaryota; kingdom Viridiplantae; phylum Streptophyta; class Magnoliopsida; order Asparagales; family Orchidaceae; genus Cymbidium; species Cymbidium sinense. Next base: position 154,203,219 of record CM038215.1, read on the forward strand.
CGCATAATTAATATAATTTTTCTATTTTTTCTAAAAAATTATTTTATTTTGTTATATCATTTATGTTTATGGCATCTATGTGCACATGATATCATATTTACGAAATGTAACATCACATGTTATATTTTAAAAAATTAAAAAATTAATTGCAATTTGATCATTTCTAAAATACAAAAGCATTGATCATAGTGTTAACATCGAATGGCTGTCCCGCATCATCATTGATCTCATAATCACAGAATAATAAATAAATAAAACCACAGCTACTTTTCCGTCGAATTTCAACCGTCCCTTCTCTCATTTTCTTCAAAATATATAAAAATTAATAAAAATGACAAAATAAATAGCTATACTGTAGTAGCTGGCATCCACAGCTTCCACCGTTAAAGAATATAAAATACTATACAAAATAATAAAATAATAAAATAACTATAAAATAAAAAAAGGTTGGCACTCTCTTAATTTTCTGTCATTGTCCTTAAGAAACAGATAATTTAAATTATATTATCAAATATAAACTTAAAATTTTAGAGTTAAGTTTAAAATTTATATAATTAAAAATATGAAAATATATTTTATTTAGAGGGAGGGAGGGGCAAAATACCAAAAAAATATCTTGATCAAAATATGAAAAAAAATTAGAGCGCCCATTGCACATCCTCACATAAAAGAAGTTTCACCCATACCTTAAATTGTTTAAATTTGACTAAAATTATCTTGTAATAATAAAAATTAAATAAATATGCCTTTGAATGCTCATTTTGGATGAATCTAATCCGCTATTATTGGCACAATAATTGTTAATGCAAAAGATATTAGTTCAAACAATAGTTCAATCTTTATTCAAACTTCATGAACTTAGCTTACCTACTTGTAATTCACCCTTGTTTATCGTACCCTCATCTAAAAAATAGATTGTAGTTGGTATAGTATAACTCTAATGACTTAATTAATTCTATTGATCTAAGCGTTGCCCTAATTTAGTATAGTCTATCCTAATGACCCTATATGTAACCTAAAATGCTCAATAACTCTAAATGATTATTCTAATGATTAATTCAATGGACTATCGCAATCCAAACTTTAGTTAACTTTGGTAAACACGTTAGCAAACCATAACTACCACTAGGCCAAATTAAGAAAACAATATCATACCTTTAATTGATTATAGATGACCCTTAGCCTTATTTGTCTTTCCTAATTAGCTTTGAGCCATCTTCACTAAACCCTATTATACTTTGGTTCCAAGTGGCCATTCTAAACATATTTATGCTTCCTTGTTAGCTCTAGATCAAATTAGGTCAATTCTATCATACATTTGGTTCTAAGGGACCTTCCTAGACATATTTTCCTACACTAGTTAGCTCAAGGCCATATTAGGAAAATGATATCATGATCCATATGCCATATAATACTCTTTCAAGTCCATATGTGACCAACCTATATTGTCCTATTAAGCCATGGCTAATCCAATAGACTTTAATCTTTTCTAACTTGCCCTAGACAACCTTTAGATCACACTTGATCCAATGAGCTTTAATACCCACTTTACCATTATATAAATCTTAATCGGCATTGATCTCTAGGCACATGTTACACAATTTTAGGTGGCTTTGGCCCCTATTATTCTTTTAGATTAAAGTACAGTATAAGCTGGCAGTTTTCAAGCCTCAATGTATATTTACCGTTGTTGAGAGTGTCGTGATTTTGTAGTGTGTCACCTGACTTGAATTGACTTCCGAAGTTCGTTGAAGCGATGGGTGAAATCATGGATAGCAGAATGAGTGAGCCAAAGATGAGAGTTGTTAACAAGGAAGCTGAGGAAATGGTTCTTGCCATTATGTTTATGTGCAAGAGAGTGAGGGGAGTTTCAGTGCTTTGTTTGAGCTCAATTTATAGCCTAATTAACTAATTTTTTTATTATTTTGCTTCTATATTTTCCTGGAATTAATATTGTTTTTGCTTGCTGTTTAAAGCTCATGCTGATTGAAAAGTTCAAACCAGCATGAAAGAAAAACCTGTCAGTTCGCTGATTTAAGACATTTAATAATAACTTTGTAAAGCATGTAATAAATCTCATTTGAACTTGAAATTTTTGTGTTTTACTCTCTGTTCATTTTTTATTAATTATTTTACATCTAATTATGATGGATATTGATTCATTTTTTAATTCTATATTTTAAAGTCTAGATTGTTGAAATTTTGCTTCACACTAATTTCTGTTGATAGAATTTTTTGATGAACTAGGTAGCAGAATTTTCTTCAGTTTTATTACAAAAAATCAACAATCATATTAATTATTTGAACACATTATTAGATTGCATCATTAATTTTACTAATTTTTCTAAATATATATATTTTGTTGTAATCAATTCAAAAATTTTGAATTGAGTTATATGAAAACTCATTTTATTTATTAATTTCATGCAAGATAAATTGAAAAATCTGTTTTAATATATTATTATATCAAGCCCAGAAAGAAACCTTGAATGATTTGGATAATATCAAGTTGCAAATGGCACCATATATCTATTCTTAATCAATTTGTTGGCTGAATTTGTCAGAATGATTTGGATTATATCAAACCCAGAAAAATCTGTTTTAATATTATTATATCGAACTTGTCACTGATGAATTTGTCAGAATATATATAATTTCCTTCTTCGTTGGCTGCTTCCATCTTTTGTGCTTCCAGAGAAATATATATAATTTTATGTGATATACCTAATGTTAGGAAAATTGTTTGATTAAAATTTATTGTGATTCTTACGAAGGAACTTAGTGTTTGATGGTAATCCAAAAGACATTATCAACCACCCATGATTGAATCGATCAAGGAATCAAATTGTGGGAGGGATTGCAAGTCTTTTAACACTTGATTCAAGATGGCAAAGTTAACTTGTATCCTTCACTTGACATTCAATTTGTGCATCATATATTAATCCAACTGATGGATTTCGTGGATAAACCCTAAACCTAAAACCCTAAACCCTAAATCCCCAAATCCTAAATCCTAAAACCAAACCCTACAACCCTAAACCCTAAACCCTAAACCCTAAAAACCCTAAACCATAAACCCTAACTTTCAGATCAGAGCACCAATCAACTCTACCAAAGTACTGACAAATTGTCATTTAGAATGCTTACCTCCAATAACTTTCAGATCAGAGCACCAATCAACTCTACCAAAGTAGTGACAAATTGTCATTTAGAATGCTTACCTCCAATAACTTTCGATCGAGCACCAATCAACTCTACCAAAAGTGGTGACAAATTGTCATTTAGAATGCTTACCTCCAATAACTTTCATCGAGCACCAATCAACTATACCAAAGTAGTGACAAATTGTCATTTAGAATGCTTGTGCCAATTATGGTTATTGGGTTACTTGTAAGTGATTTTTATGCTAACACCTAGACTTGCCAATCATTGATCATGCATAAATGTTGAAATTCAAACTACAAACAATCAAATCAAAGAGGGCAACTACAAACACACAATTGAATAAATCTTTCTTTTTGGGTGATTTACATACATACATATCATTAGTCAAAAAAAGCTCGCTCGCGAACAGTTTCTGGCCAAGTATAGGTTCTACTGCTCATTAACTAAACGAAATGAACAACGTATTATTTCTGCTCGATATAAACGAGAACATGAACAATCATTTGGATCGTGTTCGGCCGATGCTTTAAATAAAAAATTATATTATATTATATTATTATTATTATTATTTATTACTATTATTATTATTATTATTATTATTATTATGTATTACTATTATTTGTATTTTATTACTATTATTATTATTATTATTATTATTTTATTACTATTATTTTTATTTTTTTATTATTATTTTATTTTTATTATTATTATTATTATTACTACTATTATTATTATTATTATTATTATATGAACACATTTACATATCACAAATGCAGCGACTTTGGTTAAAACTTTTATACAAAAGACGTATGCGTCAATCCTCCTCCACAAAAGCTCATTGTCATGACATGTGTCGGCTTCGTTTAGCTTAAACGAGAACATAACAGAGACATTTCAAGCTCGATATATAAACGCAACACTAACAAAACATAAACGAATAACAAAGAGTTTCTGCTCTACTGCTTACACCCCTACATATCATACAATTCTTATATATTTACATATCTAATTCTTAAACTTTAATATTTATAAAAATAATATCAAATCTATCATATAACATCATAAATATCACCCATAGTTACTTTTTAAAAGTGAAATAGATCTTTACAAGCATAGAAAAGTGTTATGAATGTAAATATAAAATTTTAAATTTTTGATATATAAATATATAAGAATTATGTGGAATGTATATAAATCTTTCTTTTTTTAAATTGTCTCCCTAGTCATGAGGCAGGATCCAAGAAGGAGAAGCACTATTCTCTAAATTTCATTTTCAAATCTACCAATATATATATATATATATATATATATATATATTTTTTCCTTATATGCAATCATAAGTCAAAATTATTTGAAAATTCTCGATAGTTTGAAGTTGTAAGAGTTTGGTCCACATATGGGACTTATGATAAAAGGAGCATAGTGCATATAGACCAATTTGGATCATATATATGAGATTTCTAAATTCCTCTAGTTGACCATCTCGACTTTTCTTAACACTAAGTAACCTAGTTTGAAATGTTTCTTCAAAAATAAAATAGCTTTTTCTATCAAAGCTACATCTTGCTAGTGGTACTCTTGCAAAAAAAATTATATTTGCTTGCCACCTTTTTTTCTCTTCTAATCATCATCAATAATCTACCAAATTCTTTGTGCAAGTGTAGAAATCCCATCAATTTTAGAATATAATTCAGTTAATGTGTGACTAACAAGGCTAAAAGGGAAAGGCACCTCCCCGTGATGGCGGATGAAGTGGCTTAATTAGCTCACTATAAGTACTACAAAGTCTTTTATATAAGCACCTTCCATGATAGCCAGTCCAATTTCAACAAATTGATGATGGTCATATTTATTGCATCAACTTGCTCGTTGGTATGAAGGTGACTAACATAAGATAATTTGACTATAATTACACCTTTCATAAAGCTTAATTAACTTTTTGTTATTCAATTGTGTCTCTTTATCTGATGAAAGAAACATGTTAAATCTTACAAATATGATTACTATAGGAAGTTGATAATAATTTATGGCCAAAATAGGGAGAGGGCTAACAAAGTCCATATGCCAAAATGAACAAATTTATTATAAAAAATAAATTAATATTAAAAAAGAAAAAAAACAGATGATTTAAATTATATTATCCAATATAAACTTAAAATAAAAATAAATGTTCAAAATGAATAACTTTCTTATCAAAAATATTATTAGCTAAATAATCTATATTAGGAATAAATTGAAGAATCGATTAATTTAAAATTTTAATTAAAAGATAGATTGCTTCATTATCATGAGAGACACTAATAGTTAAAAAAAAACATAATTATTTTTTATATGAATAGTATATTATATATATAGTCCCATATACTTAACAAGAAACTATATAAATAACAACAAGGATATAATTTTTAAAGCTTTTAACTTATATTGGTGATTAGGATATGTAGTTGGTTTGACTCATATGGTTGAAAATTTTAGTGTTGCTTAAAATTTATATAATTAAAAATATGAAAATATATTTTATTTAGAGGGAGGGAACCAAAATACCAAAAAAAAATACCTTGATCAAAATATGAAAAAAATTAGAGCCCATTGCACATCCTCACATAAAAGAAGTTTCGCCCATACTTTACATTGTTTAAATTTGACTAAAACTGTCTTGTAATAATAAAAATTAAATAAATATGCCTTTGAATGCTCATTTTGGATGAAGTTAATCCTCTATTATTGGCACAATAATTGTTGAAGCATAATGCAAAAGATATTAGTTCAAACAATAGTTCGAATCTTTATTCAAACTTCATGAACTTGGCTTACCTACTTGTAATTCACCCTTGTTTATCATACCCTCATCTAAAAATAGATTGTGGTTGGTATAGTCCAACTCTGATGACTTAATTAACTCTATTGATCTAAGCGTTGCCCTAATTTAGTATAGTCTATCATAATGACCCTATATGTAACCTAACATGCTCAATAACTCTAAATGATTATTCTAATGATTAATTCAATGGACTATCACAATCTATACTTTAGTTGACTTTTGTAAACATGTTAGCAAACCATAACTACCACTAGGCCAAATTAAGAAAACAATATCATACCTTTAATTGATTATAGATGACCTCCTTAGCCTTATTTGTCTTTCCTAATTAGCTTTGAGCCATCTTCGCTAAACTCTATTATACTTTGGTTCCAAGTGGCCATTCTAAACATATTTATGCTTCATTGTTAGCTCTAGATCAAATTAGGTCAATTCTATCATACATTTGGTTCTAAGGGACCTTCCTAGACATATTTTCCTACACTAGTTAGCTCATGGCCATATTAGGAAAATGATATCATGATCCATATGCCATATAATACTCTTTTAAGTCCATATGTGACCAACCTATCTTGTCCTATTAAGCCATGGCTAATCCAATAGACTTTAATCTTTTCTAACTTGCCCTAGACAACCTTTAGATCACACTTGATCCAATGAGCTTCAATACCCACTTTACCATTATATAAATCCTAATCGGCATTGGTCTCTAGGCACATGTTACACAGTTTTAGGTGGCTTTGGCCCCTATTATTCATGTAAAGCAAGTGAAATTGTCGCAACGAGCTTGCAAGAGCAAGCAGATTATCAGATATTTTGAAAGCATAATTTAAACTAGATTTAAATTCAACTTGAAGCAAATTTAAATTGAATTACAACAACTTTTGTTCCTTAAATAGTCAACTGCAAATATATAAATCTTAAATAAAAAAAGGATTAATTAAGTTCAACATAAGTAATTCAACATCAATAAAGAAATATAATTCATGTAGACAAACAAAATATATTATGAATCACTTTTAAAAAGGTAATATTGCCAATAATTATTATTTTCTATTTATGATAAAAGATTTTATTACAGACCATCTGTTGGTCTCATGATGGTTTTTACTAATAAAATCGGGAAAATAATATTTACAAATTTACCTGATCAATCATTGTAGTCCAAACCAGAGCCATACTTCCAAGCTTCTAAATGTCGTCTCCACTTGTATTTGTTCTTCTCTGGAAGGAGTTCAATCCATGGCCTAAAAATTAAGCCAAAATGAATAATTATTTAAAAAAAATGCATTTTAAAAGTATCTCATTGAACATTTGTAAATTGTTGATCAAATGTGAGAAAAATAAAAATAAAAATGTCGCTAAAAAATAATGACAAATTATATTTCAATTTGGGAAAAATTAAGGTGGGTTAAGAATATCCTAACTCAAATTCAATTGTGATGAGTTTTATAATCATCAAAATAGTTTAAAGATGAAAGCATTACATGACTGATCAATAAAAATTTATATTACACTCATCTTAAAAGATCTTAAAAGTAAAGATGATGATTATAAGAATATTCTGATATAATTTTTTTTTTCATTCAAGATAAAAATAAATAGGCAATCATTTAGTGTTCAAATTACATGAAAAAAAAATGAAATTTTTTAAGCTTTTTTTGAGATAAAATGGCAATGCTTACCTTATGATGGGATCAACATAGATGGACAAAAAGGTGTAGTAACCAAGCATCAAAAAATGCCCAAACCAATTGAGGATCAAAGAAAGCCAACCTAAGGAAATAAATCCATGTAAGTTTCCCATCACCATTCATATATAGCATTGTTAGAAGGATCAAATGTAAGGATGGAAAATTTTTGAATCAAGATATCTTTGATATGAATTTGATCAGGATGTATTTTATAGCCATTAAATTTAATCAAAAATGAATGAATGATATATATATATATATATATATATAGATTAATTATATATTATACTTAAAAACAAATACGATGATGATAAAACATTTTATGATCAAATTTAAGTTAAAATATCCAAATCGAAATTTTCTCCGTAAGAATTAAGAAGCACATCAATAAATCTATATGTAGCATGGTGAAGTATCATTGCAAACATAATACGTAAATTAGACTCGGAATCCTTCCCGAGAAACCACCGATATGTTTCTTGTTAGATGATTGTATTCATTTGTCTTGCTACATTAACATGGATGTCTTAAATTTATCATATATATGTTTTACCCATATAAATAAAATGCCAAGTGTCAAGTGTGTTACATACATACATACATACATATAGACACACGCAATACACATACAGTGCATGACATATCATTGATCATATAATAGTCTCAAGTAAGGTTTAAACAACTCCTAAAGGGAGAAACACGAATTATGTCACGCCATACCAAAGACCGAATAAATGAAAAATTGTTTAACCATGATTATCTAAACATCATCAAGTTCCCGCAGCACTCCTATCCTCTACCACTTGTTCAATGGTCAATGTCAGAGACATCATCCTCATACAATAGAATGTCATAATCATGTCAATTCATCCAAAATGATTCCTCCAACATTTCATGGAAAACATCATTAAAACTCTTACTAGGGGCAAATAACCAACAACTTCTCTAATCAATTGTCAGAAAGAAACATCACCAAAAGTTCGCAATGTTAACTTTGGATCTCATAATAGTAAGTCATATTTAACTTGTCATGTCCATCTCAAGACAAAAGCCTCATCATTGTGACCTGCAAACAATCGAGGCGTATGCCTCTTTGTCCTAGTGAGATAGGCCTCGAGATGCTTTACATGCATGGCAACCTGATAAGCGAATCAAATTATACAATTTTAAATATTGCCAGCTAATACTAGATGATTAAAGTGCAAGAAGAACCGATATAGATGACTTCAGGGAAAGAATGCATAAGCAACATAATCCAAACGCAGAAAATGAAGAGCTTGAGTGAGATGTGAAGAGCTTAGTACAGGGTACTCAGCTTTGCTACCAAAGCTCACAACACTCTGCGTAAACTGTGCTCTAAATGTTGTCCGGGAGGAAAAAAGTAACATAGAGCTCCTGTCCTCCATATTACTATTTGAGGTTCTCTTTCTAGGCTTCTGGTGCATTAGCCCAAAGGCCCACAACTTTCTTGGGGAAGGCATTCAAGTTTGTCAAGGAGTTGAAGAAGCATGAGTAGTGTACTGCATACTATTTTTGGATTACTGGTCTTTTAAAGTAGATTATCAAAGGTAAATTGAATTTCTAGTAATGCAGAAGGGATATAGGTGCTGTTCAAGAGTCAAAACTTGCTCCATACAAACATGCCATATCAATAAATAGGTATGAGAAACTACGTTCAACGTAATATGACACCAACCTATAGCAACATCCGAAATAATACAACAACAACAACAATAAGCCTTAATCCCACTAGGTGGCTACATGAATCCTTCGTCTCCATTGTGTCCTATTATGTGTCAAATTCTCATTTAAATCAAGATACTAAGATCATTTTTTATACATCTTAACCAAGTCTTTGTCTACCTCTACCTTTCTTAACATAAAGAAATCTAATGCATCTACTCTCCTAATCGACTACCGACGCTTTATGCGGCCAAACCATCTAAGGTGACTCCCCCAATCATATCTACCACTGGAGCAACTCCAACTTTTTCTCGAATATACTCATATTGCATTCTATCTCTAAGAGTAAACCACTCATCCACCTAAGCATCCTCATCTCTCGTAACACTTAACTTAGTTTACGCTTCTTTATTGGCCAACATTCGCACTATAAGTCATTGGTCTTACCACCATCTTATAAAATTTTCCTTAAGTTTAAGTGGAACTTTTCTATCACACAACATGATGCATTCCTCCACTTCAACCATCCAACTTAATTCTACTAATAACATATCCATCTATTTCACCATCATTTTGAACAATAAAGCCTAAGATAATCGCCACTCTTATTGATGACTTGTTCACCTAATATCACAACACTACCACTAACTTCTACAACAAAAAATTACACTCCATATATTCAGTTTTAGATCTACTTAAATGAAAACCTTTAGACTCTAATGTTGACACCTCCATAATTCAAGTTTCTATTGGACTCCCTCTCTAGTCTTATCAATAAGAAGAATGTCATCAGCAAAAAGCATACACCAAGGTACATCTTCTTGTAAATGCCTAGTAAGAACATCAAAATATAACTTTAAATTTATTTATGAAAAATAAAATCCAAGCAAAGCATATTCTCATATAGGACGTCAAAATTTATTTTAGCTCTCAAGATATTTTAGTAAATGAGGAACTCACATGCTTGAATATTGATGGTAAGATCTGGGGATGGAATATCATAACCAAACCCAAAGTCTTCACTAAAGGTCCGAACTGTATCACATCCTAAAATCAAAGTAATTTAAAATCCAGATAAGCTCAAATCAACAGGATCAAAATTAAAGAGAAAATGCAACAGTTTCTGAAATTCCCAAAAGAGAAAAGGCAGGGAAGGTAAGATATTAACCTGGAGAAATGGCCGAAGGACCCTATCACCAAGCCTCTGAAGAAACGTAGTAAAAAGAAAATTATGTAAAAATAGAAACCAAGCAACAAATTTTCTCATAGTTAATCGTTAAAAGGTAACAATTACCTGCATAGCTTGAAAATTGTAAAAAAGGAGTTCATTAATAAAGGTGGGCGGCACATCAGAATCTGGTCTGGCTGACATCGCTCTTTGAAACAACCATGATGCGCTTAGGTTTGGCTGTATGAATTAACATTCCAATTTATGCATACGCAAGAAAACAGTATACTGAACAGAACATAAAGCACGGACCATGTAAGGGTTCAATAAACTCAAACTGTGCTGATCAAGGAAGTCCCCAGCTACTGCTTCATATATCCCTTTTTAAATAAATAAAAAATCCATAGAAAAAAGGATGATATTAGATGGAAGTTACTTATGCGATGTATGAGTAGAGAAGTTTGATTGCGTGGGTGATGGAAAGGAATCCTGTATAACTGCTACCCTGACAGATTACTGGGGTTTGGTCACTGCATTTAGAATCTAAAAAACAAATAGAAAAGTGAATACAATAAATTCTCAATACTTTATCATTTGGTTGTGTTTAAAGAAAAAACACGTAAACATTTTTTTCTCGTTTGGTTGGATGAATGTAAAAGTGAATACAAGAATCAATACTTTATTATATTTAAATTAATTATAGAATTTATTCACTAATTAACGATTCAATAAAAAAAATATATATTAAAATATAAATAAAATTTTTTTCTTAACTAAAAAAAAAATAAAATCAAATACAAATATAATGTATTAATATTTAATTATTAATAATTAATTTACAAATTTTCTAAGATATTAATTATTAATGTATAAATAAATAAAATAATATTATCATTTTATATTAATATATATTATCATATTTATATATATATATATATATATATATATATATATATATATATATATATATATATATATATATATATATATATATAATTTTATTACTATATTAAACATTAATTAATTAATAGGAATTTTTATTAAATAAATTAATCATGATTTAATATTTATTTATTAAATTATTTTTTTAATAAATAATTTACTCATTAATTATTTTTTACTAAATAAACTAAAATTTAATAATTATTTTAATTTTTTTGATTTATTGTGAATTATTTATCATTAATTTGAATAAATATAATTATATTTATTAAATCTTAATTAAGCTATAATAATATTTATTTTAATTAAAGTTAAAATTAACAGATTAAACGAATTTGAAAAAATAAATTAAAAAAAAAAACGTTTTCCCAGGCGTCTGCTCCAAGCTCCCAAAAAAAGAAAAAAAAATTTCTTTTCCCTGCATCGCTCCTGTCAAGACGCCAGGTATTCAAATACGCTTGAAAGCATATTTCTATTACACAAAAAAAGCAAGAAGGAAACGAAATACTAAATTTTATAATGAAAAGGATACTAATAAAAAAAAGAAGAAATGCACGTATTTTGATTACATTACACTGTAAATACTCGGAACCAAACAGCCCCTAAATCTGGGGGTTATCTAGCTTGGCGGGAAAAAACCTCCACAAACCATTGGGAATAGTTTTTAGTTTTTTTTTAATGCTGGCAGCTTACTAAGAATTTCATAAATTTGTAAAATCATTACAGGACATAATCTTCTTTGCGGAATAGAACAGAAAGTCAATGTTAAGCTCCACATATGCTAGCAAACATACCAGTTGACAGTCTTCTAAGGTGTCGTGTCATGCTGCCAAAACCACCAAAGGAAACCGGTGACTGGATTCCACTAGCATCACCAACCTGCAAAAAACGATAATATTGAAGTTGTGCCACGGATTTTGTATAATCTGGTGCGTTTGATGGTTCAATATCTCACTTGTACAATACGGTCAAATGCTGTTGGAAGAGGGCTGCATTCATATTCATGAGAAAAAAATATGTTACATCATGAAATGTGATTGTCTTACAAGAAAAATAAAGATTTAATGATTTCAATCATGTAAAATGTGCCCGAATGCAGACAACACTTGAAGTACTAAAGAAACGAAGGCATCAAATGCTACGTAAATTTCAAGGTCAGCAAAAAGCCTTGAAGACTATAAATTTGTTTGAAAATGGATGAAACACACTTAAGAGGTGCAACTACTTGGGTGAACAGTTGAGATTAAAACTTCATAACACAAGCAAATCAAGGCAGCTGCACATTATGTTGTCTGTGTGTTTTGCTATGCTTCATGAAATTTTATAACTTCAATTTTTATTGTGACAATCATTAGGCTGCTACTTCTAATGGTTCATTAATAGGAAAAACTGCATCCAAATTTTTTTAAGCTTTTCAGTACTTCACTTGCATTCGGCTCTTCAGTTTTGAAGAAGTCTAGACCTTGTCTTACATGGAGAAGGCTAGAAAAACTATAAACTTAAAACATCTATTAAGCCTGTGGTTTCTTTATAACTAGTGGTTGACAATAAGTCATTAATAATTTACCTGAAAAAAAGATGGAAAGCATTAAATGGAGATTTATATGTACATCCCTAATTTAATTAGCTTCACAATAATAAAGTAAAAAAAAGCTAACCATATATGTATTATATTGTTTTAAGTTCTAAAATTTGCGACAAAAATAAAAATTTTTAAATAGCATATACATTTTACGTGCAACTGTAGATTGATAAAAGCTATCATAGTTGAACTACGAGCCAATAATATTGACCCCAGTATTTACTCTAGAATGAAATTTGATCAAGCTTGACAAAGATGATGAACAACAAACGTGACATCTTGTGAGTTGCAATCAAAACATGCTAACTAAGAATGAAATCATCTGAACATCACCTACTTCACAAAATGGGTTGCGCTAATGCACTTGGACCAATCAAAATTGCCAAGGAAAGACCCTGCAGCTAATTTGATGAAAGAAGACAGTTAAAAGATGTGATAACATGCATATCTAATCCAAACTATCACGACCACCGCTAAAGTTGCTCAGATGTCATCCGATCACGAAACAAATCTCACCAGTGCGTCCAAAGTGTTGAAATTATCAAATTAGGGCAGCACACAACCAATTCAACCATATGTGATAAATCAAAGATCACTATAGAAATCATCAAAATATCCTGAGCTCAAAATTACACCGACCCTCATGAAGAAAGAGCATGATTTATGTCGATTAAATTTTCGAAGCTAGATGGAATAGTAGATAAGACACTACCTGAGATTACCTCATTTTTGTGAGGACTTTTAATCTGGTTCTAGGTTTCCTATAGGCGCAAGCACCTATAGTTAATTGCCCCTCTCAATGCTGAGAGAGAACTTTCGATTAAGGCTAATCGTTAGATCGTTAAATGTATAGCATTTAATTGCCCCTCCCAATGCTGAGAGAGAACTTTCAATCGCTACGTTAGATCGTTAAATGTAATATAAGAAGAAGAGTTGGAATTTAGATTTATGAAATTTATCATCTTTTAAACTTAAATTGGATGGTTGGAGCAATAAGCGTGCTCGATCAAGAACCCATGGTTCATCATCCCTTGTCGTTCCTGGGCCTACTTAGTGAGGAGCAGATTCACCCAACTTAACCAAAGGATCCTTATCGTACGGTTACGCCGTCAAAGAATCAGAATCTGAGGTGTTTGTCTAAGAAGACAAATTTAAGTCCACCTACCGAGGATCTATCAAGTAACAATGATTCAAAACTCAAAGGACAAAGAGAATACGCTGGCCGCGACCGTGATATAATGTTCATTGGCAAGAACCACCGTGAGAACCGTCAGAACTATATATATACGTGATTTATCCAAGTCACGCAATGGGACATGGATCAGCCCTTCGCCAGATTGATTGAGTGAACATAAGAAAATACTGATTTGACTTTGGCCCCTTTACGAGAGTTAATCCACACTACCACAAACAATCAAGGTGGATGAATTTTAACTTTAAGTTTTAAGGATTAAATTTAATTTAAGCATTTATAGCTTAATGACATGTTAGATTTTGCATTTGGATTGATATTTAATTTGAGTTAATTTGATTTGAAATTGCAATCACATTTTGATGAAAGTATTACCTCTAGTTGAAATCTCTATTCAACACAATCATCATCGGGGTAAATTTATTATTTTGTTGTTCCAAATCTTCGAATTCTATTAATTTAATAATAGAATCGATCTAATGTTATATATGATAAATTTTAGATATTTTACTAAGTTTAAATTCTTATAACATTATTATTGAATTTTAGGTTTGTTAACCAACCCGCCTCTAAGACTCAACCTCAACTGCAAAGATCCTCGACATTAAGTTTAAGCATTTAACATAATGCCATGCTTGTTCAATTCGATTGATTTAAGTTTATGGGATTTAAATAATGTTACTTATTTTGACTAAGTTTTATTGCAAGTTTAGATTTTAGATAAAATTTGGATAAAGATTTGGTAGCCTCAACGTTGTCCCCATATATGGCTACAACGGCCTTTACCCACCATGCTAAGAAAGGCATGTATGTGTGATATAAACACCACGGCCGAATACGTCATCCCATCATGCCAAGAAAGTAATCTTCAAGCACCTGTACGTAACAATTTCACGCCAAGAAAGGCGTGTACGAGAACTTATACATCTAGAATATCAATTTAAACATCAATTTTATATTTCATGCCTTTATTGTCGCTTTGTCGGTGTGAAAATTTGGTAGCATTTTAACAGCATCTCGACGTCGTCCCCATATAGGGGGATGCCTCGGGTATGTTGGGCCTGCTCACCATGCCAAGAAAGGTATTTATGGGTGGTGTAAATACTATGGTTGAATGTGCCATAACGCCATGCTAAGAAAGGCATGTACGAATCTCTGAGGTATCTACATATAACACAAATTTTTTCGTCACGCCAAGAAAAGAATGTACGGATACTTAATTTGGCGGCCGAAAGTCTTCTTCTCCACCACGCCAAGAAAGACGTGTATGGAGTATACCAACTGCAACGCTGAGCCGCTACCGCCCGCCGGCTACAAAGAGTGCTTACGAAGTTCCACTTGTTGCCAAACACGCCATGTCGGATTTCGTGGACATCCACGATCGAACATTTTATACCTATAGGGAGAGAGTCGGACGAACGGCCTCGCCGGAGGAGAACAAACCGCGCACGCGAGGGGTCTTGGGTGCGCGCACGCCGCGACGGAGGGCGCAGTGCATGCAGTCTGGCACGCAGACGCCAGGGGCGCTGAGACCGGCACGCAGATTGCGCCGCTGCGATGCGGGTGCGCGGAGCTAAAACTATGCAGCGACTGCGGGAGCTCGGGTCGCTGGATTTGTGTGGATCCAAACGGACGAAGTCGCGGATGGCGCGAATCCACTGGGATTGGTTCACAGTCGCTCGGCTGAGCACCGGCCGGGTCGCTGATCCGCGGCCGCGGATAAATGGTTGGTTCGCGTGCAAGAGAAGGGAGTGGCTCGGGAGGTAGCACGGGCGACCGTGAGGAACTCGTCATCCAGTGAGGAACTCGAGTCGAGGAATATCGCATGGGGGATTTTAGGGTCATGAGTACTTAGAGTTGGGAATAAGAGAGTATTTATTGGATTTCCTTAATTTAATTGTTTAATTAACCCTAATTCGGATTTTGGCGACGACATTATTACATGAGCAATATATATGTCGATCTTAGATGACGTTCGATGCAACGACGCAATCCGCTTCGCTGACGACCATTTGATTCAAGTTGGCGTCGAATCGAGTCAATTTCAGTTCAAAATTTGTGAGTTGTCGTTTCCGACCACTTGACATTCACGCAAACTCGTCCGAATTGAGCACGAACAGTCTCATTTGATAGGTTTCGACATTTTGACGTTAACGTCATCAATTTTGCAACGGGTCAAGATCGCCGTAGCCTCCCCAACCTCGCGGGTAGGCGTCGACGGATTTTCTTCTTCATCGATCGACCGTCGAATTGTGCAATATGTATATTCTGATCAATTTTGATGTTCTGAATGCGATGACAAAGTCCGTTCATCAATCGGAAGTCATTTCGACTAATTTTAACGCATGCATTTCACCGATTTGTGTGTTGTCAGATCCGATCAATCGATATTTATGCGCTCGTCCACCGAATGCTCATTTGATAGATTCGATGTTTCAAAGCGACGAAATACGAACGAGGTCGAATCATCGCAGCCTTCCCAACTCCGACGCGCGGTGCTCGACCCACTTACCTCTGACGGTCTCGGTTTGTGCGTGGTGTATATTCGATCAATTTTAACGCTCAACGTGATATAAAGTCCATTTGTTGATTAGAGATCGTTTCAACCGATTTTGGATGTATTTCAATTTCAACCTCGACATGCGTCAGATCCAAGTGTCGAATTTGTCTTGTGAGCTCGACTAGACTAATGCAGCATGCATGGAGGTCAACACCTCCGTTCACAAAACAAACTACGTCGACACGTCTAGAACATCGAAATTAGTCAAATTAGATACTCATATTGACTAATGTTAATTGCACAAATTTATCAAAATTCACATGCATTTCATGGATATCGCATGCAAATGAGATGCACATGAATAGTTATGCATGAGAGAAAATTTAATATACACAAATATTTTTTTCTAAATATATGATGCAGCATCATCATCACCGTCGTCGACGTCATTATCATAAAGCTTAAATCTATATACTGGGCCTTTTGTTATAATTAAGGTTATGTATTATTGGGCTTTTATATTTTATATATATTTTGGGCTTATATATTGGGATACTCTTATGTCATCGCCATGATCATGATAAGAATATGATATTTTGAGTAGATATGAAAGGAGTAGATTTGATAATGATGATAGGTTTGGTAATAGGTGTGGTAGGTATTATGATGGTGGTATGTTTGAATTTAGAGTTAGGTTTGAGTATTCTTAACTCTCCTTTCAATCTATAATAGAAGAATTGTAATGCTTGACATTTGGATTTTGACTAAAAATTATCTTCTTTAATTTCTATCTGCTTTTCTTTCGAGTGACAGACTACTTGAATGCGTGAGCTCTCAACCATTAGAGAAAGATTTTTAAGGATGGAACATGACCTCCACAATGATGGGCTGTTTGTAGAGGTCGACTTTAACTTATCCCCGCTCCGCTGCTAGTTATCTTAAATCTGTTATAGGTTAGATCGTTCATAACTTTTCAATTATTTCAGACTTATAAGATTGACCTAGTGTGATTGATATACCTTTATGAATCTTTTCAACTTCACTAAATTCATAATATTGCAAATGTGTCCAATAAGAGATTTGTCATTACTCTTTTGTGAGGATTTAAGAATTATGAATGTAATAAATTTCATTTCATAAAATCACTCTACATACATCATATTTGGTATCGAGCAATTATGTTTCTTTGGGAACATCTTGTTTCTATAGAGTTTTATTATCTAAATTAGAGTAATCTTGTAATCCATTATTAAAAAAATACAAAAAAATTATTATTTAATTAAGACATTTACTTATTTTTTTAATCATGTCTTTGATTTTATTATATTGCATATTTTAAATAATTAAAAAATAAATAAATATTTGCTTATATCAAAGTTTTTCAATAGCATATCATCATGTTAACTCCTAGTGATCTTAGATATCAAGATCAATATTTCAATAAAAAACATGATTCCTATGAATTTTTATTAGAAAAAATAGAAAAGCATACCCTTATGTACCAACAAACTTATAATGAATTTCAAAAAAGGTTTGAAGCCTTAGAACAAAAAGTTGGTAGGCTAACAACACATTCGCCAGAAATTAACCCAATCCTAGAACACCAACTTAAAGAGAGAGGTCATCATGCTGACCCCATTCCTCTTCCTCTCCCTCCACATCCACATTTCCTATTAGACTCATCGCCTGGAACAACTTTAATGAATATCCCAAATTTGATAAGGTACTTCCTCACCCACCTCATCTGGAAGAAGACAATTAAGATGAGATGAAAGTTATGCTCATCAACTCCTTATGAGCATTATCCTCATGAATAACCGTATCTAGTTTTGTTACCCTCGAGCATACACTTAAAGAACCCGATAATGATATTATTCGTATGGTTAAAATTGATCCACCTACTTTGATCGACTTGATCCTAAAATTTTCTTAGATTGGTTGATATATTGACCAATATTTTGATTTGATATCAATGTCTAAAAAAGACAAGTTTGTTTTGCTTGTATGAAACTAATTAGTCATAAGACTTATAGATTAATCTCATACAAAAATTTCAACAATTAGGATAACCACTATTGCTTCTGGATGAGATGAAAGAAATTTTAAAGCAAAAAATATGTACATTAAATTTTCATGATCAACTTATGGATGAAATGACTACGCTTAAACAAGAATCTTTGATTGTTGAGTATACGGTTTGATGAATTGATGACCGTTTGATGTTAGAGATGATCACCGCATAATCTCTAGATGATTCTGCTGAACCGATATTCGTAATGAAATGTTAACTCAAAAATTTTATTCTCTTGAGGATGCATTTTGAGTGACAAATCAAATTGAAAAATATCTTAGATCACAACCTTATAAGCGATTCACAATTTATCCGGAAATAACTCTCAATCTGTTACTCCTACCTCGCCAGTTCTAAAGGACCCAGTGAAACAAAAGAAAAGTTTTATGGAACATCTAATTCTAAGACTTCTAGCATTACTTGTTTTACATATGATAAAATTGGTCATTATGCAAGTACTTGTTCTCGTCAAAACTTACACTTAGATCATGAAAATGAGGATTAACAAAATGAAAATAATGATAATCAAATTGCTTGACCGAAGAGTATATATAAAGAAGTATTATATGAGTCTCATATATATGCATGTGTTAGCTACCCATCCCACGAGTTAATATTGATTGGAGGCACATCAATTTTTCACACTTATTTTAAGAGTGGTGAAAAGACGTAAATTAATCATAATAATGGCAACTATATGAATGTTATGTACCGCTTTGGCTAATGAAGCTCACCCCGGAGACTCACCCACAGCCTTATAAGATTGCTTGGGTAGATAAGACATCTATCTCTATATCTCAACATTGTCTTGTACCCATTCAATTAGGAGAATATAGTGATAAAATTTGATGTGATGTTTTTTCGATGGATGTTGCTCATACTCTTAAGTAGATCTTAATTTTTTGGCATGGATGTCACAAATTATGGACGATCTAATACATATGTTTTAACTTTCAAGATAAGAGAATTGTGTTAAATCCAGCTAAGCTTAAAGAGGTTACTCCACTTTAACCCCAAAATTCTTCTCCTCTTATAAAAAAGAAATCCATACATATTATTAATAAACATCAATTTCAACAGGAGATTAATGGGAATATCATTTTTGCACTAGTTGTCCTAACCTCCGAAAATCAACCTTATGTTGAATCTTTTTCATTTGAAGTACATGAACTTTTATCGAAATATCAAGATATTTGTCCCGAAGAACTTCCTAGTGATCTTCCCCATTAAGTATCCAACATGCCATGTAGTTCCAAGATCATCACTCTCAAATTTGTCACATTATCGTATGAACCCAAATAAATATGTAGCTAATACAACAAGTTGATGATTTATTAAAAAAGATTTTATCAAGAAAAATTTATCTTCATGTGCGTGATTCCTTTTCTTACCCTAAAGAAAGATGACTTAGTGCGTATGATAATGTCGGCTATAAATAAAATCACTATTAAGTATAGTTCCCATATCAGACTTGATGACATGTGAGAGATGAGATCAATAATTTTTCTAGAATTGATCTTGAAGTAGATATCATCAAATTGCATTTGAGAGTGATGAATGGAAAACAACCTTCAAGATAAAAGATTTGTAATGAATGACTAGTAATATTTTTTGGATTAACTAATGCTCCAAGTACATTTATGCGAGTGATGACTCATATCTTGCTCCCTTTTATTGAAAAATTTTTAGTTGTGTACTTTGATGATATTTTAATTTCTGGTCAAACTAAGAGCGATTATGAGAATCATTTACGATTGGTCTTTGAAGTGCTTCATTAATAAAGACTATATGTTCACTTAAAAAAATATTCATTTATGATGTCTTCAGTAATCTTCTTAGGATTCATTATTTTTTGTGGCAACATCTCTGCCGATCCTGAAAAAATTAGAACTGTTCAAGAGTGGCCTACCCCAACCACAATTCATGATGTACGTAATTTTCATGGGTTAGCCATATTTTATCGAAAGTTTATTCATGGATTTAGCAGTATTACCACTGATATTAAAATTGTCAAGTTTTGACAAGATATTTGAGGTGTTATGTGATGTTTTTAGAGTTGATATTGGAGGTGTTCTTAAGCAAGGTCATCACATTGATTTTTTTAGTGAAAAATTAGATGAAGCGCATCAACGATATTGCACATATGATCGTGAGCTTTATACTATCATCCAAATTTTACGTTATTTAGGACATTATCTTCTTTTACGAGAATTTGTACTTTGTTCTGATCACGAAATGCTTAAATATCTAAGCATCCAAAAAAAACTTAGTTCTCATCATACAAAATGGGTTCAATTTCTTCAAGAATATAAGTTTTTTCTTAAATATACATATGGTGTCGAGACTAAAGTAGCAGATGTCCTAAATAGAATATACCTTATTAAATACCAAAGGTTACTGATTCAAAAAAGTTAAAGAGTATTATCCTAATTGTAAAGATTACAAAATTTTGAATCTTTGAAATCTGAAGTTTCAATTAATAGTCCAGATTATCAAATCTGAGATGGCTATCTCTTTCTTGCCATACAACTATGTATCTCAGATCATCACTTTGAAATTTTCTTATTGAGGAAATTTATTCAGAGGTGTGTCTAGTCATTTTGGTTGTGATAAAATAATAGTCATGATAGAGGATAGATTCTTTTGACCTAGTCTTAAGAAAGATGTTGTCAGATCATCGTCAATGTCGATTGGCTAAAAAAATAAAATTATTATACACACCACTCTAATTCCCCACAAACCATGGGAATATCTTAGTATGGACTTCATTTTAGGATCACCCCGCATTGTATAACGTTTTGACTCTATCCTAATAGTTGTTAATCGAATTTCTAAAATAACACATTTCATTCCATGTTATAAGACATCAGATACATCACATATAGCGACTATTATCTTTCACGAGATAATTCATTTACATGAACTTCCAAAGACAATCGACCGATGATATAAAATTTATGAGCTATTTTTAAAATCTTATAGAAAAATCTCGACAAAACCTCAAATGGACAATAAACAAGCAAGTTGTTAATAGCTTAAGAAATTTACTTGCAGTGATCGATCATACTACTAGTGAGACATAATTTTTCCCTGAATTTGCTTATAATACTCAATTAATGTCAACCCAGATGAGTCCATTTCATATTATAATTGGTTATGATCCAAGAAAATCAATTGTTCTTGTCGATTTGCCCGTAACATATGTCTAGTGGGCTAAAAATTCGACATCTCACCAAGAGAAGAGTATGATTTATGTCAATCTTCAAAAGGCAGATGGAATAGTAGACAAGATAATATTCAGAGATTTCCTCATTTTGTGACTTTAAATCTAGTTCCAAGTTTCAGACGAAAACACCTATAGTTAATACCCTCTCAATATTAGAGAACTTTCGATTAATCATTAGATCGTTGAATGATAGTGTAAGAAGAAAGTAGTAGAGTTTAAAATTTAAGATTATGAAATTCATCATTATTTAACTTAAAAGCGGATGGTTGAACGCGATGCACCGATCAAGATTCCATGGTTCCGTCATCACGTCGTGATCCCTCCTACTTAATATGAGAGTAATCAACCTAACCAAGAATCCTTATCAATAAATAGGTGCTTCCCAAGAAAACCTGTGGATTTGGTGTTTGTAAGGACAAAGTTTAAATCCACCTTAGTCAGATGATTTTTTTCCTATCGTGCACCATATAATTCACATCTCAAAGAAGCGCCGTATGAACATAGCTACAATAAATGACCGTAATATAATAGCTTAATTTACGAACCACCATCGAGGATTCTAGTAACAACATCATATGGCTCTACTACCAAACTATGTAAACAGAGACACCCACGCCCTTACAAGATTGATTGAGAGAAATGTAAAAGTACACTGACTTAACATTAATTCCATTATGAAGAGTTTTTTAATTTACCTTCAACAAACAATCAAATATGAGTTGAGTTTTAACTTTAAGTTAGGATATTCAATTTCATTTAAGCATTTAACACTAGTAATTTATCCGATTTTATATTTGTATTGATACTTGATTTTGATTAATTCGATTTGAGCTTACAAGCATATTTTGATGATAAGTATCCCCTCTGGTTGAAATCTTCATTCAACACAGCCATCATCGAGATATTGATCATTCATTTTGTTATTCTAGATCACGTTGACTCTATTAATTTAATAATAAAGGATCAGATCTACTATACGACATATAAATTTCGATATTTTATCAGTTGAAATTCTTATAATATATTTCTTGGATTTTTAAGTTTTGTTAACTCTCGCCCCAAGACCAACAGAACCCGCAACATCCTGTATTAAGTTTAAGATTCAAATAGTGTCGCCAATGCGAGTGATTAAATTCAAGTGTTTACATAAATTTTCAAAGAATTTATTATTTGCAGAGCACTAACATACACTTTGATGCCAATGGATTGATATGAATTTTGAAATATTTGAATTCAATCATAAATTTGTCTTTTGATGCATAGTATATGAAATATAAATTCATTCGGATATTCATATAAATTTCGAGAATATCCAAAATGAATTTAACAAAACGCCTTATAAAGTATACAAGGTTTATTAAGAACTTAAGCTAATGCCTAGCAAGATTAATGTAATGCATCTAATGTTGTTTTGTTTCATTCATACTCTGCCTGACTCTTTGAATATTTCATTGCACAAAGATTTCTTATTCATTCAAGTATTTTGCTTGCATTTGATAGACACCTAACTTGTTGTAGACTATTGTTAATCAGATAATTATAAGCTCAATCTTATCTCAGCAGCTTAGTATATTAGATTTAGTTAAATTATTAATCTTATTACTTGTTTAAACTTCAAATAGTATTCTTTAACTATTTCATTTTCATTAATTATCAATCTCTATTTTTTATTTTCAACAACCTCCTCGACGCCATCCCCACATAGAGCTTCGTGAGTGTTAACTTCCTACCATGCTTAAGAAAGCGATAGTGTCTTCATGACGCTACCAAAAGAGTCTTTTAAACCTCACAAGAAGTGCGCATAAGCCTTCAATACAGTGTTTGGAATGAAATTCATTCTCCCAACATCATCCCCACGTAGAGCTACACTGAGTAAAAGCCTTCCCACCACGCTTTATGAAGCATGATAAGAGGTGTCTTACACATGTAAGTCTTCTAAACCCACAACGCTTAAGAAAGTTCAATACCAAGCGTAGAGACATCCTAGTTCCTCATGCTAAAAGATGCACAAGTCTTATTTCGAAATATTTACAATTGGATTGCAAAGACGCATGAAATTTAATATACTGGCATATGCAAGTATTTGAAATGAAATTGAACCTCCTTGATCATCCTCAGATAAAGCGATCGTGAGTAAAGCCTTCCCACCACGCTTATAGTGCGGAATATGAATGATTTTGTACCAACCGCTTATGAGAAGCGTGATAAGCCTTCAAAGATAAAGGGATCATGGTTTCTCACATGTCAAGCAACATGCACGAAAGTACTTATATCTAGAGATATGCGTTATATTAAAGCAATAAGTACAAAAATTCAATATACTAAGCAAGCCTATACACAAGTATTTAGAATGAAGTTTGACAGCCTCCCAACGTCATCCCCGTGCAGGGGACTGCATCGGCCTTCTCACCACGCTTATGGGAAGCGATGGGGTGTCATGACGCGGCCGAAAGTGATTTTCACCTACCATGTTTATGAGAAATGTTGCATAAGCCTTCAAACCTGTGTAAAAGCCTTCAAACTTATGTTTAGCAAACTTTCTCACCGTATTGAATCAATCACGAGTGGGTACTTAAAATTATAGCATTCATCATAATTTTTACATTGAGCCTAGATGATAGGACACAAAAGAAATAACAACTCAATAAGTGATGCACGAACAAATTTTAACCTCACACAACATACAAGTACCAACACTAAACCCTATAATAATTTAAATCTTATCACCGTATCATCTTGGTTAAGATTAGACTAAGGAAGGGGTTGGAGGAGGTTGTTGTTAGTGGAATAAGACTTAAAACAATTAAGGATGAAAACTTTGAATTTGATAAATTCAAATGCTTGATTTTCTTTTATGGCTGATTGGTAATAAATCATGATCAGGCTTTAATTTAACTAATCAATAAAATGATTACTCTAGATCCTACAGAATTTTCCCTCTTTTATTACATCTCATTTCTCCTTTTTTTTTTTT
Source organism: Cymbidium sinense (assembly GCA_021442155.1). Classification (NCBI taxonomy): domain Eukaryota; kingdom Viridiplantae; phylum Streptophyta; class Magnoliopsida; order Asparagales; family Orchidaceae; genus Cymbidium; species Cymbidium sinense. Next base: position 154,228,237 of record CM038215.1, read on the forward strand.
TTAAATAGTAGAGCGGCTATTTGATATCATGATAGAGGTAAGATTCCTTTAGCTGAACAGCAAAAGGATCATTTCAATTCCCTATAAAACCTAAGCCCATTTAAGCATTGTCTAAAATTCTGAATTTGATAAGTTCAGATAACGGGCTAATGGACTTAACTCCCTTAAGCTCACTATCTTCTCTTTGTGCAGCAAATGAAAGGAAGGGTAACAAGAATGGGCTAGGTGATCAAAGGTAATCAAGAGTCGGATATAGTTGTATAATCAGATTTGATGGAGGTAGCATATTAGGTAGCATTTGTGGTCCGCATATGGGATGAAGCGAATCAGGAAAAAGGAGGAGTATGGAGTTAGGTACCTAAAGAAACGAGGGAAGTGGCCGATTTGACTGCTGTTCCAACGACCGAATGAGAGATGCTGGGATTAAAGCTGGTGGCTGGCTCGATCAGGAGGGTGACTGCTCGTGCTTCCAACAGGGAACCGAAGAGGGCTAGTTGCGTGAGAAACCGAAGGGGAAGGAAAGAGTGGTGTGCGGATGGTTCTCGATTGGGATGCTCGACCTCGGCTTGCCCGCGTGCAGATGACGGAAGGCGATCGAACTGGTCGGTCGACCGAGCAGGAGAGTTTCAGCGTGCGGCTATGTGTTCGACTGAGAGCAGGAGCTGACCGGGAGGAAGAAGACTCGCGGATAACCTTCGACCGGGAGGGAGCACGAGGAAGAGATGTCGAGAGGGAAGGGTTTCTATGATTCTATCCTGTGCGGTCGAGCTCGGTGCCAGAACTAGAGGGGGAGTGACGGCTGATAAATGAGAGCTACATTATGAGTGTTCTTCCCAAATGTTAGATGAAACTATATATATATATATATATATATATATATATATATATAGGCTTACCTTTTTTTTAATATATATTAAATAAACTTCAATTTTAACTTTTCGTAATTGCATCACCACATAGACATATTAGATGTCAATTAAAGGTTATTCCAATTTTGACGCAACATGATGCATGATCGCGCCGTTTTGGCCAAATCGGATCAATTTTAGTTCAAATTGCGCGTTACCGCTTCCGACCGCTCGACATTTGCGCAAAATCGTTCGAATTGAGTGCAAACAATCTCATTTGAAAGGTTTCAATGCAAACGGTGCAATCAGATTCATGAACGGAGGTCATTTTGGAACGAACCTCCCAACTCGAGCATGCTTGTCAATTCTTCTTTGACGTAACCGTTTAATTAATATGTATATTCGATCAATCAACGCTGAATGTGGCGAAGTCGTCATCGATCGGAGATCGTTCAATTAATTTTGGCGATGTTCGCGTCAGCTCAATTTGATATCAGACCAAGCCGTCAATTTGCTCCATAAATCCAATCCGACTTGTGGATCATGTGGAGGTCAACAAGTGCATTTGCATCTTTATTTGCACAAAGCATCTATGATTTACATCGTGAAATTCAAAGAAACTTAGAGTTATGATAAATATAAAGTTTAATGTTGCATATATGATATGTAAAATTTAATGAAGGAGATTTGATTTTTGTTAAAGTTCGAGAGATTTTCCAACCGAACTTTTAAAAAATAACTCTCAAGAGATCTAGTCATTATAAAATTGTAAGAAAGATAAATAAAGACTTATGAAATAGATCTTCCAATGAATGCTCGGATATCTACAATATTCAATGTATCAGATTTAACGTTGTACTATGTGTAAGCCACGGATAACACTATTCCCTCTATAAATACTTAAGTAGGTTAATACTTCATCACCAACTCCTCTACCATCTCATCGCTTAAGATCACATCATCCATATCAAATTTTAGAAGATCAGATTATCACATCTGATGGAGACACTCAAAGGTTTCTATTTTGTTGGAAAGGTCTTTCTCCACTTAAAGATTTATGACTTACATTTGATGAGTCACATCACCATTCACGCTATTACAAGAGTACTGGATTTTCATTCTCCAAGGAAGAATCCTTTAAAGCCAGAGAGTGCTGATGCAGGGCATCATTGTCACCGTCATCGACGCCATCATCATAAAACTTAAATCTATATATTGAGCCTTTATGTTATAATTTATGTTATGTATTATTGGCTTTTCTATTTTGTATATATTTTGAGCTTATATGTATTGGGCTATTCTTATGTCATGGCCCATGATTCATAGTAGTAGGTATGATATTTTGGATAGATATAAAAGAAGTGATAGATTTGGTAGCAGGTTATGGTAGATGTAGTTATGATGGTGATATGTTTGAGTTTGGAGTAAGATTTGTATTCTTAACTCTCTTTCAATCTATAAATGGGAGGCTCTTGTAAAGCTTGACACTTGGATTTAGAATAAAAATTATCTTCTTAAATTTTTATTACTATTCTTTTGTATGTTTTCTCTCAGAATCTGACTACTTGAATGTGTGAGCTCACAACTCTTGAGAATGACTTCTAAGGAAGGAATGTAACCTCCACAACGAACTTGTAGAGGTTGACTTCAACTTATCCCAACTTGTTGGTTAGTTTAAATCGCAGGTTAGATGCTCATAACTTTTCAATTATTTCTTTGAACTTATAAAATTGGATCTCTAATAGTTAACATAACTTTAGAATCTTTTCAACTTCACTAAATTCATAATATTACAAATGTGTCAATAATAAGATTTATCATTACTCTTTTGTGAAAATTTAAGAATTATCGGTGTAATAAACTTCATATCATAAAAATTACTCTCATCTTACATCAATATACAAAATTAATATTAATATTAATATTATTTAAAAAATTGACTATCTCTCTATATCTATCACATGTAATTGCTACTCTACTATAACTGTCCATGCCCTCTTATCTAAACCCGTGCTACTAAAAAAAATCAATCAAAATAATGATGAGGAATTTACATGCATACCACATAATTCTTATATATTCATATATTAAAAACCTAAAGTTTGATATTTACATTCATAACACTCAAATTTCGATATCACATCAAAATATCAATTATTACTTTTTTTAAAAGTGAATTCACATTTTCATGTATAAGGTGTCGATATACAAATATCAAACTTTAGGTGATAGATGTCAATACATAAGAATCGTGGATATGTATGCAAATCTTCCTATAAAATAATAACTTAAAACTACTGCACGCCTCTTTGTTTGCCCATGCATGTGAAGAATCTGCACATGATCCTCTTCTTTTCCTCCCAATAGTCCACCTCTATGCTTGTCCTCACATTATCTCCCATCTCTGTTTCTCACGCACCACAAGCACATGACCCAACACCAACAACTCATCTTCCTCAACCTCCTCACGCGAACAACCTCTTGTCCAACCACATACCTCCATGTTCTCGTCCTTTTATTCTCACAAGCATGCTCCCCACTTAGCAGAATGCCCCACTTCTCCCTTCCATGCTCTTTGTCTTGCTCACCCATTACTCTCTCCCCATTTGAAACCCTAACAATTCTCCACTAGCTCTCCTTTTGTTGACGACTCAGAGGCGCTTTCTTCCTCGTCCCTAGCATACTAACCTTCCCTCTCATGTATGATCCATGTGAAGGTTTAGCTTTGCCTCCATATCCTAAATGCAAAGTCCCCTAGCCCAACTACACACCTTCATTCCACTCTTCCTGTCCCTACTTCCTTCACACGCAACCATGATAGTCTCCTTCTCTCTCTCTCTCTCTCTCTTCTTCACCAGCAATATTTCCTCATTTGTCTCTCCCACTTACGCACCTCATCAACCCACACCTTTCCCAATTGTTGACTCCTATAGTTTGCCTACTGAATTATTTAATCTTATCTTGACGTAACAAGTTTCACCACTCCACATCTCTCAATCTCTCACTCTTTCTCTCTCTCTCTCTCTCTCCAACTGAGAGAGACTCACCTTTTCTCTCTAATCAAAGAAAATTCTCTTTTTTTCAAAATTTACAAATCCACAAGTCTTATATTTACCCTTTTTTTTCTCTAAAGAGAAAATCATGCTTTTCTTTGTATCCCTTTTTTTTCTCCTTTCCTTCCCACTCCATCTCCATCTCTCTTTGCTCTCTATCTTTCTAAGAAAAATAGTGAATAAAATTAAAAGAAAAAGGAGAAGATAAAAATAATCATGCATCCTTAAAATTCATGCTAATTTCATCTCCTCATCATCATCGTTACTTATCACAAAAGTATAACACCATGCCACTAAAATTTAAGTGTTTGCACGTGTGCATGTGGAAAAATCTCTATTTTATTTTATGCAAGTATTCCAAGATCCCACAATGGTCAGAATAGCATGACAATTTTAAGAACCTACCATGCTCAAAATAGTGAGTTTGACAATCTACCACACATAAATATCTAGTAGATTTGAAGACTTGCCATAGTGTCTCAAAATATCAACTGATATTCAAGAGTTTGGCAGTAGACAAAGTACTCTCTAGCTTCCTATGAGAAGATGTTGAGAGATTGCCAAAATTCAAGTTGATGAGACCTAGATAGATAAATCAAAATAAATAGAATGATAAAATGTAAATAATAAGAAATAATAAATACAAATATAAAATAAGTACTTATATGCATCTTTCTTACAATCTTGCATTTTTTACTCTCCTAAACACTCAAATGACACACTTAGAAGAGCGTGGTAAATTTGAAGACTTCCAACCATTGCAAAGATAATCGATGCTTAGAAGAGCGAAATAACCGACACTCTTGAAGAGACTCTATATGGAGAAGATGCCAGGAGGCTCTCAAAATGCTACTAGATTTAATAGCAATAGGAAGCACAATAGAATATAATAAAAGAAATTTTTAAACTTGAACTAAAGATCAAATTGATACTAAATGAACATGAAGTTACAAAAATTTTGAGACAAAGGACTCACAAAATTAAACTTAAATGAACCTACAATAAATGAAATGCTCACCAATCATTAGAAGTGATATATTTAATGAACATTTAGATTATACTACATCATATATTGAAAGAGCCAAAAGAACCCAAGCCAAATGCAAGTAGGACTTGAGACTTGTACTAGCCTTATAAGGGATTCATTTTAGATTGAAAAGCCAACTTTCAAATGAGAACATAACTCAAATCAAACTTGTAAATGAAACTACATAGCATTTGATAGCTCACCAATGAGCAAGAACAAAACAAAATAGCTCGCTAATAAACATAAACAGACTTTTTACAGAACATGTATATTGCATCACATGTTACATTAAATAAATCAAAAGTAGCTAAAAGAATTTAAATGGGACTAATAATGCACTTAAAAGCTCATCAATAGGCATGAACAATATCTTGTTGAGCATTCAAAATTCAATAGAACTAGAAATAAATACAAGCAACAATGTATTATTTCAAGTTATAATAAGAACCTAGAATGCTTAATGCCACCTGGTCAGCAACACAACCCTACAAGAGGACAAAAGGTATATCAAAAATTACAAAAAATAAAATGTTTGCGTGCACCTCAAATGACAAAATATTTGTGCAAATAGCAAACTTCTAATAATTTTGAAACTTAACATGAATTATGTGGGCAATTTATAGGTCATGCAATGTCTCAAAATTCATGCAAGTATCCTACAATATGCATGAGTGCTTCAAAAAGCATCCAAATGCATCATGTGAACACATCAAAAAGTATGCAAATGTATCATGCAATCACATTGAAATTCATGTGTGTGCATTATGTAGATGTATCAAAATTCGTGCAAGTGTGTAATGCAAGTGTAACAAGAATAGTGCAAAAAACTTAAAACATTCTTGCATGCTCTCCGATTAACACAAAATGCTCAAACACATAATCTAAGAATGAGTTAGAAAAAAGAAAATTTTTTTGAATCATATTGTCCTAAGAAATATGCAATAAATTTAATATAATTCAACTATTTTTAAAATTCACTCTTTCAAACTCAAATTTTAATTTTATCAGTGTGATATGATAATGTGTTTATCCAATGGACTTGATCCTCATGCCTATAAATGCTCAACAAGGTCTATACTATGACAAACACTAAACAAATACTCGCAAATCCAATCCCATGTTAGGAGGTGGCAAGATTGACAAGGTCTAGACTAACAAAATGACATCATCCAAACACTCTGATGATAGTCAGATTGATCGAAAATTGTAAACATATGAGATACTACCACCAAAATATCTCAAATCTTAATGCAAATCATTTTGAATTTGAACCTAACGAAATATTAAAAAATCAAAAGAAAAGTATAAAATTTAAGACTATTCATGTGGAGCTTATCATATAATACTTAAAGCAAAATTCAATTCTCTGCAATAATTGTCAAGATAAGCTTTAGAAACTTCACCACAAAAGAGTTAATGTTAGATCAAGTATATTATTATTTTCTCTCAAAAAAATCTCACATAAATAAGAACGTGACATATGTCCTTTGTCCACATGTTTTTGCCACAAACTAGCACGACAAAAAGTAATGATTACAATCAGAGCCTTCTGACTGATGGTTTATCATAAAAAAACAACACTAAATTATACTCATAATGTAATTTTTAATGACTTTACTCCTTCGTCAGATTTCAAAGTGCATTTGATAAAGCACAAAATCTCCTATTAGCAAAAGTTGAAGTAAAATTGTTTATTTAAACAAACCATCTTAATCTATAAGGTTCCCTTGTGTGATACTCACAGATACGATTCTATTTTACAAATATAATTTATAACAAAAAATTATACAATTTTTTGAAATATTATTAGAATGACAATAATCTATGATATTCAATGTATTTCTTTTTTTAAGTCGATTTTCAAACCATCTTCATCACATTATAGGACATTTGACACTCTATTTTATAAATATTTTATCTAATATTTATGAGCTGCATATATAAAAAATATGAAGTTAGTTATTAGATTTGAACTTTTAAAGAATTGTATGTATTCGCATATGAGATTTTCAAAGATCATCTAGCATCCATTTTACAAATCATTTTTACTAGAATATTTTAAGCGTGCTTTAGTATTTACAATATTTTTCATTAATTTTGAAATGATGGGTTATAAGAAAAAATTAGTTTATATTAAAAGTTATCATAAAATTAAAATAATTCAGATAATGACCATTATGTCCTTGTCATATATTAAAAAATTATTATTATTATACAAATATCTTAAGCCATGGAGTCACCCCCACCCATTTCCTTATTTTGCCTTGTGAACTTAGAGAGAGAAAGGGAGAGGAAAAGAGAGAGGGAGGAAAGAGAAAGCTAGGTTTGGGGTCTTCTTGTCCATTAGAAAAATTGATCGTCTCGTATGCTACATACCCTACTTACAATTTCAGAAATTTTGCTTTTTTGTAAAAGTTTTGACATTTTATTTGGTTGAATTTAGAAACTCAAATCTAAGATTCATAAACTTTACATCATGTGACTATATAATGAACTATGCCGAACATATTGATATAAGAAATAAAATTTTAATTGAATATTTTATCCTATATATCATTTTGTGTATTTTTGTAAGTATATCGAGTCTAATAAAAATTATTATGAAACAAAAAAAAATTAAATATTATTTTAGACATTGCATATAAATGATTTTGTAAATTGTGATTATTATATATGCAAATTTATCTACTGATTCTACTATTATTTTACACTTACAAAATTCTTATATATTGAACGAATTACTCCTACTTATCAAAATAGTAAGTCATTGGTATTGATGCATTGTAAATGTCCATGTAAATATGTGACTTGATTTACAGGTAAAGCATGGATTTTATGTATAAAATATATTGGGAGACATAAGGGTCTGAATAACATGTGTAATTAAAGAAAGATATAAAGGTCTAAATAAAATTAATTGTGTTATGCATAAGAGGCCATAAGGGCTTAAATGAATAATTAAATGCAGATGTAAATATATTGGGAGGTATAAGGACCTAATGATATATATATGTGATATGATATATTTGAGAGATATAAGAGTCAAAGAAGATGATATGAAATATTTAAAACATTATTTACTTTAGTATTTTTTTGTGAATCAAATGTAATATTAAACATGAATTATATATTATGATTTTTTATATATGCTTTTAATATTAAAATTTTACTTGCTAATTCACTATATTTCATAGTAAATATTATTTTTTATTGAAATATGTTGAAAATTTAGAGTCGATTTCATAACCTATCAGTATTTATACTCATTCCTATTTTACTTATACATGTAAATTTGAAAGAAAAGAAAAAGAAGGTTGAGAGAGAGATTGTAGATTCTGTATTGGTATGACTATTACTAAAATATAATTATTCTTTTTTTACAATCATGGTGTTACTATTTTAATGAATATTAATGAGTACCAATTATTATGTCTTTTGTGATTGTATAATTTTTTTATATAAACTGAATGAAAGTGATTGACTTTTATTTTCATATTTATTTATGATATTAGTAACTTTGTGTGAAAAAAAAGAATATAACCTTCCAAATAAATCTTAGGTAATGTATATTTATTCATTTATGTGAATTTTTAAGGGTTATATAATTTTGGGTGGACATTGGATGAATCAATCCATAAGTATGATTCTTCAGAATCGATTGAGCATACAATTAAATAAACTAGAGACCAGACAATGAGATAATAAAATCATGATCTTGATATGGTTCATTAAGATTTTCCCACCATTCACTTCAAATTAAAGTAAATGAATTTCACAATTTTAACTTCTAAACTACTACTACTATATACTAAGTAACAATAATCCAACGACTAACTTTAATCGAAAGTTTTATATCACTATTGGGAGTACTTAGCTATAGTTGCTTAAAACTATAAAAAATTTTGAAACAAAATCTAAAATCCGCACAATGAGAACAAAATCTCTAAGTAGTACTTCAGAAATTAATCTCTTCTAAAAAATTTGAACCATAACACAACAACTCATGAGAGGTAGTGCATGAATTTTTTGGAGCCATAAATAAATGAAAGAAGAATGAAATCATGAATAAAATAAAATATGAAAGATCTAAAATAGAATATAATGGTATAAACAAAAAAAGGTTTAATGCAGAAGATATGAAAATTAGGGAGACACAACATAAACCAAATCCTAATAGATCTTGCATTAGAAAAAGCTTCATACACTAGATAGACCTTATTTTAGTTCAATGTAAGAGGTGAAAATTACAAAAAATAGCATTATTTTCAATTAAATATATTCTCAACGTCAAAGTGGAACTTGAAAAAAAAGCCTTTATGTAATGTGGAAGCATAATGTAAATTACATAATATTCTTTTGAATTTTAAAATTATATACAAAAGATAAATTTTTTTTTTTCTAATGATTGTAAAGGGTATCAAACATATTTAAAGAATGTTGATAATGAAAAAATTACTCATAGTTGAGCAGATGTATGATGCACTAATTCTCCTTGTTAACTCCAATAGCAATTCAACTATATTACAATGCAAATCCATGGAAGATGTAGATGATGTCCAAGAACAAAGAGAAGAAGAGAAAAAATTTGAAGGTTTATAGAGGTAGAGTAAGTTGAATGAGTTTTCACTGAATTTTTAAATAGATCATAAAGGAAAATTAGTAACAAAGACATTCCAACTCTTGCTCAGAGTTGTTTACCTTGCAACATAGTGTCGTTGCCATGTAACACCCTAGAGCAATTGTCGGGTATTATTCACCTTGGCCCAGTCCATTTCATACCAAGTTGAATGTAACAGATTTATCTTATTTACAAAATTTCCCAAAAAGTCACCCATCCAAAGAGTGTTCAATCCAAAGCATGCTTAATTGTGGGTTTTCCCAAAATAAAAAATAAAAAAATCCACCCATCACAACAAAAGGAACCATGTCTATAATGAACCAACTCGTTACTTATATATTTAGTATTATTTTCCTCTTCTAACTCAATTATAGTTCATTGATACCCTTTTGTCCCCTAGAATCTTGTTAGAAATAGATGCTTATTCATGATTTAACCACAACTATCAATCCCCACCCAAGCCAAACACCTCTTCAGATTTTGGATGTCACAAACCCACAAGCTTTTGTTCGATTCATCCCCAAATCACATATCAAATTTGAGAATGCCAAGCTCTAACACTAAATGTATGAAGATCTACATTGACTATTATTCACTTTGGCCTTATATAAAGTTGAATCTCATGATTGTATATCATTTTTTCTAGTAAGTTCCAATAAATCACATATCCCAGAAGAGAACCATTAGGAACACGCTTAACCATGAAGTTCTTAAGAAAATTTAACCACTTACACCAAATGAAGTCTAACATATTTTTGCCTAACTCTTCATTCATTTAGCAAAACATCCTTTCAACCTCTTCTATTGAGATTTGATTCATTTATGCTTCTTTTTTCTCTAGAAGCTGACAAGAGCCACTCTTTATGATGTTGGAAAAGAGCTGAAGGGCTTCACCATCACAATAACAAATTCAATCATCTAAGATAATAACCAAAGAGATCACATCAACATCACTAGGCACAAAGAAATGCCATTTTCAAATGACATGCTCAAAGGATCTACCTGCTTAATAATTGCACAATTATCAAAGATTAAAAATAAAGTGAACCATATCATCTATAACTCACTCATCTGAAAGATATAGAAGACCTTAGCCTTCTGTAATAATCGCAATGTTGGACGATGAATCTCAATCGAAGATGACTATAGAAGAATAAGACATCAACATCATGATATAGGACCCTGCCAATCGATCATTCATTATTTCAATAATAGACACATCTAACAAAATAATTTTTAAGTATAGGGATCCCCACAATATCTAAACCAAATTTCCTCATGTCAGGATTTCAAAAAAAATTCAAATAGACAAAATAAAATAAAAAATCTAAGTCCATCGAATAATATAAATGGCTAACTTAGGATCTGTTTGGGGCAGCTATAACTTTTTTAAAAATTGGTTATAAAGTTGTTGTGGAAAAAACAACTTTTTGAAAAAGCTGTTGTGTGTGTTACAAATATTTTTTTTTTGAAAAATTCAAAAAATAGTTTTCGACCACCATCTACTAGTTTTTTTCACAAAACTTTCTAAAAAATTTGAGTCAACGAAGGCTTTTCGAAAGCAAAGCGTAGAGAAAGGCATCAAATGCACCCTTAAGCTCAAAGTCACCATGCATATTCCCTCATTCACAAACTTGTCAAGGGTATCAAAGTCAAAGTTAGATCAAAGCTTACATAAAAAGCATATATATATATGATCACATACTTTAATATTTTATGTCAATAAAACCAAATAGAAATCTATGTGCATCTGAACAATGTTAACAAGATCAAGTATCCCAAGAATTTCAAGTTCCATAATGGATATATATATATATATATATATATGTATGTATGTATGTATGTATATATATACATGAGTACTAACAATGACTATTAGGTAAAAAGTAAAAAAATATATATTGTTCTTTGACTATTTGGTGTAAAATATGACAACAATTTTATGGAAATATAACAAGTTTATTGGGTTGTTATCCCCTATGAGTATGAGAATGGCCACACTCTAAAGCCTTATAGTAGGTTGAATCATACAAAAATTCATCACTACATGAAATTTATCAAAGAGAATCACAACTAGCAACAACTTAATCATGAGGGATAATTAACCATGGGGTTACATTCATAAGAAGGCTCAAACCATGAATATAAAATTCTTAAATAAGAGTAAAACCTCAAGGCAATATTTTATTTATGCTACTTTGTCTTTAGAATACTCATATCCAGATACTCGAGTAGAGCTGGCTGAGCTTTTCAAAGCACATAGATTGCCTTGAGATGATTTAAACAATATGTTCACCCAAAAGCAAATAGAGAAATTCCTATAAATAAAATATAAATATATTTTATAATATAATATCTTATTGTAGATAAAAGTTTGTATTTATACAAACTAATGGAGGTGCAATTAAGAATTATTTGTCCTAACCTGTCACGAAAAGTAGGGAAGATACCAAATATAACTCTTAGAACTTCCAAATTGTCAATAGCAATTCCCTGTGAAATGATTTGTGAGTAAACACTGAGAAGACTACTTGTACAACGTAATGATGGAAATCTAAAATTGCATGGTTGTCAAAACATATAGAAAATTGATCACTAGTTATCCATAGAGAAATTTAAAAATAAAGGCTCATTATCACCAAATTTTGTGACTTAGAATTAGAGTGGAAGGTACTCATGAAGAAAGCAGTAAAACCTGCTGTATGAATTACAACAAAATCAATCACACAATAATTATTGCCAACATAAATAGTAAATATGCTTAATAGACCATGTATATGTATCCCAAATTATTCATTGAAATTTGAATCCCCATGTGGTAGAAAGGAGATGGCAGGCAAACATAAAACTATTAAATTTTTGCCTTAGATGGTTTGGCCACATAAAACGTTGGCTATCCGATGACAACCCAGTTAGGAGAGTAGACGTGTAAAATTTTGCTTATGTTAAAAAAGATAGAGGTAAACCTAAAAAGACTTGGTTATGAAGTATAAAAAATGACCTTAATTTAAGAGAATTAAATGAGAATATGACATTTGGTATGATAACAGTGAAGAAAAAAGATTCATGTAGCCGACCTCCCATGGTGGGACAAAGGCTTGATGATGTTGTTGTTGTTATAGAAGACATAAATTTCGTGGACAACTAACTTTTGCTAACGGTTTCCTATTCCATATATAAGAATGTTCTAGCAATTTTTGAGACATTTCATCGAGACAGAAGCCCGTGCAGCTTTAAGAAAAATTTAGTTAAACTTACAACTCTTCAAACCGTTAAACTTAGTGAATCAAACAATAATGATTATGAGTTGTCACGCTGCTTGTTCATAATTATTTGACCAAACTTTGATTAATGGATAAATTGCAGACAAGTTACACATACAAGCTATAAGTGAAGATGGATCCAATTTTAAAACCACTAAACTAAATTTCCCAAAGTAGCACATCAATGGCACATATGAAAGATTCTGAGTTAACACTGTAATAGAACCATGAAAACCAACTTGATATTGTGGCAACAAATCCCAATAATCCTCTAACAACTCTTCCAGCTTTGGGGCCTCTGGTCTTGCATCAACATATGTGAACATGTAAGTAGTTCTATCTGTAGGGCCAGAACCAGCAGGAAATGCCTGTAAATAATATACCATAAAATGTAAAGGAAAAAAAATATGAAAGTAAAATAAAAGCTATTAAATTCTTAGCATCATACAAAATGTTTCAGGTTGAAGAGTTCACAAAAGAAGAATATAAGTTTCTATTAAGGAGCTAAATTTCAAACATAGGTTTTTATAGAACAATGTCACAATATTACGTTTCATTATTCACAAATTTATTTAAAGCTTTTTCTGGTTATGGAACTCCTATAAGAAAAGGAAAGCTGACTACCTCCCAAAAGTACTGTAACTCCATATTGTTAAACTTTTTCACTGAATAATTGCTGAATATAATATCACTTGATGAGTTGTCAAGAAAACCACGGCTGCACGAACCAACCACGAGGCAGATGCCATCAGGTTTTCTGCCTGCTCTAATCTATAAGTTATAGTTTGAGGTGTTAAAAATTGCTAAATAATACATAGAATAAAACGGCATTGCAGTGCATATCTAAAAGCATCTGAATAAAATGTTCATCTTAAGTGCGTAAAAAAGGATTTAAAATAACTCTGGGAAAGTTTGGATCATCTGGAGACCAAATGCAGCCCGAGCATGACTATTCTTGTCAAAAACTAAAGCCAATAGATGACATTAGAGGCATAAATCAGTAATTCACAAATATTATTGTAACGATTGCTCAAGTATTTTTGGCAACAAAATATGCACAAACTATTCCATTTAAGGATGCTCATGCAACAATAAAGCTTGATAAAAATAATTTTAATGCTACACTTCACTTTTCTTCTACTATAGATTTAATAATGTATTGACTTTTCTACCCCAGTAGGCACTGATTGAAGGCGTCAGCCATATTATATGGTTAGAAATACTATCATCTCTTTGCAAGACAAATTATGGCGATGGTAGCATTTGTAGGATTGTAGAAAAGTTGTTGAATGAATCTACATATGTTATCAAAGTAAAGAGATCTAAAAATGAAATAAAAGAAATTATAAAGTATAAAAAAGGAAAACAGCATATTAGAGATGCCTAGTCCAAAGGGGATTTAACGCTCAGCAGAAAGCTGCTCTGTAGTAGTGGTAGATGATTTATTAAAGGACAACATGCAATTATAATTTGCTTCTCATAAATGATGAGAAACCAGATGAAATGGCCAATGGATCTTACATTGTATACATATATTCAAGGGACAGTAAAACAGATTGCAATAATATGACGATCATGCCCAGGGTTTCTGGTTCAAATTTAAAAGTCTAGAATCCAATATAACCATAATATCATCTGTATATGTAACATAAGCACAACCAAAATAATCCCTATAAAGTGCCATTTTTGAGTTCTTTATGTTTTATGTCTCAGGCCTACAAAATACATTCATGGGTTTATATATATTTATGGTTAGTCATATACGACTTAAACTCCATTTGCAATGTGGAAATCATATACGTATTAAAAGGGTTTAAGATCAAATCAACTATTTATGAATGATCAATTTAGTCCTGACTAAGCGGAGGGCCAATTTGGTCCCTTGACTATTGATCAAGGACTGTTTCCTTCGATGCGTGAATGAAAATGAGTTAGTTATCTACTTTATTTTTTGTTATTCAAAATCCTACATTAGATTTATTATTTTTAATTTTTTTAAATTCCAAACAAAAGACCAACTTAGTCCCTGATCAAATAGTAGACCAAATTAGTCCTCCTGTTTAGTCTGGGATTAAATTGGTCCTTCATAAATAGTTGAGGGACCAATTTGATTCTAAACCCCTTATTAAAAGTGTGGGTATTGTAGTGTCATGAAACCATTTCCTATGCAATTCTAGGAATAATTTAAACTAATCTTCAAGCAATTTGAGAAGCTTGCCTGTTTGACCAATGGAGAGAAGTTGCCCATTGAATCAACAACAAGATGTGAGGACAACCATCATTCAATGTCAAAACACAGACAAATGAAAATAAGCATAAAGGGAAAGGGTTGCACTTAAAGATTGCCTCAATTCAAATTGGATAATGTTAGCCGATTAAACAAGTAAATGAAGATGATACAAAACCTAAACTTGCTATTAACTACAACTTAGCAAGCATTTGAAAATAAGTTACTCCATATGCACACAAGTGACTATTTTCCATTTAATTTTTTCTAAGGGGAATTCGCATACATGCCACATAATTCTTATGTATTTACATATCTAACATATAAATTTTAATATTTACATATATGACACATTAATGCCACAATCATATCAAAACATACATATGAAAGGTGTATGTCACTTTAGAAAAGTTAATATTAGTAGTATTTTTAATGTGATGTTAAAAGATTTGGATGTTATACAAGTGAATATTAAAATTGTGATGTTCAATATGTAATGAGAAATGTGTGGTATGAGTAAATCCCCCTTTTTTTGAATGTGCCACTAGTTCGAAAGGCTGCATGTGCTAGGAATTTTTCCTATGAAAAGTTTATTTTCCTAAATTAATGATCAAATATATTTATAGTACATTATATAATTTGGTATCAAGACAAGTCAATATTAAATTATATGCCACTTAATATTTCCAAACTATTCTAAAATGAGCAATAAATATAGCAAAACAAGGTTCACCCCTACATAAGGTATGCCATGAATAGTTAAAAAGTTGTGGCTGAAGTGTTGGCACACAATTGATGCTTAGAAGACTATTTTCATTTGCATGGCAACAACAATGAGAATAGCCTAATACAAAGATCCTACACCCATCATAATTGTGCAAAAAAGGTCAAATATTTATAAAATGCAAAATAAAAGGACCAAGTTTTTCAAACTATTGGGCATCAAAAAGGAGCAAATGACTCAAATTGAAGAACACAATATGCATTGTTCAAGGCTACTTATATGATGGTGCCACATGTTGATAATACTTGAAATAGTAGGTTTTTAGTATGTTTGAAATGGAGTGTATCGGTAATACAAAAGTATCTTTATACTCGATTGCATACTCACCTACCTGGCTTTGTTTGAACGATGAAACCAACATTGATGTCTTATTTAACCTTTTAGCATCTTGTTTGATACATACATTGGACTTTGTAAGCAATGCATGCTTTCTCATAAAAAATGGCCTTTTTTCATATTTGGGTTTTCATTTAAATTAAATATCATAGTTTCTTCCTTTTCAAGTTCAGCTATGTGATATGTCCATATTTCAAAGCTCTTGTGCCGATGTGGTCATAATGTGCTCATGTAAAGTTGGTAACCTTTTTAAAAATTTAAATTGCCTAACTACTTGAAAGTAGGCTTAATGAATCATTCATTTCCACTCATTATTATAGAATTTTCATTTGATATTGAATTCTCGTTTATGAAAATTCTTTTACAGCATCTAATCATATTAGCACTTTGCATCCCCATCCCCTTCCACACAACAGCAAAGAATATAGTAGTCTAAACCAATGCGCCCGAATGAATAAAGATCTCGTCACTAATTGGTGATACTAGAATTGACAATAGAGACTATTCAGGAGACTTTCCTTCTTCTACTTAGCATTCTCATAGTTAGACAGCTACAGTGACAGAAAAGCGAAGAAAAGTAGTTCTTCGGCACTGTCTTGGCCTACAGCAGCTAGTCTTTACTTAACTAATATGCCAACCGTCTTAGCGTTGATCAACTTTGGAAGTTTAAATTGAAAACAATTTTATTAGAAAGGAAATCTTTGGCAAAGATAAAAACCACATTTTTGCTGAAACTTTTAGGACCGAAATAAAACCAATTACTTTTCATTTGACCTTGTTTCTCAGAATCATTCTCATCAACAGCCTTATTCAAATATTTGGGGTGAATTTTTTTTTTTTTTTGTAGTGAATTTTATAAATCCTTATTTTCATTAATTTCTGTTAAGCATTGCCCAAGTTGCTAAATGCACAAAAAGTTGCAGAACACAGTAATCATTTAAAAAAACTTTTATGCATATTACCTCAAGTTTATTACTTCCCCCTTCCGAGTCATACTCTGCTACTTTATCCATCGGGCTAATAAGTCCATTTTTTATGCTTAGTTGTAAGAGTCGAAACATTTAAAATTACTTAATTTCAATAGAAATTACCCCCAACTGTTTCTTAAATACAATCATTTATAAATTTATCCTTCTCAATCCATAAATCCATCAAGGGTTATCGATGTGCAAAGAACAATGTGACTTACAAAGGAGCTTTTTCGCCTTAAACATGAAACACAACAAAGCATTTTCAGTTAATAGAAACATATATATCATAAGAAACATTAAATAGTATAATATTTAACAACCATCATAAAATGAGAAGTATGAAATGATCCATGGCATTTTAAGTTAAATATTAATAAGAAAAATAATTACTAAACTAAGACACAAGAAGATGCACACGATTTGAAAAGAATGCATAACTTCTTCAGAAGGACAATGGAGTCCGTAAATAGTGTACTCGAAAGTAATGATAGAGAGTATTCACCAATTTGATTGTTCTTTATAAGTAGTTTTTGCTTTATCTCAGAGATGCATAACCTTACGACTATGTAGCATGTGCATGCTTATTTGCATTTTTAAAAATAGGCATCCATCTTAATATTCTCATTTTCGCTATGCTCAACTTAGCCTTTAAATGACACTTTTACTACAAAAAGATCCATACAACATTGTTGGTCTAATTATAGTTATATAATATTTACATATAAGTTTTCATGATATCATCTTATCACATAATACTAATAATGCACTCTCTATTTTAACCATACAGCTTTAACTCTATAACTTATGTAAACATCTATATATTCATTCCTTTATATGATAGAGTCAAAATCCTTAAACTTATGGCATATAAGTATCATTTTATCGTCTAGTATTATTAAACAATACTCCAATCTATCCCAACAATCTAATGCAGCTTCAAACAAAAACTAGCATCCCAGGCATTGCAAAAAAAATAACTTACCCATATTCTAACACTAAAACCTAACTACAACATACGTAAGCAGCCTAGCTTTTCATTCAGATTCCACGATCAACATTCAAATAATGAAGAATAAGCAAATATATAAACATCAAAAACACCGATGATGATTGAATGTAATGACCTATCGTGCATGCAGTATGCGTTCAAAGTTAATATAGAAATTGTACAGAAGTTTTGCAAGTACTATGCAAAATAGCATTTGACATACAGCAGCGTCATAAACGCATATGCTAGAAAAGCTTTTCCCTCAAACACGATGCCACCTAAGGAAACAAAACGTTCCTTCATAATTTCCAATAATTTAGCTGGCCTGCACCCAAAGTTTTAGAAGATATGAAAAATTATCAGACCATATGCAACTCTGCAATTTTAACTGCTGTACAACACTACGTACAAGCTTTAATTAGTAGGATAAAGTTATCAAAATGAAAACATAAAATTCAAATCAATCTTAAAATGCAGTCTCACAGCTCATGCCATAATTTATAAAAGTAGCATGAGTACCTTCAGCGTCATAAATGTTAAAGCAATGACACATGTATAATATTATTCCAATGTGTTGTTGTTCATGTGCCTGATGAAAACAATTTAACCTCACAGTACTGTCACTGAAATCTAGGAGGGCCTTTCAAAGGTAATAGCTTAAGCTATTTGACAATTAATTTGACATCTTCTATCATCACATATTTGAGGAGTATGTTTAGCAATTCAATGATTTAGTTAATACCAAATGAGATGGTGTAACTTTTACTTAGGTTACATTTAGTCATCATGCTCATGACAGAGACCATTGAGATGTGGATATGATTTAATTCCTTATGATTTAGTATATAAATTTGAATTGCTGTTTGTCATCATTATTTTATTTTCTCCGTTGGCCTTCAGTATCAAGGTGGTTTATTGAAGCAAAATGAAAAGTCACCCCAAGACCAAGCATGCTGCCCACCAACTATAACATTCCAAACGGAGTTTATGAGGCTACACTCCCGAACACTGTCAACATACTTAATTTTGTCTTCTTCATTCATATATTTCTCTCCTAAAATAGATCACATATACTACTCAATGAAGAGAAAAGAAAAGTTTTGAAGATGGATCCATAGACAAGATAAAACAAAAAGATCAAGATTAATAAAGTATAAACTAAGTCCATTTGAAACTAGGTATTAAATGCCCTAAATGTTCTCGGATCAACACGGTATGCCACATGGCATCCTGTCATCCAACAACTCTGCTCTTATTGGCCTGCAATTTAGGGAGTCACAAGTGCTCCTGCCCTCACTAGCACCAACATCGAGCTCCTACCACCCATGTAGTAGTGTGCTTAACTCTTTGAGAGCCCCTTCGCTCCATCCATCTCGTCAACCAGCTCCAAGGCATAGCTCCTCCCTTGCACTTCTCATTGGTGACTGTCATGCCATCTCAAGTATCTAATCAATGATGCCAAACCTGCATTCCCTCTTGAGGCTTCCTTTTGTTCCCTAATGCCTCCTAGCTTCAGCATCTTAGGCCTTTCATTCTAGGCCAATCACTGTCATTATGGAAAGTATCCCTGACATTTCCACTTCTCACTACTTCAAAGTGAAACCTCAAAGATATATATAAGCCAATTTCACCTCCTCTACCAACATGGCCACCTACTTTTGTGGTTGAGGACTTTTGGAACATGACTTGGATACCAATTGACATAAGAGAGAAATATCTTCAGGCTAATGTGATGGAAAACTTATGACGACAAATTTCTAGTTGATCCCCTGCTTCCTCCTGTTGAAAATAAAATGTGAGGGAATTTAAGAGATGAGTTTGAGAGAAGAAAGAGGTGAAAATCTATCACTATAGCAAACATTGTAGCACAGTTACAATGGAGGAGGTAAATATTGTTGTTGACCTCCATATACGTTCCATAACGAACCAAGCATATATGGTGAAAATCAATGGGTTTCAAATATGAAGTTGCTTAAATCAAAGTTGAATCGTCTCAATCATAATCGAAATTGAGCAAAAATGTCCCCGACGCAACAAACTATATCGATACCTAAAATAAAAAATCAATTAAAAGCGATTTGCCTTCTTCTCTAATGATCACCCGATGGAGGGAACAATCCGGGTGCGTATTCATGCATATCAAGGTTGGAGGGTCTCCATGTCAAAAATAGGCTCTATTTGTAAAATGAATTGCGTCGATGTGATCAAAACATCAAAATCAATTAAATGAAATATCTCACAATCAATTTGATCAAGTATATTGCAAATGATGATCAATGAATGTAATATCATGCAAATTGAGTTCGAGGCATCCCAATTATAACCAAAATTGATTGAAACGCGTCTTCCATGGAAAATAAATTGGCCAATGCATCAAGAATGCTGAAATTAACTAAGAGAAATTTCTTGCATCATTTAATGGTCATCCGATAATGAAGACGAGCCGTTGATGCAAATTCACGCATATTAGAGTTGTGGGGATACAACTCCTATTTCTTCCCTCATTCCTCACCCTCCCTCTAAATAGAGAAAGAATCACCTCCTCTCTCTAAACAAAGAGGATTTCCCCCTCCCCTTAGCAATCCCTCTCTCTAAACCAATCAAAAAAAGCAAAAAATGAAGAGAGAATAATTATTATGTGCTCACAAAGCCGTTAATGTTGATCAACAATAAAGTATAACACAAAATTAAACATACACGAAAGATATATTTTATTGTATGCAGGTATTTTAATACCTCATCATGCTTAGTAAAGCTGACGGATTTGAACACCCCGCTATACTTAGAAGAGCATGACGGGTTTGAAGATCACAGCCACAGTGTCGCAAGATACTGACCACTACACTCAAAAGAGCATGGGGCAAACCCCATTGGTCAGATATAGAATGACAGAGAGGTTGCCAAAATTTTGTCAAAATTGACAACGATGGAAGACTCAAACAAGATCAAAGAAAAGCATCTTTAAACCTAAATTGAAACTTAAAATGAACTTATATTAAACTTAAATTGATATTAAATGAAAATTTGAACTTAAACATGATAATTCTAAAGACTTAAAATGAAAATCAGTTTGCAAAACTTGGACTCAAGCGACACTTATGAGTAAGACTGAGATAGAGTATCTCACCTACAAGCAATAATAAAACAGGATAGTTCATCAAGAAGATATGAACAACTCTTTTTATGAATATTCAAACAATATTGTATTCTACATTGAAAGAATTAAAACTAATTCAGGTTGAATGAGAACAAGAACTCACAAGAAATTTGCTTGCTTATGAGTAGAAACATGACTTAATGGCTTTTTAATAAGCATAAGCAATGCTATTAAACAAATAGTTAAGCTCCACCATAATCCTTATTGAACAAATTGAGAATAGCCAAAAGAATTAAAAAGAGGGCTTATAGTGAGTTTAATAACTCATCAATAAGCACAAAAGTCTTGTCGAACATTCCAAAATAAAATTAAAGGCATAATGATGGTGCACTATTTAGTAATAACAACGTAATCCAGAATACACTCACACAACACTTATAAGCTAGCAGACAGAAGGCGTGTTTTGAAATCATGGAATGCAATAACTACACGTATCACGAATAACAAAATACTTGTTCAAACTATAAATTTGAACTACCCGCATGTCCCTCGATACATGTGCTAAGTTTTTCAACATATTGTTTGAGGATGTTGCGTGATTCAAATATGAAATTGAGCAAAATTGCTTGATATTGTGGACTCCGAAAATTCACCACCAACCTCTCGATGAAGAGAGTGGATTAATGTCGGTGAAATTTTCAGAAGGCAGATGAAATAATAGATAAGACACTACTCAGAGCTTTCGCCATCATTTTGTGAGGACTTTAGATTTGGTTCCAAATTTCCTATAGGCACAAGCACCTATAGTTAATTACCCCTCCCAATGCTGAGAGAGAACTTTGGATTAAGGCTAGTCGTTAGATCGCTAAATGCATAGCGTGTAGTAGCAGTATGTGGAGTTTTGAAATTCAAAATTTATGAAATTCATCATTTTTTACTTAAAGCGGATGGTTGGGGGAACGATGACGCGCCCGATCAAAATCTCATTCGTCATCCCATCATGGTCTCTATTCTACTTGAGTAGTCCCAACCTAATGGGATCTTTGTCAACAGCCATGGATTACGTCGTCCAAGAAAACCTTATAAACCTAGGGTGGTGTTTGTCTAAGGAGACCAGTTTAAGTTCATCTTAGGTGGCAGAAGATTTTTTGTCCTATCAGGTGCACCTTATACCAACATAAACTACGATCCATTGGAAAGCATACCTACTACGACGACGTAATATAATAGTGTCATCATTCGTGGCACCCATGGACTCGTCGTAATCTACATCATGCTGTCAAAACCACGCAAGAGGACACGAGCCCCATCGACATAAGATTATTTGAGAGTGTAGTAAAACACTTGATTTGACTTTTTCCTTTGGCTATAATTTTCTAAATTTGTCACCTTCAACAAACAATTAGAAAGTGAATTGAGTGAAATTTACTTTAAGTTTTAACATTATGAATCTCATTTAAGTATTTATAACTTAATAGCATATTAGAATTTTTCTTTAAATTAATACTTGATTTAAATTAAATTGATCTAAAATTGAAATGCATTTTAAGATCCTTCCCATTGAAATCTCCATTCAACACATCATCGGTAAGTTTGCTTGATCATTTAATTTATTATTCGATCTATCGATTCTATTAATTTAATAAAAAAGAGATAAATTAGTATCATATATTTTAATAAGTTGAAATTTTATAATAATTGAATTTTTTAGATTTTTAACCTAACGCTAAAGACCGAATCAACTCGCGATCCTCGAGACACTAAGTTTATGCCTTGAAAGTGGCACGGATCATTCAATTTAATTGATTTAACTTTAGAGATTTGAATAGTGTTATTTATTTTGATTGAGTTTAATAACAAATTTAGGATTTTAGATAAAATTTTGACAAAGACTTTGACCTTCTCGCTCGTGATATGGGCTACAAAGACTGTCCACCCACCGTCAAAGATGTATGAGTGTAAACACCATCGGCAACGATCATCCCACCATGCCAAAAAGGCATGTATGAAGTCTTCACCTCCACGTATATTTCTCCGCTAAAGAAAAGGCGATATGCTTATATACCTACAATGTAAGTTTAATCAATTGATTTTAGTTTGGAGGTTGACTTTATATCAGGAGTCTCTGTTGTAAAAGTTTGACGATTTGGTAAGATCCGACGCCATCCCCGTAGGTGTTTAGTATGCACGCCATCATGCCAAAGGGAATGTATAGAGAATTACCAAATACGTTATCCCACCGCCAAGAAAGGCATGTATGAGGCTCCACTGTAAAAAACACGATTTCACCACGTTGAGACTTATATACCTGCAAGCAACCTAGATTTCAAATATCATTTTTCTTATTGTTGTTCGACACTGGATTCGACAAAATTTCATCATCTCCCTAACCGGAGATTTCTAGAAAGCCCCACCCATCTAAAAGGCATGGGTGGAGTTTTTACAGCGACTATGAGTCTCCCAACCTACATCTAAAAAAGACACCATAGCCTTCGCGACTGAAAACTCATTTTTCCCACAAAAAAAAATATACACCCAAAAGTAATTTTATGGAAAGAATCAACATCACGGTGCGCGTGGGTCAGTGTGGCGCAGAATAGCCGGGTATGGAGGGAGATCGGTCTACGGAGGAGGCTGCTCACGCGGAGTCGCCATGGTATGCGCTGGTGGCTGAGGGACGGGCTTCGCCGCTGGCCGGCCGGAGCCAATGGCGATGACGAAAGCGGAGGAGAACGATTTTGGAGAATTATAGTGGGTAGTGAGAATATATTAGGGTTTGGTATAAGGGGGTATTTATAAAAATTATTATTTAATGATTTAATTAGCCCTAATTCGAATTTCTACACCGACATTATTACATGAGTAATATATATGTCAATTTTAGATTATTCACGTTCAATAACGCAACCATTTCACAATCGGCTTTGATTCAAGTCGAACGTCAATTTAAGTTTAAAATGCCGCTTAAACGCCGACATTTGTCGACTTCGTCCAAATTCAGCGATCCTCATTTGAAAGATTTCGTTCAATGCTAACGTGATCAATTTCATAAACTAAATTGCGCGATCATCGCGCCGACCTCAATATACACGTGGCGATCGGATTTTCTTCGACGGCCAACCGTCGAAGGTAATATGTATTATAATCGATTTTGACATTCAACGCGTGATGGAGAAGTCCGTCATCATCGGCCATTTGATTTTGGCGATGTCAAGCGTTTAGCCGATTTGGCGTTGTTGTATCGACGCTCGATATTCACGCATCATCCACTGAGACGCTCATTCTCATTTGATAGATTGACGTTTCAAAGCTAACGACACAACTAATTTGGCATCGTCAACCTCCCAACTCCGAGATATATCGCCGACCCTCCTGACCGCCGAATTGCCGTTATGCGAATGTATATTTTGATCAATTTTTCAACATGATAAGTCCGCTCATCGATTGGAGATCGTGAGAGGCGGTTGAGAGATCCCGATTTGACATCAGGTCCGGGTTGAATTTGCCTTGAAGCTCAATTCATGATGTAAGAGGAGTTAACAGATATCAAAGACGCGTGCAAATGCATCATATAATTTCACGGAAATTCATGCAAGTGTATAATGTGAAGAGAACAATAAAGTAACTTGGAATGAATACCCACATGTATCCCGACACGTATAAAGGAATTTGAATCGAGAATTCATGAGTTGAATTTAAAATTAACTTTAATTATCTTGCTAAAGGCATGCAAATTAGTCATTTGTGCAATCACATAAGGCAAGTGCACTGAAAATTATGCAATAACTTGAAGTAACACATGCACATCTCATACTTATATGCTTTTCTCAATTGTCTTGAGGGCCCAAGTTAACAAAACTTATTGATATTATCATGACCTTCTCTGAGAGAATCTTTGAAAAACTAAATTTGTCATGTGACTACGATTATATCGATAAATCATAATTACGTTAATCGTAGATTTCAACCTGGAAGAATTATTATTATCAAAATTTTCAAAGAGATTTATAATATGATTGATCTTTGAGTAAATTTCAAATCACATGCACTATAAAACCGATCTTACAAATAAGTTGAATTGACAAGGTCAAATTCTCCAATTATGATTATGTTGATAGTAGATTTCAACCGAATGGATTATTATCAAAATTTTCAAAGTGTGAATGTTAAATCATCTCAAATCTAAGCTCTAAAAGTGCAAATTTTAAATCAATCTCTACGAGCAAATAATTAGAGCTAACAAGGCCTAAATACCCTAATTATGATATTAATCAGATTTTAACCGTAAGAATTATCATTCTCAAATTATTCAAATTCAAAGTCTTGAAATGTAAATCACAGATCCAATCATCTGCAAAACAAAGTGAAATGATAAGATTTAAATACCCCAGTAATGATCATGTTGAATGAATATCTCAATCGGAAGGGATATTATCATCAAAATGCACTTAAAATTTTACAATTGTAACTGTAGCACATATATTCCTCAATAGATTTGTTCCTTTAGTTGTGAAATATAGTGCATTTTATATAGCACATCCTCTATTAACAAGGTAGATTTAAAATTATCTCCTTAGTAAATAATTATCTTAAGTATAAGGTTCTCAAATGAAACAACCAATGGATGTTGATAAAGATTCTTCGAGTTGGATCATACATTTAAAAGAAACTAAAAAAGACATGATAGCGACGATGGAACCATATGATTTGATGACAGCATCATCATTTCCTCAACTATACACTTTAAAGTTAAAAGCGCATTTCTCAAATTTCAAACTCCATTTCCTATAGCTAAGCAATTAGCAACCTAACGACCAACCTTAATCGAAAGTTCTCTCTCATCATTGAGAGGGGTAAAGAAAAACTGGAACCAAATCTAAAATCCTCATAAAATGAGAATGAAATCTCTAGGTAGTATCCTATTTACAATCTCATCTCTCTTAAAAACTTGAGACACTAAATCTAAACTCTCTTCATCATATTTTGCAAATTTTGGAGCCTACAATTGGAAGGAGATAGAGATTGAGGAAGGAGAGAAGACCCATTGCTTTGAAAAGCAGAAGGAAGAAGAAGGGGAGAATCTTTCAAAGCAATTCATTCATAATTCAATAATGCAAATAATAGCCATTCAACATATATTACAGAAATACAATTAGAAGATAAGATCAAACTTTAAATTCAAGATTAATTGAAATTTAGATTATTCCATCATCGAATTTAAATCAACCTAACATTAAAATAAAGTAAATCCTAAACTAATTCAAAAAATTAGAATATTATAAAATTAATGTAGAATTATGTTGGATACATGTCCTACTGCATCATTGATCCTAATGCCATTGATACTCTCAAAGAAAGTTTGGTTTTTTTCCAATATATTTATGGGGTGTATTTAAAAGTATATCTCATTAATTTCTGGCTATCTAAGCTCCTTGTCAGAGCCTCAACCTATATAATTATCCACTAATAAAATTGAATGAGGAAGAAACATAGAGCATAAGTGCAATTATGTTGAAAAGACTTTACAAAACCTTTTCCAGGTCTAAAGCATCACATGTACTATGATGCATTACTAACAAGAACTGGCATTATGCATTTGAATAATCTACCGGCAGGTCAAGCTATGTCTAAGCTTCTTAAACTCATTTGAAGTATAGGAACTGTTCCACGGTTACCCAGTGAGTGCAAGACATGGATAGGCTGAAAGAACTTGCTCAAGTGGTATTGTCCAATTCCCTCCAGTGTGAGGTTCAGGTTTGGCTTCCCTCAAAATCCTATAGATTTTCAGGTTATTGAAGCCAGACAATATTTCAATCATCTAACCACTGTTAGAATAATGCTCTCATTCAAGCCAAATGAACAAGTGGAACTATGAAACAAAAAATAAGAAACAATAATTCAACTTACGAAATGCCAAGGTTAAGAATGTCTTCAACCCAAATTTCACCTTTCTTCTCAAAGCCACATCTGTTCTGTAAAGCAGACAGATAAGCAAGAGATCTGGGACATTTACATAAAAGGAACTGTAATATTGAATACTTAGTTGCACTGAACAGACCAGCTACGGAGGACACTTTTCCAACAGAATACAAACAGCCACGTCCAATAACTTACAGGATTGAACTTCGACATGGATATCTGTTCAATGTCTGATTTTGTTAAAATCCCAAAAATGGACAAGTTCCATAAGCTCTTTCCCTGAGATATTCCACTCCTGCTCCCTCTGATTAACCAAGCACAGTCTTCAGTAGAAGCGTGACCATAAAGCAAATGTAAAATTACTATATGATATAGTATATGAGCCGTTTTACCCCCTTAAGCTGGTTTCTTTCCACAATGCCCACACGTAGGCCTCTAGAAACTAGTGCTGTCGCAATAAAAATTCCTAAGGTGCCACCACAAACTACAACATGGAATGTACATTTGGAATTGTTTTTATCCACCTCACTGTAAAAAGGACCAGAAATTTGAGAAATAACCTCGCAAATTTCCCTTTTATCTGCAAATACAGATAATTGATCATCATAAAGGACTAAACCTTTGGAATTACACCTCTACATATATATGCATAGAACATAAGTAATGCTACAGACCTCGGGAAGTGCCTTATCATTAGTCTGATTATAAGAAAGCCAAAAGTCTTATAAAAAAAACATAGTGAGTACAAAGGAAGCTACATCTTTTTATGATTAGTATAATATGCTTGGCACTAGGATGGAGAAATAAATTGAGCTATAGAATAACAAAGATAAAAAAAAATAAAATATTTAGAAATATTGATTAAACTAGATAAATTAAAAATAAAGATAATAAAATTTTGCTTAAAATGAACATATTAAAAATAGATGATCCAAAAAGTAATTTAAAAATTATTTTAAAAGAGCATAATGAATAATGTAGTGAACATATCATACATGATCAAAAAAAGTAAAACAGAGATGAGTATGAAAAAATTCATAAAGGTAAAGCAAGATTTGGAGAGTTATGGAGAATAATGCAGGAAATTGGTTAACAAACTTTAATAAAATTTCAAAAGCTAAAAAAGTTGTCAAATGATTTGAAGTATTTTGGTACAAATATTTAAGGACAAAGGCAATGTTCAAAATTATACTAATTAAAGAGAAATCAAACTTATGAAACTATGAAAGTGAGTAATGAAACATATGCTTAAAAAGTACATCAATTATGGAGAATCAATTTGGTTTAATGTGAGGAAGTTCTACTATAAATGTGATTTTATGCTAAAATAATTAATGAAAAAGCATAGAAAATAAAGAAATGCCATGCCATATAATTTTATTGAACATGATAAGGAATATGATCAAGCAACACAAAAATTGATTTGGTGTACCATGTGCTTTAAAGCAAAGAGGTATCATCACGATATATTGACAATATTAAAGATATTTATAATAGACTATTTACTAGTATTATAAGTAGTTATAAAGGGACCTAATAGTTTCTAATTATCTTAGGTTTACATCAATCAACATTTAGTGCATATTTTTATTGGTTATGGAGATGCATATTCAAGATATTCAAAACAAGATGCATTGGTGTATACCTTTTGCAAATTATATAGTTTTAATTGATGAAAATCCTGTAAAATTTGAAAATTAGAATAGTTAAAAATATATATTTTGAAGAAAAGGCTTTAGAATTAGTGAATAAAATTGAGCATATAATACATAATTAGTATGAAGTTAACAATTATAATTCAATATTATTAGAAGATAAGGTGATACAAATGTGTGATAAGATTATGTACTTTGGAATTATTACAAAAAATAAACATGGATGAGAATATAATTTCTAGAATTAAAGTTGTCTGATTTAAATTGAGAAGTGTCATGAAAGTTGTGTGAAAAAAATATCATGGATACTTAAAAATAAATTTTATAAAACAACAATTAAGTCGGCAATGTTATATGAATCTAAATATTATGATGCAAAAATAATCCATTGATATCTAAGTTGATTGTGGCAAAAACTAGAATGATAAAATGGATGGCAAAACTATGAAGGATAAATTAAAGAAAGATTATATTAGTAAAAAAAAGTTGGAATGAGGTGATTACAAATAGTCTTATGTGGTTTAGATGTGAGCACAAAGGCCAAAAATATGCCAAATAAATAGGTTGATAAAACTAATATTATAGGATTAGGGAGAAAAATTGGTAGACTAAATGATCAGCATAGAAATGTTATTGAATTTGTTATATTAAAATGTATTTTTTTCATTTAAATAATGTTGAATGTATTATTTTCAATATGGTTTTGGTGTTTTGGCAGAAATTCTAATTAAAGTGAAAAGCATAAGAAAAGCAAAGTTGGAGATTAGCCTTGGCGGTCCATAAAGCAACGGTATAAAAATGAGAAAGAGTTGTAGAGATAGAGAGGAAAATTCTAAGCATTGGGACACCAACACTATGGCACTACAAAGGAGAAAGCGGACATCGGATAGAGAGCTTGGTGCCTAAGCGTTGCATTTGCAGCGTTGTGAACTTCTAAGAACCCGGAGAAGCCTTGATTTTATTCAAAAACAAATAGCACAAAGCCTAGGTACTGGGAAGCCAATGCCACAATGCTATATTCCTTCAAAAATTCAATTCAAAGACAGAGAGTCCAACGCCTCGATGCTGGAAAGTTGGTGTCGTAATACTAGAGACTTAGAAAAATTTTATAATAGAGGAGCTCAAGACAGAGAATAGCACCTTGGTGCCAAAGAAGTGGCATTCCTACACCAAAATACCTTAAACTAAAGAGCAAGGCAAGAAGGAGAGCGCCTTGGCGTTTAAGAATCAACATCACAAAGCGTTGTAGCGACGACGCCGATTTAATTTGTGCGGTTTAACTATGAGTGTGCATTCGATCAATTTGGGATTTTTTGTTAAACCAAATAGAATGACTTAAAATAAACGAACCATCAAACAATATATAAAACCAACCAACCAAACCGACTATAATTCAATTTATTCGGTTTAATTTTAGTTAAACTAAATAACATATAAAAAAATATTTTTCATTTTTTGATAACTAATTAATTAAAACATAATCTAATAAATTTGATGCATTAAATATTTTTTAGACAAATAAAAATATATTGATTTATACAAATGCCTTAGCATTTATATATTTATATTTAATTTTTATAACTACTTTGGTTTATTCACTTATTTGTTTTAACCGATTTTTTTAAACCAAACTTAAAAGCGAAAACCATATAACTTAATGTTTACAAACAAAATCAATCTTTGAGTTAAATCAAACCAAACTGATCAAATAATGTCGTTTAGTTAGGATTTTCAGTTCAAACTTACTAGTCGCACCTAGTTTCAACGGGTAGTTCGAAATTTTGGGGTGATTAAAGGAGTTACTTGGTAAAATGTGGGGACAATAGCTAGGAGACACTTAAAGCTATAAAGGAGGAATTGCTTGGAGAAAGAGTTTTGGCAAAGTGTGAAGTCTAGCGTACATGTGAGACTAAAAGTGCTATGTGCAGTGTTTGTATTAATTGCTCTTGATGTTTGCATCGAAGATTGAAGAAGTTGAAGATCCAAAAGGGAAACCAATTACTAAGAGGTATTAGATTGAGGGCAAACTTAGAAGACCTTACGGTTTACTCTTTCCTTTCTTTTGATATTTCATGCATTTACCGCCATTTTAGGTGCATTATGAGAGAGATGTTAATAAAGGATAACAAATTGAGAATAAGAGTATCTAGCCATTTGATTAACAAAAACCAGCATCTATTAAAAACTGAAAATACCTGGTGGAGTTGCACGTATGTCAGACCACAGTTGATCCAATTTCTTCAAAGCTTCATAAGAGGAAGACCCTCCAGCACCTCCTACTTCATCGCATGTTGAAATTCTCTCTATTATCCTCTACAATTCAACCAACATGCACCTGATTAACTACAAACCTAACTTAAATCAGAGCAACAACAAAATGCTTCATTTTAATCGAAAAAACATCTTTCTTGTCATGTTTTAGTTCCCAATAAACAGAATAAATAACACAGAACTGAAATCTTATTAAAACTGAAATTGAACCAAAGTGCCCAAAATGATAATGAACATCGCTGATTTGACTTCCATTGTAAAAAGATGAAAGTCGTCACATAATTCACTTCTGAAAAAGAAAAGTGAACGCCAACAAGAAAAGGGTGGACACTTGAGGGTTATTTGGCTACGGATAGTAAATTTTGTGTGATTTAAAACTGGAAAGCTAAGAAAACTTTTAAGTCTTGCTAAATCTTAACAAAGCTTTTTACTATAAATTTAAAATTTACGTTTTCGGAGAGGGATAAATCCTTAAATTCATTAAATCATGTGAATGATGGGATTCTACTAAATTAAATCAAGAACAGAGCTGAAACAGCAATTTCCCAAAATCAATAGGACTTAAAATCTCAAACACCTGTTGGGCAGAATGTAAGCAAGATCATGCTTAAATCCTGGCTCGAACAGTATAGCAAACATCCCCTTGGAATCGTTCAGAAGATACATGACATTGTAGCATAAGAAGCAAACCCACGTGCCCTAAAAGGCGGCATCACTCCACTCTGACGTGAATATTTCTTAGACCACAATGGAGAAGCATCACCTGAGTCCTAGAAGGAAAAACGGCCCGTGGCAAAGTGGCGGCCGATCGTCGTCTCGGGCGTGGAGCAACTCCGATCCTGTTCCCTGGTAAAGCTCGCCGCGGAGATGATGGCTGGGATGAATGGAAGCCATGGCCGAGGGTTTGGCATTGGACATGGAGCCAGAGCGCCATGGAGTCGAGCTTCAGTGGTTGTAGAACCGTCGTTTATGAAATTATCCCATGTTTTTTTTTTGGGGATTTACATACATACACCCAATTTTATGTAGTATTCACATCCAAACTTTAATTTTACTTAAATAAAATCTTTATTATTATATCAAAATACCACATTACCATGAAATACTTTGATGGAAAGTCAGATAAATATTGTTTTATGTTTAGAAAAATTAAGTGGTATGTATGTAAATTTCCCTTTTTTTTTTTTTTTCCTACAAAACATCTACACATCAATATATAATATATTCACGAATAAATTTTAATTAAAATATTTTTTACTCAGGAGTTGTTCAAGATGAATTTTATTTTTGCTTTTTTTTATACTATTTTTTAAAAATATATTTAATTGATATTTTTTATATGTTTTATTTCTTATTTTAAAAAATAAATAATATTATTTAAAAACATTCAAAACATCAAATATATTTTACTTTTAAAACAATATATAAATAAAATAAAATATAAATATAAATATAAAATTAAAAATTAAAAAAAAAAAAAGTGATTCCAAACTCTCTTATACACATTTGAAACTGAATTTTATCTATGTTTACATTTAATATTTATTTATTATTAAAGATCATAATTTTTGTATCAAACTATTTATAATAAAATTTATTTCTCTTCCTCACACAACACACATAGGCACCGACATACATATAAATGTATGTCTGTATGCGCATAACAGAGAGAGAGATAAATAAATTTTATTTTAAATAGCTTAATATTAGACACTTACATTTCATAAAAATATAAAAAATTAAATATTAAACATATAAATACATAAAAAATCTAAATTGTCATTTTTTATAAAACCCAGTTTAAGTTAGACAAAATAAGTGTATGGTCAAAAATGTGATTGAAATAAATTGGCATAACAAAAATTGATCAAATTCAATCCATCAAAAAGCTTATGTGAATTTATATTAAACTCACATTATCCCAATACAACATTTCTAAATCCAAACAGTTGATGACAACATATAGCAATTACGAGCCAAGTTGAACGATTGAGAAAAAAAATTCATTCATTCACAATGGCTGGTGAATGATTCACCCCTAAATTAAGGGCTTATTCAAGATCAATTTTATTATATATTTTTCTTTTTATATTATTTTTTTAAATATATATATATATTTTAAAAAGATCCATTTGAGATCAAATTCATTGTATTTTATGTTTTCTTATTTTTATTGTTATTTTTAATAAACATTTATTTAGTCTATTTTTTTTATATCATATTATTTTTAGTAACTCTCTAAATAATTTTTAAATATTTTAAAATTTTTAAAAATAAATATCACTAAACATATTTTATTTTAAATTAAAATACAAATAAAATAAAATAAAATAAATCAAAAATGACCTCAAATGACCCCCTAAATATTTTTACTTTTAAAAATAATCACATTATTTTTAAAAACACTCAAAACACTTTTAAATATTTTGAGTATCTAAAAATAAATATTAATATCAAATATATTTTATTTCATATCAAAATACACTACAACATCAACAACAACAAGTTTTTATCCCAACAAAATAAGAATAAAATAAAAATTGATCACATAAAGCCTCTAAGGCTTAGTAATCCATTTTTAAAAATCAACGGCTTCAATATTACATATATAAGGAAGGCAATCAAATAAAAATTACAACATAAAATTACAATAAATATGACTAACTCAACTAATTAACAATGATAAAACATAGATTAAAATATTATTACAACTACTGATCCAGATTTTTTTTAAAAAAAATTTCAAAATC
Source organism: Cymbidium sinense (assembly GCA_021442155.1). NCBI lineage: Eukaryota > Viridiplantae > Streptophyta > Magnoliopsida > Asparagales > Orchidaceae > Cymbidium > Cymbidium sinense. The sequence goes on from CM038215.1 coordinate 154,262,044, forward strand.
GGTAAGCGACCATAGGGAATATGGAAATTCAGCGGCACAAAGGATCAAATTATAGTGGAATCTTGGAGGGAATACCTGTATGCCTGGGATATTTCTTTGGGGTCGCACGCTCTTTAAAACATATAACAGCAGTTCTTTGGCCAAGAGGACTATGTGATTCAACTGAGAACACAAAGTGAATTAGTTTTTTCCTAGAATTTGTTAAGGAATATACAATCTATTTGAATAATTGCAAGCAGTTTAGATATATCTGTGCAATGATACAACAGCATAGTAATATCAGCAAAATATGTAAAGAAATACAGCATCAGTCCATTGAGACCAATGGCAAAGGTGTATCAACTCCTGCTACCCAAGAAAGGAAATGGATGTATGTCTCCCATTGTCCGGGCTAAAATTGTACCAATGTTATCTTTGTGGAATGTGATATGGTCTAATTTTAACGGTTCAATTAGTGGAATGAACCCAAATATAATGATTAAGGTTGGTTGTTTCGTCTCGAGTAGATCGCGGTATTCCTCTAACCGTTGGATCTAGCACTTGGAATTACCTGATTAACCTTGATTGGGTGTCCTTTGATCCCTTAAGCCGATAGTGGATTCCACGCGTACAAGGTCGAGGGGACTGAATGAATCTTGGCCTTTGATTCAAACTTATTACGTTTGCGTGTGTGAGGCTTAGGAGAAGCTTGTTTAACTTTGTTTTTTTCTCGACAGTAAAGCCGACGTCAGAGAGAGAGCGGAGGAGAAACCAGGGTTCTCCGATCGGAGACGAAATGGAAAGGAGAAAATCAAGGAAGATCTCAAGAAAAGAAGAGAAGATAAGAGAAGGAAGTTTGCTTTCGGGAAAGATATTCACCCTCTTGTCTTAACTCTATTTATACTCTTACCTACTTTCTCCTTTCTTTTGTTTTTATGCAGTTTCTTTGCATAAATATCTTTTGTTATCTGTTTATAAGTCTGTGTTGTTACAATATTCCTTCGGTTTCGATTTTCTTTGTAATGTTGTAATAAGTTTGATCTATTCTATTTATTTTGTTTTTCAATTATTTACAGTGTTTTTAGTGGTATTTTCTCTGATTTCTCTTGTCAGACTTGATGTGGTATTGATTTGTAATAAAGACTTTATGTTTCATAAAGTCTTCTTTCTCTGTAGTCATCAGTCCTCGTATATTGATTTTAATCATTTGTATTGTTTTGGTCTTCCCATCAGAAAGTTATCATTGTTTATTGTTGTATGTTATAATTTGGCATATTTGGGGTCATATCATTACTCCCTCTCCTCACGAATTGTCACAATCAATGCCTTTTATGATTCTCAAAATATCGATCATCAATTAATAACATTCTTCCACTGACTACATGTCGCTTTCGATTGTCTTTTGTTAATGAGTTGGATGATTTTACGATGTGTAGATGTAGGATCGTCCTTTGTCTTGATTTCTACTGTATTGGTAGGCTGTTACAATTATATGGAATTGTAGTTGTAGAAACTATCAAAATGATTCATCATTTAGATGTTGTATTATATGACACTTCTCATTCCATCTATTTGAGGAAAGATATTGGCCAAGACTTATTATGGAATATCTTATTTGAACATGCTCATGGTATTCTATGTAGTTTGATATAAAAAGAGAAACAATGAATATGTAGTTGTAATTAAATTTGGAAGTAAATTATATACTTTAGATAATCTTTCTTGCTTTGGATTGAATGGGATGAAAACTTATTTCTAATCTTCAGTTATTATTTTTTATTGAGTATCTTTAGTTGATACTGTTTCATCATTTACCATCATTAAAGAATAATGATTGACATCTATGTCCCTCATGATATTTTCATCACAATAAAGACGCCCTTTCTTTCTTCTTTCTTAGTGTTGGTTTGAATTGGTATTGTGTATTTGGATACATGATGTATGATATAAGAAAAGGTGGGGTATATCTGGTTATTTCGGTGATTGACTCTTTGATTTATAGAAAATTTCAATTTTATCTTCCATTAAAAAAGTGAGGAAGGAATCGTTTGTAAGACTCTTACTTCCTCTTAATATCATGTCGATTCAAAACAACTTTGTAGAATTCAATAAATTAAATTTGATTTCCTCAAATTATAGAAATCTTGTAGTTTTCTCAGAACACTAAATCTCCTCTCAAATCTCTCAGATGAGAGGTCCAAATCTCGAATAACGTTTAAACTGATGAATGCAATTGATTGTTTAGATCCATTGATACTTAAGGTGTCATCCATATAAATTTAATAAACTTTTGATCTATAGATTTTAAGAAAATTCTGCTAACAAAATTTCTAGGTTTTCCATTAAATCGTATATACCCAACGTTCATTGTGTATATGAATATTTGTAGTATGCATTGTATGAGTTGAATTATACCTGGAATGAGATTGGTTCTTGAAATTTTTTCCAATTTGTCTTCTATATAGCTTAATCTTCAAACTTCATTCAAGATCATGTTATTGAGGACATTTGCTCCTGTTTATCAGTCACACACATTCTTAATGTTTCTTGGTCTTCTTTTCGCCATCTATTTTGTGGTAATCAACAGAGCACCAATGATATTATGCAGTCAATTAGAGTGGAATGAAGGTGAGAATGATTAAGGTGGGTTGTGTCTCAACCGTAGATCGGCAATATTCCTCTAACCGTTGGATCAGACTTGGAATTACGATTAACTGATTGAGTGTCGCTTGATCCCTGTAGACAAGGATTCCAGCTGCGTCTTCTCATTGATCTCTGCCTGATGCTGGAATGATCTTGGTCTTTGATAAACTTACCCAAAGTCGGTGATGAGGCTTAGGAGAAGCTTGCTTTAACTTTGTTTTGTTTTGTTTCTCTACAGTCGGCCGACGCCTGAGAGGGAAAGAGGAAGAGGGAGAAAACCCTGGGTTCTCCGGAGATGAGCGTTTCCTGAGGAAAACCAGGGAAGATCTCAAGAAAAGAAGGAGAAGAGAAGGAAGTTTGCTTTCAGGAAAGATATTCATTACCCCCTCTGTTTGTCCCCCTTAACTCTATTTATTTAGTCTTCTACCTCTGATCTCACTCTCTTTGTTTTTATTACAAGGTTCTTTCTATATAACGATCTTTTCTTTTTATCTTTTTAAAATCTGGCAATATTCCTTCTGCTTTGATTTTCTTGTATTTGTAATAAGTTTGATCTATTGATTTTATTTCTTTTGTTTTTTCAATTATTTCTTTCTATGCTTCCTTTTTTAAGTATTTTCTCTGTGATTTCTCTGGTATGCTAATAAAGATATTTTCTTGATCTTGTTTGTAATAAGACTTTATGTTTCAGTTTCTTTCTCCTCTAAATATCATAAGTGGCATCTATATTGATTTTCAATATCAGAAGTCTTCCTTACTATAATCGAATTATCATTGTAATTCTTATTGTTCTATGTTATAATTTGGCAATTAGAGGATTTGGGGTCATATCAGAATGTTTTTTCCATAGAACATTAAACGTCAATTTTGTGAGACTTAGAATTGTAAACATGCAGATTCATTGGAAAGGGAAACATTTACAGTACCAGTACAAAATTCCACCATGGAACCTCCCAACAACCGGATTGCTCTCTCTGAATTTCTCATCTCATCCTGTCGAAGAAAGCATACAGCATTAAATGTCAGTAAAAAATGTAAACAGGTCTAGCGAACATCAATTGCACTCATATTATCATCAGTTGATTATTTGTTTATGTTAAAAAAAAAACTAGTGCACAAAGTTGAAGATGTGGCGCCCCACAACATAACTTAAATAAGAAATAATAAGAAAACAAAAGCATCTTTAATTTCATATTAGCGAGAAATAGAAAGTGCAAACATAAGCATGCCCTAAGACTTATCTTTAAACTAAAAAAGGATATAGAATGAATATTAATTAAGTTTGAGAGGCCATCTAGCCATCAGAGCTACGAATGAGGATTCATCAAAGAAACTAGAATTCATAACATGTCAAAGTGCATTATTTGCAGGATTTTGCATAATAAAACTAAAAGTAAGTTTCCATGTGAAATCACTGCGGTTTGTAAAGTTTTTGAAAACCTGTGGAACCACTTGTACAAGACAACTACTAAAGGTAGTTGCAAAATTGATCACTTCAAAGAAAGCTACAAGAACTAACGCTTGCATGCAACCCATGATATATGTAGCGTAAAAGTAATCAGTTTACTTATCATCTAACCAATCAAACTGTAAAAGCCTCCCCTTAATGGTGGGGAAATGCATAAAGATGTTTGAAATGAATACCTGAGGGATTATGGCCTTTTGCAGCTATGAACAAACCAACCAGACCAACGGAAGACAATATTCAGCTGGAAGCATTCGAAGGAACAATAATTGTTTGTATTCAGCTACTTTCCTACAAATCGATATCAAATCTAAGCTTTCACCAACCTGGGTTCGCATCTCTGCAACAGCTCTTGCAATTGACATCAAATAGCTCTCTCTGAAATCAATTTTAGTCATTTAGTCATTTACAATTTCAATTCTTTAAACAAATCTGCAGATCCCAATAGAAATTGGGGACAGAGTCAAAACAAGAACACATTTAAAGTAGTATTCGTGTTAGTAGTAAAACATCTCATGTATTGTTTTATGTTCCAAAAGGTTATATTTAAAATAACAAGCTCATCAAACCAATCCATTCCATATTTTTTGTGCATCTCCTCCCTCATGACTAAAGTATACTGGTACTGGTGTGAAAAAAATCTGAGCATTGTCAAACCAAATTTTTAAGAAAGTACCCTGATTACCATAAGAATTAACTTGAATATAACTCCAAATCTTTCTACCGTTTAAATCTACAATCAATGTAGAACAGAATAATTGTAGCACTGACAATGTCGCATGATCTGCTATAGCAGCTATCATAACCATTCTATGAAGAAATATCAGCAGCTTTGTGATAGAAATATTTTACTTCAATTTTTTGTGATCTTTCCAAGAAAGTCGCAGGAAGTTTAGTGGGAGAAGAAAAGAATGTATTTTCGTCCCTAATGGCATACCATGAGATGTACTCACCTCTGCTCTTTCTCTTAGCACTTTCACATTTGTTAGATCAGTAAGTCTCGCAACGTGCTCCAGGAATAAGCAACGCTTCTGCATTGATTCTAGTAAAGTAACATTCCATGCTGGGACAAAAGTTATTAAAACACAATAAATAATAACAACGATCAGCCATTAGTGAGGGATAGCTTTCCATAGAAAATCGATAATTTGTCAGTTTTACCAAAAGGTTGGAATCCGACTTTCCAAATGCTGGACATACAAGCATCCAAACCATCTCACATTTCATTTAGGATTGTTTGGTGTTGTAGTGATGTGCAGTTTAGTAAAATAAAAATATCATGCAGTTTAGTAATATATATCAATTACTCTCATAAGAAATGAACAAGCTATATTGCAATACGATATAATGCAATACTATCACATTATTGTTCGCACAAATCAAAAAAATAATAACGTCAATTTCTGAAAAAGCAAAAAAGATGAAAATCATTACCATATCATATCTAGTCAATCAATGTGGCTAGCACAAATGAAAATTATGATAATGTCAATTTTTTTACAAAAAAAAACAACTAAAAGCATTACCAAATGAAATGTCAACATCGTTCAACAAACCATCCAAGTTAATTGAACCAGCCAGATAGTGTGCCTATTATAATCAATCGATATAATTATTCATTGATATGATTTGCAAGATAGAAGTGACAAAAGAAATACTTGCAGATAGAATGCGAGAATTACATGGTGTCTTAAGTTATAAAATCCAAACACACACCAGAAAGAGAATGGGATTTTTAAGTTGAAAACCCCTTATGAAAAAAAAAAAATTATAGGGCATATCATTTGTTGCAAAACCACCATTGTTGGCTGCTTTAAGAAGATTGTCCACCTCATAACAACAGGAGAGATCTAATACCAGTTCACTCTAACACAATCATAATGAGATAAGTCAATGCCATGGACACCTAGGTTGGCCACCAAATGCCTAGAATATAAATGTGGCACAAGCAAGTGACATCAGTGCCAACAATATGGAAGTGACAGCAGCACAAATGACATTGTCACTTCAAGAGTGTGTGCAAGCTTGTAGCACCTCATTTCTCCCAATCTCAAAATCGTCTTTTCTTGAACTGGCTACAAAGAACGGTATAAACATCGTGAGCAAGTGCAACAGGCAAGATGAATGTCAACAATGAGTGACAGTGAATGTCTTGGCCATTTTTCGGCTAACTTAGGCAAGCAATGCATCCACCATTAACTCAATGAGCAAGAAATCCATCAGCACAGCTCAATAAAAAGCACAGTTATTTTCAGTTAATTGTAGTGAGATTTCATCATCAATAATTATAATGAGTCGGGTGTTCATCAATAAAGAATGTAATGAATGTTGGCAATGGGAAAAGTTTTCTACAACAAAAAAATAAAAGTTAATCATCCAAAATGAACTAGAATTAAGAGCTACTTATAGATTTTTGGAAGGTCAAGAAAATATTTATCTAATATTATTCTTTATCCATAATGAACTGTAGAGATTGAAGACTCTCAATATTGCAATTTGATCGAACAAACCTAGACCCTAACTCATCACATCCAGCTTGGTAAAGTTTTCACCATCAAGAAGTATTGAAAAGCAAATATGAATATAAAACATACTATATGCGATGTCAATAGTTTATTAGTGACAGTGAATTGGAAGTTTAAATGGGTGGATTAGAAAGAACAACTGCGAGAAGGTTCGTTGCCTTTGAATAAATTCACAGAAGTAGGTGAAAAGGTCTCACCTTTATAATAAGGATTACTTCCTTTCACAGTAAAGCATTGAGATGGTCATAAATGGTGCACTATAAGAGGCATATTATTGCCCTACCCAAGTACTCTCACTTGACCTTATTAACTCAGAGGGGTTACAACTCGATCAAAGCTGGTTGGGTAAATTCAACTCTAGGTATTTCAAGTTGTTCAAACTCTCATTCAAGCAATCCAAGAATGTGGGCAGCATTGATGATAGTCGTCTTGAGTGATTCAAGCATCTGCAAAAGATAATCACGGTTCAACATTGATTGGCTAAAACTTCAAGTGAATTTCATTGATTATGTGGTTCTAGAGAATGCATAAACACATCCTCATCTAGAGTGGTTATTCTACTCTCCATCCCTTTTTTCTTTTGATTGCATTAAGAATGAAACCCCATGATTGTTTTTGATCAAACATTGAGTTTGCATTGATCAACCTTATAATACAAGTATTAGATGCGACAATTTTACGATTTGAGGACTCCATGATCCCTCTCAAACACCAACTTTGTGATTTGTCATGTTTCTCCCTCCCCATCTGCCTTGTATGATTCCCTATGACCATTTTCTTCATAAATTAATTCTTCTATCATTTCCATTCCATTTTCTTGAACTACCTAATTTTCTTATATTTAAATTTGTTTAAATTTTGATGATTGTGTACAATGAGGAATTAAGTTAATGTGTTATACATTAAAATTATGGGAGAGTAATAATTGAGCATAAGTTACGATGTGATACAAAATTTCTCACAATCTACTTTCTTTTGAGAGTTCTAGAACATAAAGAAGTTAATATTGGTTATATTCAAGTCATTAAGGATATACTAGAGTTGTGTCCAAGCACAAGGAGGATTGACAAAATATTTTCCTATTTCGTTGATTACATCAAGGATCAACTTTAAGCCCTTATCTTTTGTTTTAGTTATGGATGTTCTTACTAGGCATTTACGGGAAGATGTACCTCGGTGTATGCTTTTGTTGATGACATTCTTCTTGTTGATAAGACTAGAGAGAGTCCAAGAGAAACTTGAATTATGGAGGTCAACCTAGAGTCTAAAGGTTTTCATTTAAGTAGATTTAAAAACTGAATATATGGAGTGTAATTTTAGTTGTAGATGTTGTACAGTGGACAAGAACAAGTCATTAAAAGATTATTCAAGATATTTAGGCTCTATTGTTCAAAATGATGGTGAAATAGATGGAGATGTTATTAGTAGAATTCAAGTTGATGGTTGAAGTGGAGGAATGCATCCTGTCATAGAAAAAGTTCCGCTTAAACTTAATGGAAAATTTTATATTGTGGTAAGACCGAATGACTTATGACGAATGTTGGCCAATAAAAGAGAAGCATAAGACTAAGTTAAGTGTTACGATGAGGATGCTCGTGGATGAGTGGCTTTACTCTTAGAGATAAAATGCTAAATGAGTATGTTTGGGAAAAAGTTGGAGAAGCAAATGGGCAGATAAGAGAGAGTCGCAGATGGCATAAAGCGTCGATCGTCCAAACAGGAGAGTAGATGCATTAGATTTGCCTTATGTTAAGAAGTAGAGGTAGACCTAAAAGACTTGGTTAAGATGTATAAAAATGACCTTAGTATACTTGAATTAAATGAGAATTTGACACATAATAGACACAATGGAGATAAGGATTCATGTAGACCCCACTTAGTGGGATAAAGGTTTGTTGTTGTAGTTATATTATATCTCCAACTTGTAAATATGTAAAATTTTCATGATGTTTAACTTAGTTTCATAAGTTTATTGTGATCACATAAAAGTTTTTATAATTGTGAATTTTACATCCTTTCGATTTTCAATATTCATTTTCATGTGGCTACACTCAACACAACAAAGGAACCTCAGCAATACAACATTTTGAGTTGAGAGTTGTTAAGGAGGTTTCATGAAACTAATCTCATAACTTGGGAACCTTAATTTAGGTGTCTTTACATCATTTCAATTATTAATAAATTTTGGTGTCCAAGGTTCGTTAATGCAAGTAGAATGAGATTCACAATAAAAATACATAAAAAGCAACAATTTCCAATTTTACCACAGACTAATCATCTTTAATGCAACATAACAAACATCTTTCATTCCAACAATAATGTCAATTACCAAAATTTCATTTAGCAACAAACAACACACTACTATAAAAACCTCAACATATATCACACTTGATAAACTTCAATAATGCATACACACCTAAGATAAATAAATTAATGGAAAACTTAACGATAGAAATCACTAATAGAAGATCTAGGCCCCATGTAGATACAAGAAGACTCATTTTCAGAAGTAATTACCATCACCAATGAAGCATTTGAAGAATCCATATCTAACAATCTATACACAAAGCTTGAAACCACACCACATTCATCAAAGCCCGAGCTCAAACTAGTGCAAATAGAGCTCATGCAAGGAAGGTGACCAACCCAAGTGAATACTAACATGGTCAGGCTGATTCAGGCTGGTTAGAATATGATCAGGCCAGTTCAAGCACATTTTGGCCACAATTTAGCTGATGTAAGCATTCACAAACATGGCTCGGCATTTGGAGTTTCTCTGGAAGTTGATCAAATCAATCTTGGCTCACATAAGTATCATTTTAATCAAATTAAGTTGCATCAAACTCTAGTTTGGTCTTTTTGAGGCACCTAGAGTTTCATATTTTGCATCAAATACTGTGCATGATTAGATAGGAAGTTCTACAGCTTTGACGATTTTATTAAGCAACACATCATATAACTAATGCTCTTGTTGTAATCTGTTTAGTCAACTGTACATTACCGTGTCCCTTAAATTGCCCTGTTTAACTAGCCTATTCTCTTGACCATATCAGCCTTACACAAATAATGAAATCACCGAATGTTGTTACCCAAGTATGAAAACAACACACATTGCTAGAGATAAGAAAGATTGCAGCAAGAGCGTAATGTGTGTTGTTACAACAAGAACATATGCTGTACAAATTCAAAGACAATAAAAATAATGTCTAACAGATATCAAATCATTCGACAGCCATCCCTCTGAATATCATCAATATTCTTTGGGTTGCATTATTAAGGGTCCTAAATAAAATTCGAGAGTTGCAATGGCACGCCAATGAACTGCTTTGCTGTCAAGAAAATAAGGTTTTCTCGCTTAATGTTTAGGCTAAAATCAGCAACAAATTACAAATTATGAGGAGAGGGAGAAGAGAGAAGAGCTTGGACAAGCAGTAGCGAGGATTAAGCCCGGAAGACCGGAGCCCGAGCCAACATCCACTACACTAATCCCATCGCAAGAAGGAGAAGCAGAGGGAGAACAACATAGAGAGGTATGACCGACGTAAGGGAGGAAGAAGGGCAAGGGAGTCCTCCGTGCCTCTTCATCTGCTCTTCTCCGACATTCATCCGCCGCCAAAAGTTATAAATTATGACCAGATAGATACACCATTTGAATAATACAATACGCAAAAATATGTACCTCGTTCCATTCAAGAAGGGCGCTAACGAAAACAGATATTTGCTCCTTCTGGCGAGAAGAAAGGGTTCGAAGAATCGAAGCGTCGACGGCGGTGGCGTCAGTGATTGGCTTTCAATCAAATCGCCGTCCGGCGAGGCTGCTGCGGAGTATTCTAGGGTTCCGATATTAATGGGGAGACGAGAGAATGGGGAAGAGAATCTAGGAAATGAAATAGGGAGGCAAAGGCGGCGGCCGCTGCATATGCTGTGGCGGGAGAAAGCATTGAAAGGTGAGAAGCCATTAGCAGACGAAGCTAGCATAACGGTCCTGCAAGCTTCGTGCTCAACCATAGTGATAAGAAAAGAAAAAAGATGTTTTTTCTTATTTTAAATATATATTTATTTAATATATTTTATAAAAATTTATTTTTTATTAAGAAATTTTATTATTTTATAAAAATACTTAAAATTATTTTAAATATTTTTAAAAAAATATCATATTTCAATCAAAATATAAATAAAATAACAAAAAATAAAAGTGATCCCACACTACCCTAATGTGTTGTTTGGGATCGATTTTATTTTTTTATTAATATTTTAAGTTAAAATAAAATGTGTTTTATACTAATCATTAGTTTTAAAAACACTTTAAATTTATTTTGAGTATTTTTAAAAAATGATGTGATTTATTTCTAAGAATAAAATAATAAAAAAAGATACATTAAAGGGACATTTGGGATTTTTATTTTAAATTTTTTAATTTTATTTTTAGTCAAAATTCAATATGTTTGATATTAATATTTGATATGACATTTAAAATACTACTAATCGAAATCTTGAAGCAGTGAATCAAAAACCTGGTGAGATCAAGCTCTTAAAATATCCTCAAAACTTTGGGATATCGCTTAAATCTCTAAATAGCTCTCAAATATGAAGTGCCAAATCGAAATCGTGCCTTAACAAGCCAAAGATCTTACAATTCATTTGATTCAAATGCATAAAATACATCATATGATCAGGGAATCATCATGAGTCATCCATGGAGGAGTGGTTCGATTTTGAGTACAGATACCTCCAATTTATAAATACCTCATTCTCATATGAGGAAAGCAAGAGATGAGAGAGCTCTAAAGATCCTCCAAGAAATTATGCGCCACTGCCGCCAACCACCACCGGCCACATCACCGATCCACATTATCGTATTATATTATCATCATCACATCGTTATCATCATCGCGTCATATGTTGCCAACATCATCGTCAACATCGTTGCCAAACATCGTTGTATATCATTAATATTGAAGTTCCTTTTCATATACTTTAATCCGAAGAGGAAGATCTTGTTTGATATATATGGAGCTTTTTTTCTGGTTTTTTTTGAGATTTTTTATTGTTCAAATATTTTGTGTTTGGACTCCCAAATTAAGGCGTAAAATTTTTTCTACCGCATCGGTTTTTAGCACGCTGCATGTGAGAAGAAGAACCCTTCAACCCCTATGAACACTCATTATGGTCTAAAGTAACACTGTAATAAATTTCCGCTCCAACTCCCGTCACTCAAACCAATCCCATTAACCTTCTCACTTCGATAGGCATGACCATCTGAAGGCGCAAAATCTCTTTAAGAACTGAATGGAAGAGTCTCAAATGAGATGATCCGTTTTTGAGGAACACAATACCATGGAAAACACATCTCCCCAAGATCGATCGTTAATGGGAGGTCAAAATGCTAATCACCTTGATGGAAGTTCCTCCTAGACCGTGATGTAATCTCCTCACCGCTCTTACTCATCCATCACGTAGCCGACCGCAATCCACCAATTATTGCTGGTAGCTTGACACATTCTTGTTCTGTTGACCCCACTCATCATGTTATACGCACAGAATTATGACGCTTAATGCAAGATGAATTTCACCTCCAAGATAGAGATCATCTTCCCCCTCACCGCGCATAAGGAATCTCACCTTTAGCTTATTCTTCAACATCCTATTCTTGGCTCCGAACATTGATTCATACGATGGAATCGACCACATGAACACATCGACCATTACTGACTATCATGCATATCCAAAGCTCGCTTGTTAGGTCTTTCCGCTTACCCTCAAGACAAGCTCACACTTCTACTCCCTTCCAAGGAATCCATCCATACCTTTAACGAAACTTGCCAAGATTTTATAATCATTGCAAACGAGGATCATTAAAGATTCCTCCCATCTCTCTAAGTCAAAACGATGAATTACTGGAATACTTCCTGGTTCTCCCAAGCTCGCCAAATACCAGTAATTTAACTATTAAGAGGAGCTCAGACTCCGTGGCCTTTTTCTGCACTAATGCGAGACACGGTCCGCTTATATGCCGACTGATTCATCGGAAGCACAAATCTCGATGAGGCTATTACCATCGCAAATAATTTGAGCTCTACGTAAAATGTAAAAGCACCTGGGAATGCGGACCCCCTATCAAGAAAGTGCAAGCGTCGATCTCCACGACCCCCATATCAACGACGGAACCACGACCAAAAGGAATACACGCCGCTGAACATCTCGCACACCCTAATGGCTATTCGAGATGAAGAAAATATCAAGTGGCCGCATCCATCAAACCAAATTCGAAATCAAGAGCAATATTGTCACTTCCATCGAAGTCGTGGACATACTACTGAGGTATGCAAACAACTCAAAGAAGAAATTGAGGCTCATTCAAGAAAGAGATATCTACGCCAATTTGTAAGAATCACTCAAACAACATATACCAACCGGGGCAACCGGACAATCATCAAATAATAAAATAATCATTAAACAATTGGAAATCAAACAATTGCAGAGGACCAATACTATCTAATCAAGTTCTTACCATCTCTCAAGAGCGAGTTAAAGAAGTCTCGATCGATCATTCCATCACTTTAAATGACTTAAGGAGTACATGTTCCTCATCAAGATCCACTTGTCATCAACGCGATGGTGACCCATGCTATAATGTTAAGAGAATTTTGATCAATAGTTGATGTCTTATTTTACCCCATTTCTTAAGATCCGTTGGGAAAAGCTCCAGAACCATTATAATGGATTTGATAATCGCCCCATGCAGAGGGGACAATCACTTCGTTGTCCTTGGTGAATTTCACAAGTGACTCATTTAATCCAATTCATGGTTAAGTCGATTCTGCATATATAATGCCATCGGAAGGCTCCTCCAATCAATTTTCAATCACTTTCAAGATCTCATCTTAAGATGAAGTTTCCAACCACCGTTGAGTGGTCAGAAATCAAGATAAGCAAATGTTATCGACAAGCCCAACCACGCCTTCTACCTTCAAAAAGATTTTAATTTTGAGATGAAGTACCCCAAAAAGCTGCAGAAGACTTGCTCACATTGATGAGACAACCACCAACAAGTGGGATCCATGCTCTAAGAATAAAAAAAAAATATATACTTGCGAAATCAAGACATCTTCGCTGAGTCCGACGGATATGCCGGGTCGACCCCAATGTAATCATACTCCTCAAGATCGACATTCAAACCGATCATCCAAAAAAAAGTTTTGCACATCCGCTATTGAGCAAGAAGTTAACAAGCTTCTGAAGCGGATTCATACGAGAGGTACATTACCTACATACAATGTTGTCATGGTTAAGAAAACAAATGGAACATGGAGAATGTGTATGATTACACCAATTAAGATTGCGAAAGATAGTTTTCCTCTTCCTCAAATCGATCACTTGGTTGATGCTACGGACATCAAATGCTCGCTTTTTTGATGCTTACTCGTTACAACCAAATAAAATGAACTCAACGGATGAAGAAGCTGATTTCAAACATATTATATCATACTGCTATGTCGCTTGATTAAAAAAATGCCGGTGTTACCTATCAACGCCTTATGAATAAGGTCTTTAAAGACCTACCAGTCATAATGGAGGTATATGTGGATGACATGTTAAGAAAAGCTTGAAGAATCACAACATATTTCGACTTAGAAATATGCTTTAACCTTCTTCGACGTTATAACATGCGACTCAACCCACCAAATGTGCTTTGGGGTTACGCTAGAAAATTTCTTGATTTATGGTAACCCACCGTGGATGAGGCCAACCCCGAAAAATCAAAGCTCTCAAAAATATGACTCAAGAATATTAAGGAAGTTCAACGCTTTGAATGAATTGATCTGCTATCCCGCCTCAGCCCGCCTGGGATGATACTTGCCATTCTTTAAAATATTAAAGGAGCTAAAAATAATAATTTTCTGACCGATGAATGTCACCGCTTTTGAAAGCAACTAAGGAGTATTTAGCATCTCCACCCCTACTATCCAAGCCTATTCAAGGAGAGATGTTATACTTATATCTCATAGTCTCTTCCCACGATAAGCTCGCTTTAGTGCAGAAGAAAGTGGGATACAACCACCAATTTATTATGTCAAGAAAAATTCTATCATATAAAAGTCATTATCCACTTGCATAAGGTGGCTCGCTTTAGTTTTCTCAAACAAAATTATCCATACTCACACTATCGCTTACACTCATTTACCATTAAGGGCCATCCTACAGAAACTAAAAGCATCTGGGAGGTTAATCAAGTGGTCTGTAGAATTGGGAGAGTTTGATATAAATTTTCTACCTCACCCTGCTATAAAGTCTCAAGTACTCGCAGACTTTATAGTGGAATGCACTGCCCCAACTCCAGAGGAGCTATCTGCTACATGCTTTCGCCTCAATGGACCCTCTATGTTGATGGAGCTCGTGAAGTACCGGTGGTGCGGGAATCTTACTTATTTCCCCAGTAATACCTAGAGTATGGACTTCGCCTAAAATTTTCTCGAACTAATAATATGGTCAATATGAGGCTCTCATGCAGGTTGAGAGCCATCGATCCAGGAAGCTCAAGACTTACACACCGACTCTCAACTTGTCGCCTCCCAAGTTGAGGAAACTTTAATGCTCATAATCCCCACCGACATAATACCTCCACTTGGTGAAGTCTCTTCTTGCCCATTTCAAGACACATCAAATCATTCACATATCATGAGAATAGAAATGACGCTTCTCGCTAAGCTTGCTACATCTGCTACAGGGGATCTGTTTAAGAGAAGGCATGTTGAAGAAATACATTTTCTGAGTATCCAAGGGTCATGGGTAATTCAAGCAATTAATGAGATAAAGGAACATTCGTGGATGGACCCCATCATGTATTTTCTACAAGAAGGAACCCTTCCTGAAGACCCAACTTCTGCAACTCGTCTCCGAAGACGAGCTTCAAACTTTACTATTATCTGAGGTGAACTATACAAACGAAGCTTTCGACTGCACTTAAATGTCTCTCACCTTCGAGGCCGACACGATTAAGAGAGGTTCACTCGGATATGTGGAGAACACCTATGAGGAAGGGCGCTAGCCCTTAAAATTATAAGGCAAGGGTTTTATTGGCCTATAATGAAACAAGATGCCTTGGAGTTCACAAAAAAATGTGCAAGTTATCGTTGCACTCTAACCTCCTCACATGCCGATACAGAGCTCTCATCCATTCAAAGCCCGTGGCCTTTTGCTCTGGGGATTGATATCATGGGACCTTTTCGATAGCATCGCAACGAAAGTTCATCATTTTAGCCTACTTCACTAAATGGGTGGAAGTAACCACTCGCTAAAATTACGAGGCAAATGCTAAACAATTTGTTTGGAAAAATATAAGATGTATTCTTCCTTCTACAAAGATCATCACGAAACAATTCATTTATCGAAAAGTCTTTACATCCTTTTGCAAAGATCTTCACATTCACATACGCATAGAGACATCCTCAAACTAAGCGTACGGCTACCAAGACTATACTCAAAGGACTAAAAAACATCTCGAGAAGGGGGCAATGGGTTGATGAGCTTTCTAATGTTCTTTGGCTTACCGACTACATCAACTCGACCGGTGAGACACATATAACTTGTGTTTCAAAGTGGTTATTATACTAGATATCGGGGTTCCAAGTCCAAGAGTTCAATTATTCGATCATGACAAGAATGAAGAAAACTCGACAAAGACTGACCTACTCCCAAAACCATGACATGGCCCTACTTGACCGCTTATCACCAAAGGGTAGCTCATCACTTCAACAAGAGTAAAACTGTCCCATATCTTGTGACTTGGTCCTAAGTCTCAAGTCTGCAGGCCCTCAACTCAATAAACTCTCACCTCTTTGGGATGGCCCATATGTGGTTATAGCTATGGTGAAGCTGAACTTTCAAGCTCATGAGGAAAAACTTTACTCAACTTGGAACACCGAGAATCTCCAAAATATTATCGAATTCCTACCGCATAATTATTGCAACTTTTATTTTGTCTCGTCATTTCCTCTTCATGTAGCCAACCCCACTTAATAGGATAAAGACTTGTTGTTATTGTTGTCATCTCCTCTTGAAACTCATATCTGTGTTAAAATTATCTTATGATTGTATCACCAAACTTATCACAATAATGAATTTATAACTTTTTTCTTACAAGCTTATTTCTTCTTCATTTAATCCTCCCACGAAAAATATGCAACTCGCTCGTATCTCAATCGAGTAAATCAATCCCAAGGGGACTTGATCGACCTCTTCCATATGGTAAGAAGTCAAGTAACACTTTGGCTAATACCTAGATAGTCAAAAGGTCCTTACATCCCGCACCTCTTCCATACAAGTTAACGCCATCAAGTAACGCTACAACAACCCTGATAGGTCAATAATCCCGTGGATTCAATTTGACCTCTTCCATACAAAGTAACATCATCAAAACGCTCTAACCTTGATAGTCAATAATCCTCGAATTCAATTCAACCTCATCCATACAAGTTAGCGTCTCAATATTCTCACCAATTACCCCATGTAAAAAATAAAATAAAAGCATATCATAAAATAAAATAATAAAAGTATTTCATGACAGATAAGATGATATAAGAAAGAATCAAGATTATGATACACACTAATAAATACATATAAAAAAATGCATCATCAAGTGATGCTACATCATATCGGGTGATATCAACCCTCCTCACCATTGGGAGATGCTCCTCGACTCACTCTCAACTCCTTCATCTCCGAATGAAGAGTCTTGACACTTGGTCGGGTGATATCCTCAACACTACCTGCCTTATGATGTACGCATTCTTTAGAACCCTGATGAAGCCCTCCTAAACATTGTGCTCCAAGTCCTTCACTTCAACATCAATAATATGATTACGAAGCTTCAACATGATCTCATATTCACATAAGCCAGAGCTCTTAAAGTCTTCCACGCTTCAAGGATTTCATTTACGACATCTTATGTTCCTTCTCAAAAGACAATCTGAATATTTTCTTTCGAGAGCTCCATTCTAGTGCCTTGAAGTTTTCTCTTCAGAAGTCTCTCCCTCACCTCAATCATCACAAAGTGTGCTCCATCTCTGGAGAGAAAAAGTTGACATATTCGCTAGCTTAGCCCGCACTGCATCGATCCTCCAAAGTCGCCACTTCTTTGGCTTTAGACTCATCTTTCGCATACCGCCTTTGTAAATATTTTAAATTCACAAATTCAATATTTCACTCATCTAAAGAGACACCCAAATGAGCCATCAGCCCTAATATTTGAGTTACCTATAAAAAAAATAATAATAAAAATAAAAAAAAATCATCACAAATATTACACAAAAGAAAAGAGGAAAAAAAGAAAGAAGAAAGAAGAAGACAACGTACTAATTCATCTCGCCACACACCAATGCATATGTGATTTAACACCTCTTCAGATCGCTAAAAATGACTCATCATGAGTTGAAACATCTAAACTCGATTCAACCCAGGGGCTTAACATCTTCTTCGCAGATATTTGATGTAGACACTTGATGTCTTCTTTTTTAGGGAAGAAACATTGCCACCACTGATTTTGACGCTTCTTGAAAGAACCCTATGAATAAGGAGACCTTTCATCACCTTTACTTGATTTCTTTATGGAAAAGAATGAGATATCTCGTGGATAGAAAGGCCAACCTTGAACATTCTATCTTCAACATATATTTGTCAATGTGACGTAACTCATGTTGCAAGCTTCCTACATCGATATTAAGAGTTGTCGATCTCATTCTCACATCAAGAATGGATAAGATCATTCAATCTTCCCATCTCTGAAGGCCCCACTCATTTTTCACAAAAAGAATCCATTAATTTTAGAATCCCAAATTTCTATCCAATTTTTATACTAATAAGAAACACGCCCCAGTATCACATGAATCTACATTCACAAGTATTTGATGTCAAAGTAACGCCACGCTCTAAAGAAGATAGTAAAACCAACGATGACCACTAAAGCTCAAATGAAAATTGTGACAAAGCTACACCACATATTTTGAAGATCTCAATCAACTTGGAGCCAAAGGGAATCATCCGCATGAAAATCATCTCAAAAAACAAAGAAAGTACCGGTGGAGATGCGGGTATCGATTCTGCTTCTCGATGCACACACCCGCAAATGATATGACACTTAAAATACTACCAATAAGCACTAATCTGATGTAGAAGTCGAGTTGAAATTGGTCGAGATTAAGCCTTAAAATATCCTTAAAACTTTGGGATATCAAATCTCTAAATAGCTCAAATATGAAGTATTTATACAAATTGATCATCTCGATGAGGTTCCAACAAGCCAAAGATTTTATAATTTTGACTTCATGAGCCAAATGCTAAAAATACATCATATGATCCGGATCATCATGAGCCATCCATGAGAGAGTTGATTTTGCATGTATTTACGAGACGCCACCTCCACCTATAAATACCTCATTCCTTATATGAGGAGCCCAAGCAAGAGAGAGAGAGAGATTCTAAAGATCCTCCAAGCACATCGCTACCACTGATACCGCCAATCACCACCACCGCCGCTATCAGCCATCGCCGACCCTCGCCGTTGCCGACTATTATGTTGGCCCTCATCACCACCACTATCATCTAAAGGATCAACATCGCCGCCAACATCGCTATCAACATCATCGCCACATCGCCATCAACTTCGTCAACATCGTCATATCGCATTACTGAATCGCTGTCCTTTCATATACTCAGAATCCCGAGATCTAAAGATCTTGTACTCAGACGATACATAGTGGAAGCTTTATCGCAGCCTGGATTTTTTTCTCTTTATATTTTCCAGAAAAAAAATTGAGTTTTATTGTTCTTTAAATACATGCTGACTCCCAAAGTTAAGGCGTGAACTTTTCTCTAGGTAAAGACGAACAATATTAATTTTAAAAATATTCATAAGTTATTTATAATATTTTTAATGATTTATTTTAAAAATAAATTACACTAAATAAATATATTTTAAAAGTATAAAAATAGAAACAAAACCACAAAACAAAATTGATTCCAAACAAGTTCTAAGTTTTATTTTTTTAATAAATTATATAATTTTTAATGTTTTACATACACTATCACCATAGTTACATATTTACAAATTAACCACCTTCAACATCAAAATTCAAAATTGACATTCAAATATTGAAATTCATAACAAAAGCAACCATATTTTCATTTTCGTAAAATTCATAACGATTGATCACATACCAAATATAGCCTCATCTCAAAAAAGGCATCAAATCAGTAACGATACGTTTTAGGTGGTTGATTTGTAAATATCCTTTTAAAAATTTTAAAATATTTTTTATTGTTTTAGTAACTTTAAAAAATAACTATCATTGTCAAATATATTTTATAAATTTATATATAAGCAAAATAAAAAATAAAAGTAAAACTAATCCCAAATGGCTCTTAATTAGATCAAATTTTGATACTTATGAGTTTTTTTTAATTATTTAAATATTGAATGTATATGATTATAATAATTTTACTAGTTAATTTTGTTATGAGAAAGAAATTTTTAATGAAAATAATTTATTTAGATCATTTTAATAGAAGCATAAAGTAGAACTAGTTGGAAGATCTAAATATATTTGAACAAGCTTTAAGAAAGAGTCAAAATTGATGGAAGCTTAATCATGATCAACTATAGTGAACCTTATTTGAGGGCTCGATCATTCATAACACCTTCAACTATTGATCGAAAATTTAAACTTGTTTTAAACAAGTTCAAATCTAATTTGAATAATATTTGAATTTCATACCATTAATCAAAGTTGATTTAAACTTTATTTTAACCTTTTAGTATCAATTTGAATAAAGTTCAAATTTAAGAAAGCTCGTCAAATTCAAATTTAAATAACTTCTAATGTTCACCTCCATATAGCTAATGGGAGTCGCAAAAGTCAATCCAACGCATCTTCAAAAGTCAAATCGCCACAAAATACATCTACATCGCCAAAATAGTCAAAATGAGCCGAAGAATACTTTTCTCAGTGTTTAGAACATTGAAATTAATCGTATAAATATTCCATGATCTAAAGATCAACCATCGCGGCCGAAATATCAATGTGTCAAAGATATCTAATTAGAACCGCGACGATAACGATCCGCTCATAAAATATTATGCCGTATTCAAAATAAAAAATACCAATGAGACCGCCCACGCCAATTACGAAGACATCAAATGATCAAGTGATGCTCACAAAGAGGCTAAATACACGATATTTAAAATTAACCCAAATGACCTTCACGACGCAATGTATTTCGCCATCACGCTAACATCAAATGGAATATAAATATTACACAAACGACTTTATCGAGCCCAACGCTTCAACGATATTTGAGGTCCATGACCACATAAGTCAACACCTCCGCTCATAAAATCTGCATTATTTCAAATCATTAAAATCTATCAAGATTGTTAGACAAATTCGATAAAGCAAAAATCGAGATCGGCGATACATTTCAAATTGACTCAATTAATCACCAACCAAACTCCTCAAAAATATCTTTCTATTTAAATCATAAAATATATATATATATATATATATATATATATATATATATATATATATATATATATGTATATATATTAACTATGTGATTTTATCAGAGTAAATTTTATATTAAAATCGATTATGCAATAAAAAAGTCAATTTAAATCCCTAAATATCACTCAAATGAACCGGTCCAGCCCTGGTTCCTAAACCGACCGGCTCTCCTCGTCCGAAGGCTCGCGTGACTCTTCCTTCTTCACTCACGAGCCGAGCTCTTGATTCGGAGCCTTTCTCCACCCTCTCCCTCCTTCGCTCGACCACAAACGGCTCCTCCAACTACTCCCGCACAAGCTTCCGTTAACCGTTCCCACGCAAGCCCCTCTCACTTCCTTCTTCCCTCGTCCAAACCGAAACGACAAGGGAGCTCTCCCATTTTCCTTCCCTGATTCAAACCGAAAAAGACTCCGATTTTCCTCCTCTCTCCAAACTGAAAAGGCAAGGCAAGCTCTCTTCCCTTTCTTCCTTCTCCTTCGTCTTTCTTTTTCCTTCCTTCTTTTCTTTCTTTTCTTTCTTCTTCTTCCTTGCCCAATCCGAAATTACTTTCTCCATTTTTCCCTCATTTCCACAAAATTGAAATTTCCCTCTTTCTCTTTTCTCTTCACCTCCCTCTTTTTCAATTTCCTTCCCTAATTGAAACCATCTCCCCTAGTCGAATCCCTCAAACCAAATTCTCCTTTGATCATTGAGTGAAAAAAAAGTTTGAATATGTGTGACATGATTTGTGAATGTATATGAATATAAATGTGGAGAATGATACATATATATATATATATATGTATATATCTTTCTTTTTTGAGGCTTATCTGCATAAGGCATAGCATGAAGAAAGGCAATTTATGATGTCATGAAACCACTATTCTATTTGATAGGAGCGCAAAAAAAATTGTTAGATGTCTCTTAGAAATATAAAAGTGAAATTAGGACTTAAACAAATTCGAATGGAAATCGTCTAAACTTAAATTAAATAAGAAAATACACGATAAATATGAAGATAAACATTAAATCAAAGAGAAATAAATGGAGAATACTTAAAGGGAAACTAAAAAAAAAAAAGAGGAAATGCAATAATAAAGTAAAATACTTACTTTAAACGTAGACAAATTCCTTTCCTTTTTTCAAAACCTTTAAGGGCTATGAAGTATTTTTCAAGCAAATGATATGAAAGATAAGACCCCTCTTAGCCTTATTTATAATAAAGGAAAGCCATCTTTATGTGACCCACTTATAATTAAATTAACAATTAAGTACAACGGCGGGTGCGATATATGTAAAGCATATCACAACAACTTTGTTCTACGTTTGCTATCAAATCAAATGCAAGTGAAACTTAAGGAGGTTAATACTAAACTCATAATAAGCTTTCAATAAATTTGAAGTCTAATTTTTAACTATATAAGGAATTTAATATGAAGTTAAAGATGAATCTAAATTAGGTTTAGCAACTCTTATATGAATATGTAGATGATTACAATGCTAGCGAATAAGCATGAGTATGCTAAAGCAATAAACACTTAAATTAGTATAACTTTAAAAGTGATTTAAATTGAACATCAAATTTGGAGAATGATTATGAAATTTGATAACTCACTGCTAGCAAATGTGAATTTTGATATTTGATAAAATACAAGGATTTTTGGTAAATCTAAATAGCTTAAGAAGGATTTTTCAATGAATTTGAAGTGAACAGGATATTTTGGTAATAAATATAAATTTAGCACTTCAATATCTCGTCTCAAGTGATTTAGAAGATGATTTGATCTACTATCCAATGAGGGCACATAAGATATTCTTGGAATTAGAAAGTAATTTTCAAATCACAATTCACTCAAATAAATTAAAGAAAATCAAAAATTCATAGGAAATCCACAATGAAATTGAAAGATTGAGCGAGTTGGGGATTATCAATAGATATAGATGAAAGTCAATTGAAGATTCAATGACTATACAACTATGAATAGAAGAAAGTAAATATTATTTCCAAGGGATCTAACAAGCTATTAGATCAATTTAAAATGCCTTCAAAATCACCAAACTTGATACTCAAATGTAAGGCACTATTTCAAAATTCAAAGTAAATACACCACTGAATTTGCAACATATCGTATAGCGACGAGCGTTAATTAAGGCATTCTTAAATAAACCTATGGGCCCCAACCATGCTAAATATTTAGATTTAAGTGTGAGCTTTGTGGGTTATTTCTGATTTAGTCTTGGGCTGGTGCGGATTAACAAAACCTAAAATATATTATAAGACTTTCAACTTAGTGAAATATTTGAAATTTCATGTGACGATTTGATCTGTTAAGCTAAATAAAGTTGACAAGATTTAAAATTCTCAAATACATTCAAATTAATCAACAACCCATGATGGTATGTTGAATGGTGATTTCAACCATGGGGATACTTCCATCAAAATGTGATTATAATTTCAAATCAAATTAACTAGTGTCAATCTAAAAGCTTAAATGAAATTCAATCAAAATTTTAAAACAAAACTCAATCCACCTTCCTTGTTTTGTGAGGTGACAAATTAAGAAAACTCCCACAAAGGATGTCAAATCAAATGTTACTACTTGTTTTTCTCAATCTCTTGTCATAAGAGCGTGGCGTGTCCTCTCATGGCGGCATTCCGAAATGATGTAGTTCGACCGAGTTCCTCGATGGGTGGCTAGTAAGGCTCCATTATAATATGATCACGATCGTAGCCCGTATGCTCCCCAATAGCTCTACTCTTTGAGTTGTGAATCATAAGGTATACTTAATAGGGCAAACAACCATCTGTCATCTATGGTAAACTTAAGATTATCTCCTTAGACAAACACCGTCCTAGGTCTACAAGGATTTTTTGGACAACATAACCCATGTGTTCGATAAAGATCCTTTGAGGTTGGGTTATTCACTCCTCAAGTAGACTAGGGACCATGACAGCTTGGGATGATGGAATCATGGGATCTAGATCGGGCATGTCATCATTCCCCAACCATCTGGTTTAAATTGAAATGATGAATTTCATATATCTAAATTTCAAAACTCCACATCTACTTCGCACGCATTTAACAATCTAATGGCTAACCAATGAAAGTTCTCTTACTTATGTGGGAGGGTAATTAACTTATAGGCTTGCATAGAAATCAGATTTAAAGTCCTCACCAAATGAGGATAAAATCTCTACTAGTGTCTTATCTACTATTCCATCTTGAAAATTACCAGATACTTTACATCAAACTCTCTTCAATTCAATTTGTAGAGAGGTTGGTGGTGAATTTTTAGATTTGGTGACTCGGTGGGGATAGGATTCTCTTTCCATCATTGGCTATCTATACATGCTAAAATAGCAATAAAATATTTAAAATTTAAAACAAAATGGGTATTTAAATGTGTAATAAATTCAAACTACTATTGTATGAGACTATATGTAAAATGAATTATTAGAGCATATCTTTATTACATTTTTATTTTGTTCTATAGTACCTCTGCATTTTGAAAGTATAGGGTGAAATAATAATTATTAATTACTAATCCTCATCTTTCACTTTTGTAAAATGGATCTACAGAGTACTCCTTTCAATGTCCAGCTAGGGCGTGGTGCGAACATTTATCTAGCCAACACCATCATCAACATATGAGATATTAGAACTACAATTCAATTTGGTAGCTTTTTCGGTATCGTAGCTAACTCAAGTACCCACTCATTGGTACACTCGTCCAGAGCATGCTAGAAGGCTCAAGTTCAAGCTCTTACTAGCCATGCTCGTCAATCATAACCACTGTTATGGAGTTCTCCGATGAGAACTTATGTTTTAAAGGCTAAGTCAATTTGAAGCCCCGATGAAAAGAATCATCGATGGGCAACTAATGCCTCATAATTAATTGCTTCACCGATTGAACCTTTCATACCTGGAAAGCATGATCATGAAGCTTCCTCTTCAGGAAGCAAATTAACTAGAAGACAGAGAAGAAGAAAAAATGCTGAGCTGAGGGCTCAACAAATCCCCTTCAAATGACCTAGTGAACAAGCAATACTATCGCTAGAAGCGAGTATTCCTACTCATAATAACTTTGATAATCTAAAGTGGGTAAAAGAAATAGTTCTCTTGGTAAAGTAAAGAAGTCCTTAGAACCAACAACGTCAAGCTCCACCTGAGGAGACACACACTGCAGATACATAAACTTCTGGTAGCGGGAGGCTTAATGAAAAAGATTTCAAAGGGTTGTGGTAATTAAAATCGAACCTCCACCAAGGAGGTTGCCACCTCTTAGTAACCAATCATCAAACCAAGTATGCTTCTTGGTGAGCATCGTGATCCTAGACCCAGTGCTAATAATGCTAGAAGGTCTCTCGCAAAATAAACAAATATGGAGGCTAAGGCCCCGTGATGAAATCCCGAAGAATGAAAAAGGTGTGACATATAATACATATACTCAAAAATCTGCCTCAAAAATAACTCATCAAAAGTGGATAACTAAAAGAAGGGTATGATGAAAGACATGATGGTCGACACCATGGAGAATCCTCAGGGATCCCATCATCGATCGATACCCCACAGAGAAGGGTGATGTAGTCCTTTAGTGGAAGAATATTTATTCAGCATTGAACCAAAGATCCGGAAGCGTCGATCAAAAATTCATATGCAAAAAGCAGGTGATGAAGAGGACACTATGGAAGTAGAAATCATCTATATGATCAGAGATATAGATGAACTTTATTTCGACATTTCAAACATGAATCAGAACTCTTTGATGTTTATGAAGAAGAGTCTTCATAGAATCAAATAGAAGATGGATCTTCAATCTCAATGAATAGAAGAAGAAGATCGAATGAAAAAGAGATCATGAATGTGCTATATGGTTGAACTAGAAATGATCGACCGTACATGCTTATACTCATCGTCATCATTCAGCCCTATCAAAAGCTACTCCTGCAAATTTACAAAGAGAAGGACAACCAAGTTCTTCCCCTGAAGATGAGCAAGGAGCAAAACAACAGCAAGAAGTAGAGGAAGAAGAGCATATGTTGTGCGCTGCTAGAGAGCAAAAAGAAATGCAGCATCAAATGAAAGTCAAAGACAAGGAAATTGCACAGCTTGGTACCAAGATGAATGATATGATGGTACAAATGAATATCATGATAGAGATGTTGCGAAGAATATCAAATGCAACACCTATTTTTTGTCAAATCAACAGTGCCTAATAATACAACTTCTATACCATCATTTTAGTATCTCAAGCTTCTTTGGTGCATGCTACATGAAGAATGAAGTTAACCAACTACCTCTTGTTGATAATTCAAAATATAGCACACACCAGAGTACTTTCGGTAGAAATAATAATCAATGAAAAGATAAAGGCCAAAACCTCGAGCGTAAAGGCTGGTGAGTAAGGGTTGCCCTTACCCTGAATATGATCAAGTGTTGTTTCGAAGGTTACTTAGTGCCAAAATTTAATACTTTAGGTGGGCTTGGTAATCCAAAGCAACATTTAATTTAAGGCTACTTGTGGTAACACATGAGGGAATGATGCGCTAGTTTTTCATCAATTTGTCAGTAGCCTGACCTCAACTTTCAAGTTATATCATATCGAATGATTCGGTTAAAACCTTTGCTGAGTTAGAGATGATATTCATGAAGCGGTTCACCAATGCAACTAAAAAAATAGCAATCACTGACCTTGCCTTGCTGAAAAGGAGAAAAGATGAGTTAGTGACAAAATTTATAAGTCATTGGCATAACCTAAGTATGAAATGTGAGCAACAATTGAAAGAAGAACATGTGATCCAATTTCTAATGGGAAATATGGATGATAAAATGGCACAATTTTATGTATGTCAATTACAACATTCAAGACTTGCTTGATAGTGTGGCCAAATTTGAAAAGTTAAATTGCCTAAGTTTGAAATCTATTCAGATAAAGCAAAGAGGAACAACTTTTAAACTTAAGAAGAAATGAAATACAAGCCGCTTCATATAGCTCAAATGGTAAAAAGTGGGTGATATATAATGTGGATAAAGGAAAATAACGATGTACAATGATGATAAGGAAAGAAACCTTTATTCTAATCCATAACCAAAATTGATATTGGGAGGCAATGATCGACTTTTCTAAGTGGCGGAGCATCCAAAATAAATAATAAGAAAAGATGAGCGAATCCATCTCTTAAGGAAAAGATGAACAAATATTATTCTTTAGAAGAGAGTGTATAAATTATTTTGAAAGCGGTCAAAGATGGTTTACAATTACCGAAATTAAAAGGCTAAAGAAGCGTCAAAGTAATCTAAATTCTTGTCCCATCATGATGATCAGTCATCCTATTGAAGATTATTATGTCTTTAAAGATTGGCTAGAAAGGAAGTATCTGTGAGGTTAATTTACATTATCCATAGTGTTCTAGTCAACCCAAAAGGGAGTCTACAAGAATGTCCTCTTCCGTAATCCATCAAATATAAAAGAAGGAGAAATCAATTGATTGAAGAATGAAACAGTTTCCAAAAGACCGTGAAAATATTGAAGCAATTAAAATCGTCCCCGTTAAGTGAAAATCACCACTTGAACCTATATTGGACTTAAAGAGATACCTAAACCAA
Organism: Cymbidium sinense; assembly: GCA_021442155.1. Lineage (NCBI taxonomy): Eukaryota > Viridiplantae > Streptophyta > Magnoliopsida > Asparagales > Orchidaceae > Cymbidium > Cymbidium sinense. The sequence continues at coordinate 154,289,804 of CM038215.1, forward strand.
ATATTTGGACTTCGGTGGCATTGATAAGGCTAATTCATCACATGAAATAGTCTACTAAATGCCGACATAAATCAAAGAAATTTGGGAAAAATAAGATCAAGAGAACTACAACTCAAAAGATCATTAACAATTTAAAAAGTATCACTAGACAAGACAATCATTGGCTTGTAGACTTTTACTAAACTTTGCATTGTCGAATGATGAAGATAATATTAAATCTTGTCCAATAGAGACATGCCAAAACATCTGATGTCAAATATTCTTCAACATCAATTACTCCAAAATGATAAGGGTAGTCAGTGATCGACCCATCAAAATTCTTATCGGGAAAGAAGAGCGAGGAGTTAACGTCAATTTTGTTTAATGACTCGATAAGACAATAGCGGTTTAGGCGAAGATCTATATTCTCGACGGAGAGTCAGACTCATCGATATCATCGCGTATGAAATGTATGAAGTTGAAAAATGAGTTTAGCCCTTTTGGCCAAACCTCCATAATAAGAAGGGACTTTGAAGAAACTATATTTTTAGAAGAATTTGAGAAAGATAAAGTGATTCAAGTTCAATTAAGAAGTGGGTAAAGTCTTACCACCTTCATCAAAGAGGGAAAATACAAATAAAGACAAAGGCAAATAAATTGAAGTCAACGAAGATATCATTCCCAAAAATCCTAGAATGAAGGATAAATCAAGCGAATAGATAGAATATGATATTTTATCACATATAAGAAAGATCCCTGCACAATTGGTGTGTACGAGGCTCTCTTGATGTCAAAAGACCTTTGAGAAACTTTAATATAGGCTCTCAAAGATTCAGAAAGTTATGAAGCTTACTTTTCCAAAAAAAATGCATGATTGAATCATTACAAACACAAGATCTCTCAGTGATCACATTTTTTGAAGAAGATCTTATGTTGGGAACAGCAGATCACAACCATTTTCTATATGTTACTATAGAGAGTGATGACATCTCGATCAGTCATATATTGATTGATCTAGATTCTTCTATCAATCTTATGAGTCTAAAGGTATTAAGAGAATTATCACTCGATATCCAACATCTTGGGAGAGATAAGTTGATGGTTCAAGGTTTCAATAAAAAATGGCAAAAAATTCTCGATTCTTTTATTCTCCCGCTCAAGTTTAGGATTTATATGAAGCCAAGTTTCATGTAATGTCGATCGATACATCATTTAGAGCTCTTTTAGTGACCATGGCATGAGTATGGCATGGTCCCATCAACTATGCATCAATGTAGAAGTACCAGAGATAGAAGAGTTCAAATTTAGGAAACATACAACCATTCTCCATCCATGAAGTAAAGATTTATGAAGATGAAGAGCCTCTTGAAGCGGTAGTATCCACTTCAAGAACTAAAAAGCAATTTCACAAGGTGAAAGAGCAGAAGAAAAGGGGAAGAAAGAAGGCAATGCTGACTTTCCCTAAAGTACTTGATTCTACATCTAAATCAAGAAGATCAGTTCCTCATTTGAGAAGTGACACACAAGAAGAAGATACTCTATCAACCTAAAGCTTATAAACTTTCAAAAGAAAAGTATGAAATAAGTGATTCGATTGGACTATGAATTTGAATCTACTTATAAAAATAGAGTTGAATGGTGCATCAAGAAGGATAGCTCATTTGGTAGATCGGATAACTTTTCAAAATTATACCCATCTCAGATTACTTCAAAGAAATCTCCACTCGAGGTTCATAATATTGAAGAATTGATGACATTCTATGTACCTCCATTGAGTGAGAGTGGCAGAATAGGAACTCTATTTTTTAAATCTGAAGAGTCTCAACCTTACAATTTTGATCGACCTACTTAACATGAAAATTCTAATGAGATAGTGCCAACAAGAATATCAATATACTATCCGCAAAAATTATGAAGAATGATGCATAAGCTTGAAATTCATATTGGAACTACTAAACATAGAACACAAATCTTTAACAAGATGTGGAGCTAAAGAAGTTCTCAAGCATCACGAAGAAGTGATAAGTTTATCACGGGTCTTGGGTTCATCTACACATCTCATCAAAATAAAGCTTGTTATAATATATAGAATGAGATCGAAACTAATAGTGTATGAAGATGATCTCCATGAAATTCTTACAAATGATAAAGAAGTAGAAGCCAAGCCTCAAGAACTCGAAGATGGTGGACAAATATATGAATGAACTCAAAGAAATCAACCTAGGAGTTGAGGATGATCCCCAGATCAACTTTTTGATTGCCTTCTACATGAGAAAGTTGAAGAGCTAAAAATACTACTTTCTGAATTCAGGGATTGCTTTGCATGGACATATTCTGAAATGTCAGGCTTATCCCCTGATGTAGCAGTTCACAAACTGGCTATTAAACTAGATGTGATGCATGTTAAGTAAGCTCCTCGACGATTGAGATTGGAGATTGAAGAATAAGTAATTACAGAAAGTAATAAGCTGATAGAAGTAGGCTTCATCCGGGAGGAGAAATATGCAGATTGGATTGCCAACATTATCCAAGTTAGGAAGAAGAATTATCAAATCCATCTCTACATTGACTTTCAGGACTAAATAAGGCGTGCCTAAAAGATAACTTATCAGAAAGAAGAATTATCAAATCCATCTGGGGTGTGACAGAAAGTGGTATCAGAGCAATAAGGTTGAGAACAGAGCAAAAAGATAGATGAGCAATAGTAATGGAAGCATGATTTGGATTTAGATGGATAAGTGTGAATTGATCAATCAGCTATAGGGGCGATTAATTTTGGGTTAGGAATCCATATGTTCTTAATTTCATGCATGTTAATTGTATCATATAAATACTTTTTATAACATGATTAATTTGGAAATGTCCGAAGGTTGGGAGGGTCAATCCCTGCACTAAAATGCGTATCCTCGAACCGCTCAAAGATAATTCTAACAGAGTGAAATACAACCTGTAGAAAGCAAGTGGTGAAGGTAGATCTGATGAATTGCAAGGGGTAGTTCTTGATTTCCTGTGTTGATAAGCTAGCTCTATGGAAAAATTCAAGTACGATCCGAAGTATGGTTCGTGCGGACCAACATTTGAGGATATTTCAAACGCTCAAACCACCAAGATTCAAGCCAAGATCCTATAATAAGATTGGTCGCTAAGAGAAAAATTTTGATGGATGATTTGCCCGAAACGTAAGAGTAGTACCGCTACTTTGGAAGGGAGGCGAAAGCGTGGTGGCGTGCTCAACATGGGAAAGATTTGAAATGACACATTACTCGATCAAATGGGAATTTGTCAAAGTATTCAAAGATTATTCCTCCATCGCCTGACCGCTTTACAAGACAAATTTTTCAATCTAACTCGCGCTCAAAAACTATAATGCAATAAGTCGAAGTTCACTTCTTTCTATATGCTCCACATTATATCAAGACACGCGAAGAGAAATGTCATGATTTCGCGGCTCGAGATCAATTAAGATCATAGACCCTTTGATATCGCGAGTTCTCGCATAGTTGAAAGCTGAAGAAGAACGAATGAGAATTTTTCCAAGCAACGGATTTACAAAGCAAGCAAAAGCTGAAGAAGGCCGATTTCAGCAAGAAATTTAAGTGATGACGCATGTAAAACAAATTCGAGTGATATGTGGAAAAGACATTTTGGTCAATGTATGGTCGGATCGTGAGATGATGTGCCGATCGGACATCGCACTAGACTGCCCAATGGAGAAGAAGAAGGACATAAAGCCATACAATTATCAGGGACAGGGTCAACAAAGAAAATTTTTGGAAGCCAGGTAACACACAATTTTTGGGAAGACCTTCAATTCAAGAAAAAGGAGAAACTTCGAACTAAAACCAACCCTCCAAGAAAAGCAAGAGTTTTGCTATCACCAAGAAGAAGGGAATCAAATGAAGTGGTCGTCGTATGCTTAAAATTTGATCATTCGTCAGCTCGTTGATTCTCGGCCAGATTCGCTCATTTCGATTCCTTTTCGCCATTTACTGATGCTATTTATTTCATACAGATTGAATGTGGTAATGCCTTCTGATAGTTTGAATACAACAGAAATGTTGTTGACATTAACATTCAAGATAAACACTTTCCTACGTAACTAATTATCTTACCAATCGACATTTTGACGCTATACTGTATGGATTGGTTGATCAAATATTTTGCAACAATTGAATGGGAAGAGGAGAGTGAAATTTGCATGCCCGGTGAAAATCATTTTATTTTTCTTGATAAGAACGCCGCTTTCGATTAGTGCAAAGTTGAGTAAATATTTAAGAAGCTGTGAAATCATTTCTACCAAATTTGTGTTGAATAAGGAGGTTTGAATAAAAATATTCCGCTTGTTTCTAATTTCCGATGTTTCCTGAGGAATTACGGTTGCCACCAACACGAAGTAGAGTTTGGGATTGATGTACAACCCGGTACAACTTCTATACATAAATCTCCTTACGATGGCTCCTAAAGAATTGCAGAATTGAAGTGCCAATTGCAAGAATCGATGACAAAGGATTTATTCACCAAAGAACTCACCGGAGTGCACCAGATATTTGTTAAGAAAAAGGATGGGTCTATGCGACATGTGTTGACATGTAATTAAATAAAGTGACAATCAAGAACAAGTATCCACTACCGAGGATTGATGATTTATTTGATCAATGGGGAGCCACCAGATTTTCCGTAATCGACAGATCCGATATCATCGTTAGAAGTTAAAGATGCCGATATTTTAAAATTGGAACCGTGTATGGACATTATGAATTTCTTATGCCATTTGGTTTAACTACGCTCCCGCAGTTTTATGGACTTAATGAATCGGTTTTCAAGCCCTGGGCCATATCATCTTTATCGATGATATGATTTATTCTAAACCGATGAAGAACATGCAAATCATCTGAGGATTGTTTAATCATAAGACAAAATCAATTATATGCCAAATTTTCAAAATGTGAATTTTGACGATACGCCGATTTCTAGTCACACATAAGTAAGGAGTTTCGCTGATCCTCAAAAGTAAAAGCAATTTTAGAATGGTCCACCAAGAATGTTAACGTTACGTAGTTCAGCTCTCTTAAGCAGTTATTACGTGAAGTTTGTCAAGAGATTTTCTCATATTGCAATGCCTCTATCTAATTTATCGAGAAAGGATATCAAATTCCAATGGACAAACGCGAGCAGAAGTTTTCAAGAATTGAAAAAGCATTTGACCACCGCCCCAGTTTTAGCTATTCCATCGTGGACCGAGGATTCCAAATATTTAATGCCTCTTTAAAAGGTTTGGGTTGTGTCTTAATGCGTAATAAGAATAATTGCTTATGCTTCGAGACAATTAAAACCCTCACGAAAGAAATTATCCCGCATGATTTAGAATTGCAATGTGATTTTGCTCTTAAAATTTGGAGACATTACTTATGGAGTGAAATGCAAATTTTACTGATCATCGAGTCTTAAATATATCTTTACACAAAAAAGAATCAATCTAAGACAAAGAAGGTTGAGTTTATTAAAGATTATGATTTAGATATTCAAGATTGTCCAAGCTAATGTGGTACCGATGCATTAAGTCCATGGGAAATGCCACTTGGATTATTACTCAAAAGTCGAGTCGATCGAAATTGAGGCTCTACAAATTGAAGTTAAAAATTCGATACCGCATTTATCTCAATCGACAAAGGTAATCAACTTTATTTGATGTAATCAAAGTCGCATTTAAACTGATCGGATATCGAAATTCATGAACAAATCCAGATCGGCAATTTTACCGTAGATGCAGAGGTATTATTCTAAGAATTCACAATTATGGATACCGGTGATGCTGTCGAGACAAGAAATTTTACGCGAGCTCATCGTGATATACTATTCATCCGTGTAGTTCAAAATGTATAAAGATTTAAAAGCAACATTTTGGTGGTCGTATGAAGAAGAAAGACAGAATATGTCTCTAAATGTCGCTTTGTCGAAAGTCGAGCATCAAAGACCCTGGATTGTTACGCCATTACCTATACCGAGTGGAAGTGGAAGAAATTGCAATGGATTTTGTTATGGGATTCAGATATTATCAGCGAAAGATCAATAAACATTATATGTTAAAGAAATTGAAGACTTCAGGAATTAAAAAGTGATCGCTCGACGTAGAGATTATTTCCGCATGAAGGAATTCGTAGAGCACAATACACTTAAGTACGCCTTTTCATCCGCAGACCGATGGACAATCGAACAATTCAAGTCCTAAGATTTGTTGAGGTTATGTGTTTTAGATTTTGAGGTAGAATGGAAGATCATATTCATGATCGAAGTTTGCTTACAATAATAACTACCAATCTAGTATTCGTGATGGTCAGATGAAGCATCAGGGTCGAAAGTGAGAACCCGTCGGGTCAAAGGAGAAAGACAAAGTTGAACCGTGAGAATTGATCAAGTCAAACCCATGAAAACGATTAATCACCTGAGGTAAATCGAGCCCCAGTACATGTGACCTTTGAAATCATTGAAAGGATCTAATATGGCTTACAGACTTGCCTTACCCATTGAATCCGTATTCACAACGGTTTCACATTTCAATGTCGGAGAAAATGGATCACGATGCAGAGCGTAAGATTCCATATACAAAGTTTGAAATACAAGATTTGACTTATGCATCGGAGCCGTAAAAGATTTTAGAATTTGATGTGAAGAGATTACAAATGTACAAATTTCCTATGTTAAAATTAAATGGAAGCACGTATCAATCAAAGCTACTGAGGTTGAACAAGAGATGACAAGTTTCCTTCCGTTTTGAATGATTCGTAAGAAATTTCGAGGACTAAATTTTGTTAAGAGGGGAAATTGTAATATCCATTAATTATTAATTCCTAATTAATTTTATTGTAATTAAACCGTTATTATAAAGCATTATCAGAAGAAATCCACTTTACTGCATGCAACTACGGATTAAAGCCTTCGACGCTGTATGGATCGACGAAGGTAATTCATTTCCTTTCCTTCCTCTACTCACGACGAGACCGCCCTGCTCTTCTTCTTCGACTTTCTCTCCTCATTCCTCCCTTCCTTCCACGAACGACGCTCCGCCGCTTCACCGGAACCGCCTCTTCATCGCTTTCGCTGCCACGCTGACCCTGACCGACCGGCTGTCACTGAAGCGCCGACTGTAAGTCCCCGCCGATTGGAAATCCCGCGGAACCGACGGGTTGGAAAATCCTGCGCCTCGAGACTGCGGAACCGACGCTCGGATTTCGCCCCTCCGACGGGAAACTTGGGGAAGTTGCTTTCTTTTTCCCTATCCCTTTTTTTCGCCACAGCCTTCCTCGGCTGAAATGCGATTGAGGAGTTCAACCGCTTTGGTCTAGTGAGGTAGAATTATCGAGGGGATTTGATCGACGTTGTTAATTTTAGTTTATTGATCAGTGTAATTAATATGACGTTGAGATTTCTCGAGATTACTTTGAGTCACTCAAGCTTTCCAAAGCTTATGAGGAGAGATCAATTTCGTGTAAGATTTGTTTATAAGTTTCATTATGATAGACAGAGTAGAGTTATTTCATTATGTCAGAGGAGAATCGAGTACACATCAATAAGACCGTGTATTAATCGAGGTGAGACATAATCGCTAATGTAAATTCGCTTATGCCTATGTATGCCAATCGCTTTCTACTTCAGATAAATCAGAAGGAATGACATGATTGGCCATATCGAATGTAAATATAAATGTTATTATTATGACCTCAGATGATTACGATTTACAATGAATCGCCTTCAAGATTGATTTCATCATATGTAAATGTTTTAAACACGTCAGAAAATGCAAGAATGTGATAAACAGAAAATGTCGTGAAAATTGCGATAGAAGGCTATGTTACGCGACCGCAGATAGAAAAGTTCGACGATGATGACAGTGATCTTAGATCCCCGACTGCATTTTGAGGTTGGTGTCGCAGTCGTCTAACCCAACCGGGTCGTTAGCAGTAGAGTATGGTTCTACCGCCTTTACCTACGCCTTTTAAATGACGTGCGGATCTAATTTACGAATGAAAGTCAAAACCTATGCAATTATAAATGACATTTCTAAAAATGATTAATATGAATCAATAAAATCATGCTCGAGACATCGATACAAGATGAACTTACAAAGATATTATTCGCTTATATCATACATTTCTACAAAGACCTACAAAGATATTGTTCGCCATAACACATTATCAAAGCAAGCTTACCTACGCTTTCACCAGCTTAAATTTATATATATACATGCTATTTCAACCGCTCAGAAGTTTTAAGATTCTTGTCTCACTGCTTTTAAATTTTACGATGCTACCGCTGAAAATTTCGTGAAAAGACGAAATAAACTCTGCTTTGTTTTGAATCATAGTTTGGGAAGCTTAAAGCTTTTTGCACGCATAAATTAAATGCCTTTTGCTCAGATTTATTTACAAACTTAAAGATTTACGCTTCCAAGATCATGATATAATTGCTAAGATATATGAATTGAAATAGCAATGGATGATTGATTAGATACACCTTTCACTTCGCCCGCAAGAAGACAGTCGGAACGTGGAATCAGGTCCAATCGAAGCCATCCTCTCTTCTCATACACTCGTGACCGACCCCAAGATAAGTGAGTCATCCTGGTGTGAACTCAACTGATATTCTAATGTCCATACAATTCCCAAAGAATATATCCCAGATGCATGGAGTAAATACTAAAAGTCAAATACAAAAGAACAGATGTGTTACATAATCCCTTTGGTCTTCTGACCGTCCCGTTAACAAAACCTAAAAATTTGATATTATAAAATTTTAAATTAATAATATGGTAAGCTAATCATATAACAAGATATGAACCAAACCGACATAGCTTCTAAAATTCAAACCTCAAGAAGAAAAGTCCCAAACCCGATCCTCTATGTTCAAACTAGAGTGACAAGAAAGATTATACTTCGAGATAATGAAACCATCCTCTAGAAAACAAAGTGACGTCTATCAATCGATATTAACCCTGTGATCGAAGGTAATTATAATTAAGATTTCAATGATAAATGATCACATATATTCAAATCTAAAATCAATCATAAAATAATCAAAATTCAAAGAAAATAACAAAATATAAAAAAAAAAATGAAATGAATTATTTAAATTAAAACTTAAAAAATAATAAAAAATCAATCCACCCTCCGAATTGTTTGTCTTCGACAAATTAAGAAAATTTGCTCACAAAGAGCTAATGTCAAATTAAATACATAACTACCTTCACACTCAAATATTCCTAAAGTTCGTAAGGACGGTCTGTGGTCCTCTCTGGTTTTGCTGATGACACCACATAAATGGCGACTGGTTCTCCTGACCGGGTTTTCACATGATATAACACACTAAATTATACCACGGCCATGTTCCCAATGGCTTTGCTCTTTGAGTGAAATGTAGCGATTGCAAAAGCCTATGTTAAGGTTGACTTATATTGTCCCCTAGACAAACTCCACCCTGTGTCTACAAGGGACACCACGACGTAACCCATGTTATTGACAAGGAACCTTCTGGCCGTCATGGGTCGACACCTCCTCGACTAACAACTGGATCGCGACATGGGATGATCTAACCATGGGATCGACGGCCATCGTTTCCCCACAAAAGTTTTAAATTAAAATAATAAATTTCATAAGTTCTAAACTCCACTCACCGCAATTATATACTGCTCTTTAACCATTCATCGACTAGCCTTAATCGAAAGTGCTCTCAAGACGGAGGGGTAATTAACTATGCACCATAGGAAACCCAAACCAGATATAAAAAGTTCTCACCAAATGAGAACGAAATCTCTTGTAATGTCTTATCTACATTCATCCTTCAAATTATCACCACACTTAAACAACTCTTTCTCTTTTCCAAAGAGTGGAAATTTTCTGATCCCACAGATAACCACCTATTACTTCAGATGAGATGAAAGAAATTTTAAAGCAAAAATATGTACCATTAAATTTTCATGATCAACTTATGGATGAAATGACTACGCTTAAACAAGAATTTTGATGCTGTTGAGTATATGATACGGTTTGATGAATGACCCGTTGTGATGTTGAGAGATGATCACGCACTATAATCTCTAGATGATGTTACGAAATGATATTCGTAATGAAATGTTAACTCGAAAATTTATTTTCTTGAGAATGCATTTTGGCAACTCAAATTGAAAAATATCTTAGATCACAACCTGTTTATCACAACTTTATCCTGAAATAACTCTCAATCTCGTGTTACTCCTCCTACCCAGCTCCTAAAGGACCTAGTGAAAAAAAAGAAAAAGTTTTAGTGGGAAACATCTAGTTCTAAGACTTCTAAGATACTTACCTATGATAAAATTCATTATGCAAGTACTTGTTCTCGCCAAAACTTACACTTATATCAAAATGAGGATTAACAAAAATAAAAATAATGATAATCAAATTATGACCCTCGAAGAGGCTAGTAATATAAAAGAAGCATTATATGAGTCTCATATATATTCATTGTGTGTTACCCACCCCAGTTAATATTGATTGAGGCACACATCAATTTTCCACACTTATTTTAAGAGTATGACAAGACGTAAAATTAATCATTGATAATGGCAACTATATGAATGTTATCACGCCGCTTTGAAGGAAGCTCAGAGACTCACCCACGCCTTATAAGATTGCTTGGGTAAATAAGACATCAATCTCTATATCTCAACATTGTCTTGACCCATTCATAGAATATGAGATAAAATTTGATGTGATGTTTTTCATGGACATACTTTTAAGTAGACCTTAATTTTTGATGGATGTCACAAATTATGGACATCTAATACATATATTTTAACTTTAAGATAAGAGAAATGTATTAAATCCAAGCTTAAAGAGGTTACTACTTTAACCCCAAAATTCTCTCCTCTTATAAAAAAGAAATCCATACATATTATTAATAAACATCAAAACAGATTAATGGGAATATCATTTTTTGCACTAGTTGTCCTAACCTCCAAAATCAACCTTATGTTGAATCATTTTCATTTGAAGTACATGAACTTTATCAAATATCAAGATATTTGTCAAGAACTTCCTAAATTTTGATCTATTAAGAAGTATCCAACATGCCATAGTCTAAGATCATCACTCTCAAATTTGTCACATTATCGTATGAACCCAAATGAATATGTAGTATTAATGACAAGTTGATTTTATTAGAAAAAATTTTATCAAGAAAAATTTATCTTCATGTAAGTATCTTAAAAAGAAAGATTTGCGCGATGATAATGCTATAAATAAAATCACTATTAGTATGTCATATCTGTACTACATGTATATGATGTATCAATAATTTTTTTCTAGAATTGATCTTAAAGTAGATATCTTCAAATTAATGAGAGAATTTGATGAATGGAAAACAACCTTCAAGATAAAAGATTTTGTACAAAATGACTAGTAATATTTTGGATTAACTAATGCTCTACATTTATAGTGATGAATCATATGCTCCTTTATTGAAAAAATTTTATGCTTGATATATTTTACTCGTCAAACTAAGAGCGATTATGAGAATCATTTACGATTGTGCTTCATAATAAAGACTATATGTCACTTAAAATATTCATTTATGATTTCGATCTTCAGGATTCATTATTTTTCAAAGATCTACATCAAAAATAATCAGCCAAGAGTGGCCTACCCCAATCCAATTCATGATGTACGTAATTTTCACCATATTTTATCGGTTTTATGGATTTAAGATTTACCATCGATATTAAAAGCCAAGTTTTGACAAGATATTTCAAGGTGTTATGTGATTTAGACCGGAGGTGTTTAAGCAAGAAGGTCATCACATTGATTTCTAATAAAAATTAGAAAGATCAACACATACATAGCTTTATAACGATCCAAATTTTACGTTATTTGGGATTATCTTCTTTACGAATTTGTATTTTGTTCGATCAAAATGCTTAAATATCGCACCCAAAAGAAACTTAGTCTCATCATACAAAATTTCAATTTCTTCAAGAATATAAGTTTTTCTTAAATAAATCTGTCGACAAAGTAGAATGTCCCAAATAATATATACCTTATTAAATAATGATAGTGTTACTAGATTCAAAAATTTAAAGAGTATTATCCTAATTGTAAAGATTTTCATACGAATCTTGAAATCAAGTTTCAATTAATATCCTGATTCATTATCAAATCAGATGGTTATCTCTTTCTATACAACCAACATCTCATATCATCACTTTGAAATTTTCTTATGATCCAGAAAATTTATCGTGCACTAGTCATTTTGGTGATAAAACAATTCATGAGGATGATTCTTTTGATCTCCTTAAGAAAGATGTTGCTCGATATCATTCAACGTCACCAAAAAAATAAAAAGGCGATGGAATAGTAGACAAGACAATATTCAGAGATTTCACCTCATTTTGTGAGGACTTTAAATTCCAAGTTTCGTAGAAAACACCTATAAGCACTACCCCTCTCAATATTGAGAGAACTTTCGACAAGCGCTAATCATTGACGCTGAATGTATAGTAGTAGTAGTTTAAAATTTAAGATAATGAAATTCATCATTATTTAACTTAAAATGGATGGTTGAGGGAACGATGACGTGCTCGATCAAGATTCCATGGCCATCCCTGCCGATCCCTACACTTAAGGAGGTAATTCAACCCAAGAATCCTATCAAGAGTATGGGTTGCTTCCAAGAAAACTTTGTGGATTTGGGGCTGTTTTCTGGAGACAAAGTTTAAATCCACCAAGTGACGAATTTTGCCTATCGCATTATATTCACATCTCAAAGAGCAGCATCAATATACTGCCAAAAAAATCGACCGTAATATAGCTAATTTATGCAACCACACCGGATTAAGTAGTAACAACATCATATGTGAAGTCTACTACCAAACTACGTAAACGGTATGACACCGCCACGCCCTAAGCATTGATTGAAAGAAATGTAAAAGTACACTGACTGACATTAATTCCTTTATGAAGTTTTCTTAATTTGTTACAACAAACAATTTAAATATGAGTTGAGTTTTACTTTAAGTTAGATATTCAATTTCATTTAGCATTTAACACTTAGTAATTTATCCGATTTTATATTTGTATCGATACTTGATTTTGATTGATTTGAGCTTACAAGCATATTTTGATGATAAGTATCCCTCCTATTGAAATCTTCATTCAACACATCATATGATCATTCATTTTGTTATTCTGATCCCGCTAATTTTAATTTAATAATAAAGGATGATCACTACGACATAATTAAATTTCTCGATATTTTATCAAGTTGAAATTTTATAATATTTACCGGATTTTGGTTTTAACTCTGACTCGCCCTAAGACCCAACCAGAAGCAACCCGCAAAGACATCCTGACATTAAGTTTAAGCATTCAAATATGTCGCCAATGTGATTAAATTCAACATAAATTTTCAATTTATTAAAAGCTAACATACACTTTGATGCCAATGGATTGATATGAATTTTGAAATATTTGAATTCAATCATAAGTTTGTCTTGTGATGCATAGTGCATGAAATATAAATTCATTTGGATATTCATATAAATTTCGAGAATATCCAAAATGAATTTAACAAAACGCCTTATGAAGTATACAAGGTTTATTAAGAACTTAAGCTAATGCCTTCTGTCTACTAGCATTAATGTAGTGCAGATCTGGTGGCATTTGTTATAGGTTTCATTCATACTCGGCTTCAGCTCTTTTGAATATTTCATTGCACAAAAGATTTCTTATTCATTAAGTATTTTGCATGCATTTGATAGACACCTAACTTGTTGTAGAATTATTGTTAATTAGATAATTATAAGCTCAATCTTATCTCAGAAATTAGATATTATTTAGTTAAATTATTAATCTTATTACTTGTTTAAACTTCAAATATTATTCTTTAACTATTTCATTTTCATTAATTATCAATCTCTATTTTGATGAAATTTCAACAACCCGACGCCATCCCCACATGTCGCTTCGTGAGAGCTTTCTACCACGCTAAGAAAGATAGTGTCTTCTATGACGTCATGGCTTAAAGAGTCTTTTAAACCTACAACGCTAAGAAAGCTGCATAAGCCTTCAATACATAAGTGTGTTTGAATGCAGCCTCCGACGCCATCCCCCCATATAGAGCTACATCTGGAGTACTAAAGCTTCCCACCACGCTTATGGAAGCATGATAGTGTCTAAACATCATTTTTAAGTTTCTAAACCCACCACGCTTAAGAAAGTGTGCATAGCCTTCAATACCGGTAAGAGACATCCTAGCTCTCACATGCAAGATGCAAGCATTTATTTCTAGAAATATTTACAATTGATTGAAGCAAAGAACATAAATTTAATATACTAAGCATATGCAGTATTTGAAATGAATGAAGAACCTCCTATCATCCCCAGATAAAGGGTCGCATCGTGAGTATTAAAGTCTTCCCACCACGCTTATAGTGAAGGCAGTGTCTTGCACACACCGAGTGATTTTGTACCAACCGCGCTTATGAGAAGCGTCGCATAAGCCTTCAAACCTGTATAAAAGGGATCATGGTTTCCTCGTCATGCTGAAGCAACATGCACGAGTACTTATATCTAGCAGATATGTGCGCTATATTAAAGCAATAAGTACAAAATTCAATATACTAAGCAAGCCTATACACAAGTATTTAGAATGAAGTAAAATTCTCCAACGCCATCCCCGCATGTCGACGAGTACGGCCTTCTCACCACGCTTATGGAAGGTATGAGCAGTGTCTCATAATAATCACCGCGTGATTTTGCACCTACCATGTTTATGAGAAATGTTGCATAAGCCTTCAAACCTGTGTAAAAGCCTTCAAACTTATGTTTAGCAAATTTTCCCACAGATTGAATCAATCACAGTGGGTACTTAAAATTATAAAGATTCATCATAATTTTGCTTTACATATACATTGAGCGATGATAGGACACAAAAGAAATAACAACTCAATAAGTGATGCAGAACAAATTTTAACCTCACACAACATACAAGTACCAACACTAAACCCTATAATAATTTAAATCTTATCACCTCGTATCATCTTGGTTAAGATTAGACTAAGGAAGGGGTTGGAGGAGGTTGTTGTTAGTGGAATAAGACTTAAAACAATTAAGGATGAAAACTTTGAATTTGATAAATTCAAATGCTTGATTTTCTTTATGGCTGATTGGTAATAAATCATGATCAGGCTTTAATTTAACTAATCAATAAAATGATTACTCTAGATCCTACAGAATTTTCCCTCTTTATTATATCTCATTTCTCCTCTTTTTTTTTTTTAAAATAGTAGAGCGGCTATTTGATATCATGATAGAGGTAAGATTCCTTTAGCTGAACAGCAAAAGGATCATTTCAATTCCTATAAAACCTAAGCCCATTTAAGCATTGTCTAAAATTCTGAATTTGATAAGTTCAGATAACGGGCTAATGGACTTAACTCCCTTAAGCTCACTATCTTCTCTTGTGCAGCAAATGAAAGGAAGGGTAACAAGAATGGGCTAGGTGATCAAAGGTAATCGAGTCGGATATAGTTGTATAATCAGATTTGATGGAGGTAGCATATTAGGTAGCATTTGTGGTCCGCATATGGGATGAAGCGAATCAGGAAAAAGGAGGAGTATGGAGTTAGGTACCTGAAGAAACGAGGGAAGTGGCCGATTTGACTGCTGTTCCAACGACCGAATGAGAGATGTTGGGATTAAAGCTGGTGGCTGGCTCGATCAGGAGGGTGACTGCTCGTGCTTCCAACAGGGAACCGAAGAGGGCTAGTTGCGTGAGAAACCGAAGGGGAAGGAAAGAGTGGTGTGCGGATGGTTCTCGATTGGGATGCTCGACCTCGGCTTGCCCGCGTGCAGATGACGGGAAGGCGATCGAACTGGTCGGTCGACCGAGCAGGAGAGTTGCAGCGTGCGGCTAGGTGTTCGACTGAGAGCAGGAGCTGACCGGGAGGAAGAAGACTCGCGGATAACCTTCGACCGGGAGGGAGCACGAGAGGAAGAGACGTCGAGAGGGAAGGGTTTCTATCCTGTGCGGTCGAGCTCGGTACCAGAACTAGAGGGGGAGTGACGGCTGATAAATGAGAGCTACATTATGAGTGTTCTTCCCAAAGGTTAGATGAAACTAAGTATATATATATATATATATATATACTTGAAAAATTCAAAAAATAATTTTCTGACAAACACCACACTCTAACAGCTCTAGTTTTTAAAATAACTTTTTCACCACAAAACTTTCTAAAAGTTCTAGAATAAACGAATGCTGTTTTCTACCGCTTAAAAGAAAAGAATGAAACTGCACTAAACGCACCCTTAAGCTCAAAGTCACCATGCATATTCCCTCATTCACAAACTTGTCAAGGGTATCAAAGTCAAAGTTAGATCAAAGCTTACATAAAAAGCATATATATATGATCACATACTTTAATATTTTATGTCAATAAAACCAAATAGAAATCTATGTGCATCTGAACAATGTTAACAAGATCAAGTATCCCAAGAATTTCTTGTTCCATAATGGATATATATATATATATATATATATATGTATATATATATATATGTATATATATATATATATATATATATATATATATATATATATATATGTATATATATATATATATATGTATGTATGTATGTATGTATATATATACATGAGTACTAACAATGACTATTAGGTAAAAAGTAAAAAAATATATATTGTTCTTTGACTATTTAGTGTAAAATATGACAACAATTTTATGGAAATATAACAAGTTTATTGGGTTGTTATCCCCTATGAGTATGAGAATGGCCACACTCTAAAGCCTTATAGTAGGTTGAATCATACAAAAATTCATCACTACATGAAATTTATCAAAGAGCATCACAACTAGCAATAACTTAATCATGAGGGATAATTAACCATGGGGTTACATTCATAAGAAGGCTCAAACCATGAATATAAAATTCTTAAATAAGAGTAAAACCTCAAGGCAATATTTTATTTATGCTACTTTGTCTTTAGAATACTCATATCCAGATACTCGAGTAGAGCTGGCTGAGCTTTTCAAAGCACATAGATTGCCTTGAGATGATTTAAACAATATGTTCACCCAAAAGCAAATAGAGAAATTCCTATAAATAAAATATAAATATATTTTATAATATAATATCTTAATGTACATAAAAGTTTGTATTTATACAAACTAATGGAGGTGCAATTAAGAATTATTTGTCCTAACCTGTCACGAAAAGTAGGGAAGATACCAAATATAACTCTTAGAACTTCCAAATTGTCAATAGCAATTCCCTGTGAAATGATTTGTGAGTAAACACTGAGAAGACTACTTGTACATCATAGAAAATGTTTCAGGTTGAAGAGTTCACAAAAGAAGAATATAAGTTTCTATTAAGGAGCTAAATTTCAAACATAGGTTTTTATAGAACAATGTCACAATATTACGTTTCATTATTCACAAATTTATTTAAAGCTTTTTTCTGGTTATGGAACTCCTATAAGAAAAGGAAAGCTGACTACCTCCCAAAAGTACTGTAACTCCATATTGTTAAACTTTTTCACTGAATAATTACTGAATATAATATCACTTGATGAGTTGTCAGGAAAACCACGGCTGCACGACCACGAGGCAGATGCCATCAGGTTTTCTGCCTGCTCTAATCTATAAGTTATAGTTTGAGGTGTTAAAAATTGCTAAATAATACATAGAATAAAACAGCATTGCAGTGCATATCTAAAAGCATCTGAATAAAAATGTTCATCTTAAGTGCGTAAAAAAGGATTTAAAATAACTTTGGGAAAGTTTGGATCATCTGGAGACCAAATGCAGCCCGAGCATGACTATTCTTGTCAAAAACTAAAGCCAATAGATGACATTAGAGGCATAAATCAGTAATTCACAAATATTATTGTAACTTCGATTGCTCAAGTATTTTTGGCAACAAAATATGCACAAACTATTCCATTTAAGGATGCTCATGCAACAATAAAGCTTGATAAAAATAATTTTAATGCTACACTTCACTTTTCTTCTACTATAGATTTAATAATGTATTGACTTTTCTACCCCAGTAGGCACTGATTGAAGGCGTCAGCCATATTTATGGTTAGAAATACTATCATCTCTTTGCAAGACAAATTATGGCGATGGTAGCATTTGTAGGATTGTAGAAAAGTTGTTGAATGAATCTACATATGTTATCAAAGTAAAGAGATCTAAAAATGAAATAAAAGAAATTATAAAGTATAAAAAAGGAAAACAGCATATTAGAGATGCCTAGTCCAAAGGGGATTTAACGCTCAGCAGAAAGCTGCTCTGTAGTAGTGGTAGATGATTTATTAAAGGACAACATGCAATTATAATTTGCTTCTCATAAATGATGAGAAACCAGATGAAATGGCCAATGGATCTTGCATTGTATACATATATTCAAGGGGCAGTAAAACAGATTGCAATAATATGACGATCATGCCCAGGGTTTCTGGTTCAAATTTAAAAGTCTAGAATCCAATATAACCATAATATCATCTGTATATGTAACATAAGCACAACCAAAATAATCCCTATAAATTGCCATTTTTGAGTTCTTTATGTTTTATGTCTCAGGCCTACAAAATACATTCATGGGTTTATATATATTTATGGTCATATATGACTTAAACTCCATTTGCAATGTGGAAATCATATATGCATTAAAAGGGTTTAAGATCAAATCGTCAACTATTTAGAATGATCAATTTAGGTGACTAACAGGAGACCAATTTGGTCCCTGACTATTGATCAAGGAGTGGTCCTTCCGTGATGCACATGAATGAAAATGAGCATTCTACTTTTATTTTTGTTATTAAAATATCCTACAAGATTCATTATTTTCTCTACAATTTTTCATTAAATTCCAAACAAAAAAGCATAACTTAGATCAAATAGTCAATAATTTCAAATTGGCTCCTGTTACCTGATTAAATTGATCCTTCATAAATAGTTGAATTTGATTCTAAACCCTTATTAAAAGTGTGGGTATTGTAGTGTCATGAAACCATTTCCTATACAATTCTGAATAATTTAAACTAATCTTCAAGCAATTTGAGAAGCTTGCTGCTTTGACCAATGGAGAGAAGTTGCCCATGAATCAACAACAACAAGATGTGAGGACAACGTCACCATCATTCAATGTCAAAAGAGACAAACAACGAAAATAAGCATAAAAGGGAAAGGGTTGCACTTAAAGATGAATTCAAATTGGATAATGTTAGCTGTAATTAAACAAGTAAATGAAGATGATACAAAACCTAAACTTGCTATTAGCTACAACTTAGCAAGCATTTGAAAATAAGTTACCCATATGCACACAAGTGACTATTTTCCATTTAATTTTTCTAAGGGAATTCGTATACACCATAATTCTTATGTATTTACATATCTAACATATAAATTTTAATATTTATATATATAACACATTAATGCCACAATCATATCAAAACATACATATGAAAGGTGTATGTCACTTTAGAAAAGTTAATATTAGTAGTATTTTTAATGTGATGTTAAAAGATTTGGATGTTATACAAGTGAATATTAAAATTGTGATGTTCAATATGTAATGAGAAATGTGTGGTATGAGTAAATCCCCCTTTTTTGAATGTGCCACTAGTTGGAAAGGCTGCATGTGCTAGGAATTTTTCCTATGAAAAGTTTATTTTCCTAAATTAATGATCAAATATATTTATAGTACATTATATAATTTGGTATCAAGACAAGTCAATATTAAATTATATGCTACTTAATATTTCCAAACTATTCTAAAATGAGCAATAAATATAGCAAAACAAGGTTCACTACATAAGGTATGCCATGAATAGTTAAAAGTTGTGACTGAAGTGTTGGCAATAATTGATGCTTAGAAGACTATTTTCATTTGCATGGCAACAACAATGAGAATAGCCTCATACAAAGATCCTACACCCATCATAATTCAAAAAAAAGGTCAAATATTTATAAATGCAAAATAAAAGGACCAAGTTTTTCAAACTATTGGGCATCAAAAGGAACAAATGACTCAATTGAAGAACACAATATGCATTGTTCAAGACTACTTATATGATGGTGAAGATGTTGATAATACTTGAAATAGTAGGTTTTAGTATGTTTGAAATGGAGTGTATTAATACAAAAGTATCTTTATACCATTGCATACTAATTTGTTTGAACGATGAAACCAACATTGATGTATTATTTAACCTTTTAGCATCTTGTTTGATACATACATTGACTTTTAAGCAATGCATGCTTATCATAAACATGGCCTTTTTCATAGGGTTTTCATTTAAATTAAATATCATAGTTTCTTTTTAAGTTGTGTGATATGTCCATATTTCAAAGCTCTGTGCGATGGTCATAATGTGCTATGTAAAGTTGGTAACCTTTTAAAATTTAAATTGCCTAACTACTTGAAAGTAGCTTAATGAATCATTCATTTCCACTCATTATTATAGAATTTTCATTTGATATATATTTATGAAAATTTTTTTGGTACAAAGATCAATCATATTAGCACTTTGCATCCCCATCCCCTTCCACAACAAAGAAAGAATATAGTAGTAAACCAATGCTATGAATGAATAAAGATCTGCACTAATTGGTGATACTAGAATTGACAATGAGACTATTCGTGAGACTTTCCTTCTTCTACTTAGATTCTCATAGCATGCCTACAAGGATGTAAAGCAAGAAAAGTAGTTTCAAGATGCCTTAGCCTACAAGTCTTTACTTAACTAATATGCCAACCGCCTAGCGATCAACTTTGGAAGTTTAAATTGAAAACAATTTTATTAAAGGAAATCTTGGCAAAGATAAAAACCACATTTTGCTCAAACTTTTAGGACAAATAAAACCAATTACTTTTCATTGACCTTGTTTCTAATCACTATGTTTTAGATGTTGGTGTATGCCACGATAATATTCTTCTATAAGACTAGAGAGTCCAACGTAAACTTGAATTATGGAGGTCAACTTTGAAATTTAAAGGTTTTATTTAAGTAGATCTAAAACTGAATATATGGAGTGTAATTTTAGTTGTGGTTTTAGTGATTTTGTGACTTTAAATTAAATATCATAGTTTCTTCCTTAATAAGAGTGATATGTCATATTTCAAAGCTCTATTGTTCAAAATGATGGTGAAAGTTGGAGATGTTATTTAAATTCTATGGTTGAAGTAGGAATGCATCCCCTATTATTATAAATTTTCATTAAACCAAAGGAAAATTTTATAAGATGGTGATAAGACTAATGACCATATTCCACACACAATAAAAGAGAAGCATAAGACTAAGTTACCTGAGATGAGGATCTGGATGAGTGGCATTACTCTTGAGATAGAATTGAAAATGAGTAGGGAAAAAGTTGAGTCCTGGTAGATAAGATTAGGAGACGCCTTTTTGGCCACATAAAAGCCGTAGTTAGACAGGAGAGTAGATGCATTAGATTGCCTTTAGAATAAGAACTAAAAGACTTTAAGATGTATAAAAAAAACCATCATATTTTGAATTAAATGAGAATTTGACACAAAAATAAAACCAATTACTTTTCATTTGACCTTGTTTCATGAATCATTCTCATCACCTATTTGTCAAATATTTTTTTTTTTTTGTAGTGAACTTTATAAATCCTTATTTTCATTAATTTCTGTTAAGCATTGCCCAAGTTGCTAAATGCACAAAAAGTTGTAACACCCAGTAATCATTTAAAAAAACTTTTATGCATATTACCTTAAGTTTATTACTTCCCCTTCCAAGTCATACTCGCTTTTATCCATCGCTAATAAGTCCATTTTTTATGCTTAGTTGTAAGAGTCAAACATTTAAAATTACTTAATTTCAATAGAAATTACTCCAACTGTTTCTTAAATATAATCATTTATAAATTTATCCTTCTCAATCCATAAATCCATCAAGGGTTATCGATGTGCAAAGAACAATGTGACTTACAAAGGAGCTTTTTCGCCTTAAACATGAAACACAACAAAGCACGCATTTCAGTTAATAGAAACATATATATCATAAGAAACATTAAATAGTATAATATTTAACAACCATCATAAAAATGAGAAGTATGAAATGATCCATGGCATTTTAAGTTAAATATTAATAAGAAAAATAATTACCAACTAGTACACAAGAAGATGCACACGATTTGATAAAGGAATGCATAACTTCTTCGACCAGGAAGGACGATGAAGTCCAGAAATAGTGTACTCTGCAACGTAATGATAGAGAGTATTCACCAATTTGATTGTTCTTTATAGTGTAAGCTTGCTTTTATCGTAGCGATGCATAACCTTAACTATGTAGCAAGTGCATGCTTATTTGCATTTTTAAAAATAGGCATCCATCTTAATATTCTCATTTTCGCTATGCTCAACTTAGCCTTAAATGACACTTTTACTACCAATAAAAAGATCCATACAACATTGTTGGTCTAATTATAGTTATATAATATTTACATATAAGTTTTCATGATATCATCTTATCACATAATACTAATAATGCACTTCTCTATTTTAACCATACAGCTTTAACTCTATAACTTATGTAAACATCTATATATTCATTCCTTTATATGATAGAGTCAAAATCCTTAAACTTATGGCATATAAGTATCATTTTATCGTCTAGTATTATTAAACAATACTCCAATCTATCCCAACAATCTAATGCAGCTTCAAACAAAAACTAGCATCCCAGGCATTGCAAAAATAAATAAACCAACTTACCCATATTCTAACACTAAAAACCTAACTACAACATACGTAAGCAGCCTAGCTTTTCATTCAGATTCCACGATCAACATTCAAATAATGAAGAATAAGCAAATATATAAACATCAAAAACACCGATGCATGATGCATTTGATTGAATGTAATGACCTATCGTGCATGCAGTATTCAAGATTAATCGTTAATATAGAAATTTTAATGTGAGAGTGGACATAGTTGGTACAAAGCATAACTTGCAAGAAGTCTATAAAATATTATGCAAAATAGCATTTGACATACAGCAGCATCATCATAAACGCATATGCTAGAAAAGCTTTTTCCCTCAAACACGATGCCACCTAAGGAAACAAAACGTTCCTTCATAATTTCCAATAATTTAGCTGGCCTGCACCCAAAGTTTTAGAAGATATGAAAAATTATCAGACCATATGCAACTCTGCAATTTTAACTGCTGTACAACACTACGTACAAGCTTTAATTAGTAGGATAAAGTTATCAAAATGAAAACATAAAATTCAAATCAATCTTAAAATGCAGTCTCACAGCTCATGCCATAATTTATAAAAGTAGCATGAGTACCTTCAGCGTCATAAATGTTAAAGCAATGACACATGTATAATATTATTCCAATATGTTGTTCATGTGCCTGATGAAAACAATTTAACCTCACAGTACTGTCACCAAATCTAGGAGGGCCTTTCAAAGGTAATAGCTTAAGCTATTTGACAATTAATTTGACATCTTCTATCATCACATATTTGAGGAGTATGTTTAGCGAATTCAATGATTTAGTTAATACCAAATGAGATGGTGTAACTTTTACTTAGGTTACATTCGCTAGTCATCATGCTCATGACAGAGACCATTGAGATGTGGATATGATTTAATTCCTTATGATTTAGTATATAAATTTGAATTGCTGTTTGTCATCATTATTTTATTTTCTCCGTTGGCCTTCAGTATCAAGGTGGTTTATTGAAGCAAAATGAAAAGTCACCCCAAGACCAAGCATGCTGCCCACCAACTATAACATTCCAAACGGAGTTTATGAGGCTACTCCCGAACACTGTCAACATACTTAATTTTGTCTTCTTCATTCATATATTTTCTCCTAAAATAGATCACATACCATACTTCTCACTCAATGAAGAGAAAAGAAAAAGTTTTGAAGATGGATCCATAGACAAGATAAAACAAAAAGATCAAGATTAATAAAGTATAAACTAAGTCCATTTGAAACTAGGTATTAAATGCCCTAAATGTTCTCGGATCAACACGGTATGCCACATGGCATCCTGCGCTCGTCCAACAACTCTGCTCTTATTGGCCTGCAATTTAGGGAGTCACAAGTGCTCCTGCCCTCACTAGCACCAACATCGTGAGCTCCTACTCCCACTCGTAGTAGTGTGCTTAACTCTTTTGAGAGCCCCCTTCGCTCCATCCATCTCATCAACCAGCTCCAAGGCATAGCTCCTCCCTTGCCCTTCTCATTGGTGACTGTCATGCCATCTCGAGTATCTAATCAATGATGCCAAACCTGCATTCCCTCTTGAGGCTTCCTTTTGCTCCCTAATGCCTCCTAGCTTCAGCATCTTAGGCCTTTCATTCTAGGCCAATCACTGTCATTATGGAAAGTATCCCTGATATTTCCACTTCTCACTACTTCAAAGTGAAACCTCAAAGATATATATAAGCCAATTTCACCTCCTCTACCAACATGGCCACCTACTTTTGTGGTTGAGGACTTTGGAACATGACTTGGATACCAATTGACATAAGAGAGAAATATCTTCAGGCTAATGTGATGGAAAACTTATGACGACAACAAATTTCTAGTTGATCCCCTGCTTCCTCCTGTTGAAAATAAAATGTGAGGGAATTGAAGAGATGAGTTTGAGAGAAGAAAGAGGTGAAAATCTATCACTATAGCAAACATTGTAGCACAGTTACAATGGAGGAGGTAAATATTGTTGTTGACCTCCATATACGCTCTCCATAATCAACCAAGCATATATGGTGAAATCAATGGGTTTCAAATATGAAGTTGCTTAAATCAAAGTTGAATCGTCTCAATCATAATCGAAATTGAGTAAAATGTCCCCCGATCGCAACAAACTATATCGATACACCTAAAATACGAAAATCAATTAAAAGCGATTTGCCTTCTTATCTAATGATCACCGATGGAGGGAACAAGCCGTGCGTATTCATGCATATCAAGGTTGGAGGGTTCCATGTCATCAAAATAGGCTCTATTTGTAAAATGAATTGGCCGATGTGATCAAAACATCAAAATCAATTAAATGAAATATCTCACAATCAATTTGATCAAGTATATTGCAAATGATGATCAATGAATGTAATATCATGCAAATTGAGTTCGAGGCATCCCAATTATAACCAAAATTGATTGAAACGTCTTCAATGGCAAAATAAATTGCGTCAATGCATCAAGAATGCTGAAATTAACTAAGAGAAATTTCTTGCATCATTTCATGGTCATCCGATAATGAAGACGATCCGTTGATGCAAATTCACGCATATTAGAGTTGTGGGGATACAACTCCTCTTCTTCCCTCATTCCTCACCCTCCTCTAAATAGAGAAAGAATCACCTCCTCTCTAAACAAAGAGGATTTCCCCCTCCCCTTTGCAATCCCTCTCTCTAAACCAATCAAAAAAAGCAAAAAATGAAGAGAGAATAATTATTATGTGCTCGCAAAGCCGTCAATGTTGATCAACAATAAGGTATAACACAAAATTGAACATACACGAAAGATATATTTTATTGTATGCAGGTATTTTAATACCTCATCATGCTTAGTAAAGCTGACGGATTTGAACACCCCTCTATACTTAGAAGAGCATGACGGGTTTGAAGATCACAGCCACAGTGTCGCAAGATACTGACCACTACACTCAAAAGAGCATGATGGGTAAGCCAAGCAACCCCAATGCAGTCTCGTATATAGGAATGACACCGAGAGGTTGCCAAAATTTTAACAAAATTGACAACGATGGAAGACTCAAACAAGATCAAAGAAAAGCATCTTTAAACCTAAATTGAAACTTAAAATGAACTTATATTAAACTTAAATTGATATTAAATGAAAATTTGAACTTAAACATGATAATTCTAAAGACTTAAAATGAAAATCAGTTTGCAAAACTTGGACTCAAGCGACACTTATGAGTAAGACTGAGATAGAGTATCTCACCTACAAGCAATAATAAAACAGGATAGTTCATCAAGAAGATATGAACAACTCTTTTTATGAATATTCAAACAATATTGTATTCTACATTGAAAAATTAAAACTAATTCAGGTTGAATGAGAACAAGAACTCACAAGAAATTTGCTTGCTTATGAGTAGAAACATGACTTAATGGCTTTTTAATAAGCATAAGCAATGCTATTAAACAAATAGTTAAGCTCCACCATAATCCTTATTGAACAAATTGAGAATAGCCAAAAGAATTAAAAAGAGGGCTTATAGTGAGTTTAATAACTCATCAATAAGCACAAAAGTCTTGTCGAACATTCCAAAATAAAATTAAAGGCATGCGAATGATGGTGCACTATTTAGTAATAACAACAGAATCCGTAACGCCTCACACTACCAGATTGGCAACACTTATAAGCTAGCAGACAGAAGGCGTGTTTTGAAATCATGGAATGCAATAACTACACGTATCACGAATAACAAAATACTTGTTCAAACTATAAATTTGAACTACCCACATGTCCCTCGATACATGTGCTAAGTTTTCAACATATTGTTTGAGGATGTTATGATTCA
Source organism: Cymbidium sinense (assembly GCA_021442155.1). Classification (NCBI taxonomy): domain Eukaryota; kingdom Viridiplantae; phylum Streptophyta; class Magnoliopsida; order Asparagales; family Orchidaceae; genus Cymbidium; species Cymbidium sinense. Next base: position 154,316,379 of record CM038215.1, read on the forward strand.
AATATGAAATTGAGCAAAATTGCTTGATATTGTGGGCTCCGAAAATTCACCACCAACCTCTCGATGAAGAGAGTGGATTAATGTCGGTGAAATTTTTAGAAGGCAGATGAAATAATAGATAAGACACTACCCAGAGCTTTCGCCATCATTTTGTGAGGACTTTAGATTTGGTTCCAAATTTCCTATAGGCACAAGCACCTATAGTTAATTACCCCTCCCAATGCTGAGAGAGAACTTTGGATTAAGGCTAATCGTTAGATCGCTAAATGCAAAGCGTGTAGTAGCAGTATGTGGAGTTTTGAAATTCAAAATTTATGAAATTCATCATTTTTACTTAAAGCGGATGGTTGATGGCCCCATCAAAATCTCATGGTTATTCATCCCAAAGGCGGTCATGGTCTATTCTACTTAGTCGGAGGGGTAGTTAAAATTAACTGAGGATCTTTTCAATCATGGATTAAAAGAAAACCTTATAAACCTAGGATGGTGTTTGTCTAAGGAGACCAGTTTAAGTCCATCTTAGGTGGCAGAAGGTTTTTTGTCCTATCAGGTGCACCTTATAGTCCACAACATAAACTACAGATCCATTGGAAAGCATACGGACTACAGTCATGACCGTAATATAATAGTGTCATCATTTGGCGGCAGCCACCCGGTCATAGGACTCACGTGTCATCATCATGTGTAAAAACCACGCGGTAAGAGGACACGAAACGTCGCTCGACATAAGATTATTTGAGAGTGAGCATAGTAAAACACTTGATTTGACTTTTGCTCCTTTGTGAGCTATAATTTTCTAAATTTGTCACCTTCAACAAACAATTGTGGAAAGTGAATTGAGTGGAATTTACTTTAAGTTTTAACATTATGAATCTCATTTAAGTATTTATAACTTAATAGCATATTAGAATTTTTCTTTAAATTAATACTTGATTTAAATTAAATTGATCTGAAATTGCAAATGCATTTTAATGGCAGTATCCCTTCCGATTGAAATCTCCATTCAACACAGCCATCATCGGGGTGGGTAAGTTTGCTTGATCATTTAATTTATTATTCCAGATCCTATCGATTCTATTAATTTAATAATAAAAGATCATATCTATTGTCATATGACAGAATTAGTTTCTCATATATTTTAATAAGTTGAAATTCTTATAATAATTGAATTTTAGGTTTTTAACTTGACTCTTAAGACCGAGAATCAACCTGCGTCCTCGGACAGTTTATGCCTTGAGATTGGGGCCATGGATCATTCAATTTAATATTGATTTAACTTTAGGAGATTTGAATAGTGTTATTTATTTTGATTGAGTTTAATAACAAATTTAGGATTTTAGATAAAATTTTGACAGCACTTTGACAGCTTCCTGGCGTCGTCCCCGTATATGGGCCTACAATGAGGACTAGGCCTGTCCACCATGTCAAGAAAGACATGTATGAGTGGTGTAAACACCACGGTCGAACGCATCATCCCACCATGCCAAAAAAGGCATGTATGAGTCTCTGAAGCACCTCCATGTAACACAGATTTCTCCGCCGCGCCAAGAAAGACGTATACGGGTACTTATATACCTACAATGTAAGTTTAATCAATTGATTTTAGCTTGGAGGTTGACTTTATATCGTACTTAGGTCTCTGTGTGTAAAAGTTTGACATTTGGCCATCCACGTCATCCCGTGTAGGGTGTTGCTCAGTATCTGCACATGCAGAAAGGCATGAATGGGTGGTATAGACACCACGGCTAAATACGTCATCCCACCATGCCAAGAAAGGCATGTATGAGGCTCTGAAGTACCTGCATGAAACACAGATTTCCCCACCACGCTGCGGTACTTATATACCTGCAAGCAACCTAGATTTCAAATATCATTTTTCTTGTTGTTGTTCCTTGACACTCTGGATTCTGACAAAATTTCTGCATCATCTCCCCTAACCAGGAGATTTCTACCGAAACTAAGCCTGCCCACCCATCTAAAAAGGCATGCATGGGTGGAGTTTTGCAACACCATGAGTCTCCCTGCCATCTAAAAAAAAAAAGACACGCGCGTTTCTTGTCAGGAAAACTCAAATTTTTCTGCCACACCAGAAAAATGTGTATGAGTACTTATACACCCATAAGCAAGTAATTTTATACCGGTGGGAAAAAGCGACTATGCGGTGCGTCTTGGTCTTAGAGAGGAGGCGCCCATGTGGGCGCATGTAGTCTGTGAGCGCCCGGCCCAGAGTGGATCTTGCTGAGCGCCGGCGGCAGGCGCGTCTGAGTACATCGAGGCGGTGCTCAATCGCGGGGGCTGGCGTCGTGAAACGATTTGGAGGGGCGTGTCGCAGTTCGTCCCGCGCCGCTCATCGGGGGGCGGGCAGAGCGATCAGCGACAGCGGCGAGAACAGATTTTGGAGAAAGTGGCGGTGTGGGTAGTGAGAATATATTAGGGTTTGGTATAAGGGGTATTTATAAAATTATTATTTAATGATTTAATTAGCCCTAATTAATTTCTACCGACATTATTACATGAGTAATATATATGTCAATTTTAGATTATTCTGATGTTCCGAACGCAACAACGCAATCCATTTCACAATCGAAGGCCGTTTGATTCAAGTCAGCGTCGAATCGGGTCAATTTAAGTTTAAAATTGCATGTTTCGTCGACATTTGTGCTGACTCGTCCAAATTCAGCGTGGACAGTCTCATTTGAAAGATTTCGACGTTTCAATACTAACGACGTGATCAATTTCACGAACGGAAATTGTTTGGGCATCATCGCGGCTTCTCGACCTCAATATACACGTAGGCGCATCGACGGATTTTCTTCTTGATCGGTCAACCGTCGAATTGTGCAATATGTATTATGATCAATTTTGACATTCTGAACGTGATGGGGAAGTCCGTTCATCGATCGGAGGTCATTTCGACTGATTTTGGCGATGTCAAGTGCATTTTAGCTTCGATTTGTGCGTTGTTGTATCTGATCGCTCGATATTCACGCAGACTCATCCGAATTGAGCACGAACAGTCTCATTTGATAGATTTCGATGTTTCAAAGCTAACGACACAACTAATTTCACGAACAAAGATCGTTTGGGCATCGTCACAACCTCCCAACTCCGAGCATGTGACGCCAACGACTCTCCTCGACCCCGAATTATGCGTAATGTATATTTTGATCAATTTCGACATTCAACATGATAAAAGTCCGCTCATCGATTGGAGATCGTTCACCGATTTGGGCGATGTTGAGTGTATTTACCGATTTGCAACACGTTGCATCCAAGTCCGTTGAATTTGCCTTGCGAGCTCAATTTGACTGATGTAGCATGCATGGAGGTCAACAGATATCAAAGACGTGCAAATGCATCATATAATTTCATGAAAATTCATGCAAGTGTATAATGTGAAGACACTGAGAACAATAAAGTAACTTGGAATGAATACCCACATGTATCCCAGCACATGTGCTAAGTTTCTGAATTTGGAATCTGAGAATTCTGCATGAGTTGAATTTAAAATTAACTTTAATTGTCTTGCCTAGAAAGGCATGCAAGTGCATCTTGTGGTTTCATCAAAATTTGTGCAATCACATAAGTGCAATAAAATTATGCAATAACTTGAAGTAACACACATGCACATCTCATACTATATGCTTTTCTCAATGGGTCTTCGGACTGGGTCCAAGTTAACAAAACTTATTGATATTATCATGACCTTCTCTCTTTGAGAGAATCTTTGAAAAACTAAATTTGTCATGTGACTATGTGATTGCTATATCTGATAAATCATAATTATGACGTTAATCGTAGATTTCAACTGGAAGAATTATTATTATCAAAATTTTCAAAGAGATTTATAATATGATTGATCTTTGAGTAAATTTCAAATCACACAGACTATAAAACCGATCTTATACGAGCAAATAAGTTGAATTGACAAGGTCTAAATTCTCCAATTATGATTATGTTGATAGTAGATTTCAACTAAATGGATTATTATCAAAATTTTCAAAGTGTGAATGTTAAATCATCTCAAATCTAAGCTCTAAAAGTGCAAATTTTAAATATGAATCTCTACGAGCAAATAATTAGAGCTAACAAGGCCTAAATACCCTAATTATGACTGTATTAATCGCAGATTTTAACCGTAAGAATTATCATTCTCAAATTATTCAAATTCAAAGTCTTGAAATGTAAATCACAGATCCAATCATCTGCTAGCAAACAGGCAGAAATGATAAGATTTAAATACCCCAGTAATGATCATGTTGAATGAATATCTCAATCTAAGGGATATTATCATCAAAATGCACTTAAAATTTTACACAATTATAAATACATATTCCTCAATAGATTTGTTCCTTTAGTTATGAAATATAGTGTGCATTTTATAGGCACATAGCCTCTATTAACCAAGGTAGATTTAAAAATTATCTCCAGGTAAACAATTATCTTAAGTCTACAAGGTTCTTCAAATGAAACAACCAATGGATGTTGATAAAGATTCTTCGCCAGGTTGAAATTCACCTCATCCGACAAGAAACCAAATACCATGATAGCTCGTGACGATGGAACCATATGATTTTGATCAGCATCATCATTTCCCTATACACTTTAAAGTTAAAAGAAGACGATTTCTCAAATTTCAAACTCCATTTGCAACTATATGCTAAGCAATTAACAACCAACCACGAACCTTAATCGAGTTCTCTCATAAAGAAAAAGAACTAAATCTAAAATCCTCATAAAATGAGGATGAAATCTTTAGGTAGTATCCTATCTACAATCTCATCTGCCTTCTAAAAACTTGACCGACACTAAATCTAAATCTCTTCATCATATTTTCGGCAAATTTTTGGAGCCTACAATTGGAAGGAGATAGAGAGATTGAGGAAGGAGAGAAGACCCATTGCTTTGAAAAGCATAGGAAGAAGAATGGTGGGGGGGAGGGGAGAATCTTTCAAAGCAATTCATTCATAATTCAATAATGCAAATAATAGCCATTCAACATATATTAAAAGAAATACAATTAGAAGATAAGATCAAACTTTAAATTCAAGATTAATTGAAATTTAGATTATTCCTTCCATCATCAATTTAAATCAACCTAACATTAAAATAAAGTAAATCCTAAACTAATTCAAAAAATTAGAATATTATAAAATTAATGTAGAATTATGTTGGATACATGTCCTACGCTGCATCATTGATCCTAATGCCATTGATACTCTCAAAGAAAGTTTGGTTTTTTTTTCCAATATATTTATGGGGTGTATTTAAAAGTGTATATCTCATTAATTTGTGGCTATCTAAGCTCCTTGTCAGAGCCTCAACCTATATAATTATCCACTAATAAAATTGAATGAGGAAGAAACATAGAGCATAAGTGCAATTATGTTGAAAAGACTTTACAAAACCTTTTCCAGGTCTAAAGCATCACATGTACTATGATGCATTACTAACAAGAACTGGCATTATGCATTTGAATAATCTACCGGCAGGTCAAGCTATGTCTAAGCTTCCTAAACTCATTTGAAGTAGATAGGAACTGTTCCACGGTTACCCAGTGAGTGCAAGTCATGGATAGGCTGAAAGAACTTGCTCAAGTGGTATTGTCCAATTCCCTCCAGTGTGAGGTTCAGGTTTGGCTTCCCTCAAAATCCTATAGATTTTCAGGTTATTGAAGCCAGACAATATTTCAATCATCTAACCACTGTTAGAATAATGCACTCCATTCAAGCCAAATGAACAAGTGGAACTATGAAACAAAAAATAAGAAACAATAATTCAACTTACGAAATGCCAAGATTAAGAATGTCTTCAACCCAAATTTCACCTTTCTTCTCAAAGCCACATCTGTTCTGTAAAGCAGACAGATAAGCAAGAGATCTGGGACATTTACATAAAAGGAACTGTAATATTGAATACTTAGCTGCACTGAACAGACCAGCTACGGAGGACACTTTTCCAACAGAATACAAACAGCCACGTCCAATAACTTACAGGATTGAACTTCGACATGGATATCTGTTCAATGTCTGATTTTGTTAAAATCCCAACATGGACAAGTTCCATAAGCTCTTTCCCTGAGATATTCCACTCCTGCTCCCTCTGATTAACCAAGCACAGTCTTCAGTGGAAGCGTGACCATAAAGCAAATGTAAAATTACTATATGATATAGTATATGTGCCGTTTTACCCCCTTAAGCTGGTTTCTTTCCACAATGCCCACACGTAGGCCTCTAGAAACTAGTGCTGTCGCAATAAAAATTCCTAAGGTACCACCACAAACTACAACATGGAATGTACATTTGGAATTGTTTTTATCCACCTCACTGTAAAAAGGACCAGAAATTTGAGAAATAACCTCGCAAATTTCCCTTTTATCTGCAAATACAGATAATTGATCATCATAAAGGACTAAACCTTTGGAATTACACCTCTACATATATATGCATAGAACATAAGTAATGCTACAGACCTGGGAAGTGCCTTATCATTAGTCTGATTATAAGAAAGCCAAAAGTCTTATAAAAAAAAACATAGTGAGTACAAAGGAAAGCTACATCTTTTATGATTAGTATAATATGCTTGGCACTAGGATGGAGAAATAAATTGAGCTATAGAATAACAAAGATAAAAAAATAAAATATTTAGAAATATTGATTAAACTAGATAAATTAAAAATAAAGATAATAAAATTTTGCTTAAAAATGAACATATTAAAAATAGATGATCCAAAAAAGTAATTTAAAAAATTATTTTAAAAGAGCATAATGAATAATGTAGTGAACATATCATACATGATCAAAAAAAGTAAAACAGAGATGAGTATGAAAAATTCATAAAGGTAAAGCAAGATTTGGAGAGTTATGGAGAATAATGCAGGAAATTGGTTAACAAACTTTAATAAAATTTCAAAAGCTAAAAAAGTTGTCAAATGATTTGAAGTATTTTGGTACAAATATTTAAGGACAAAGGCAATGTTCAAAATTATACTAATTAAAGAGAAATCAAACTTATGAAACTATGAAAGTGAGTAATGAAACATATGCTTAAAAAAGTACATCAATTATGGAGAATCAATTTGGTTTAATGTGAGGAAGTTCTACTATAAATGTGATTTTATGCTAAAATAATTAATGAAAAGCATAGAAAATAAAGAAATGCCATGCCATATAATTTTATTGAACATGATAAGGAATATGATCAAGCAACACAAAATTGATTTGGTGTACCATGTGCTTTAAAGCAAAGAGGTATCATCACAGATATATTGACAATATTAAAGATATTTATAATAGAATATTTACTAGTATTATAAGTAGTTATAAAGGGACCTAATAGTTTCTAATTATCTTAGGTTTACATCAATCAACATTTAGTGCATATTTTTTATTGGTTATGGAGATGCATATTCAAGATATTCAAAACAAGATGCATTGCGTATACCTTTTGCAAATTATATAGTTTTAATTGATGAAAATCCTGTAAAATTTGAAAATTTAGAATAGTTAAAAATATATATTTTGAAGAAAAGGCTTTAGAATTAGTGAATAAAATTGAGCATATAATACATAATTTTAATTAGCATGAAGTTAACAATTATAATTCAATATTATTAGAAGATAAGGTGATACAAATGTGTGATAAGATTATGTACTTTGGAATTATTACACAAAAATAAACATGGATGAGAATATAATTTCTAAATTGAGAAGTGTCTTGAAAGTTGTGTGAAAAAAATATCATGGATACTTAAAAATAAATTTTATAAAACAACAATTAAGTCGGCAATGTTATATGAATCTAAATATTATGATGCAAAAATAATCCATTGATATCTAAGTTGATTGTGGCAAAAAAACTAGAATGATAAAATGGATGTGGCAAAACTATGAAGGATAAATTAAAGAAAGATTATATTAGTAAAAAAAAGTTGGAATGAGGTGATTACAAATAGTCTTATGTGGTTTAGATGTGAGCACAAAGGCCAAAAATATGCCAAATAAACAGATTGATAAAACTAATATTATAGGATTAGGGAGAAAAATTGGTAGACTAAATGATCAAGATAGAAATGTTATTGAATTTGTTATATTTAAATGTATTTTTTTCATTTAAATAATGTTGAATGTATTATTTTCAATATGTTTTTGGTGTTTTTGGCAGGAAATTCCTAATTAAAGTGAAAAGCATAAGAAAAAGCAAAGTTGGAGATTGGCGCCTTGGCGGTCCATAAAGCAACGTCATAACGGTATAAATGGGCAGAAAGAGTTGCAGAGATAGAGAGGACAATTCCTAAGCATTGGGACACCAACACTATGGCACTACAAAAGGAGAAAACTGGACATCAGATAGAGAGCTTGGTGCCTAAGCTGCTGCATTTGATGAACTTCAAAGAACCCGAGAAGCCTTGATTTTATTCAAAAACAAATAGCACAAAGCCTAGGTACTGGGAAGCCAATCCCACAATGCTATATTCCTTCAAAAATTCAATTCAAAGACAGAGAGTCCAACGCCTCGATGCTGGAAAGTTGGTGTCGTAATACTAGGGACTTAGAAAAATTTTATAATAGAGGAGCTCAAGACAGAGAATAGCACATTGGTGCCAAAAGAAGTATGCTCCTACACCAAAATACCTTAAACTAAAGAGCAAGGCAAGAAGGAGAGCCTTGCTTAAGAATCAACATCACAAGACTTAGCCAGAAGGACGTCCCATTTAATTTAATTTGTGCCAACTATGAGTGTGCATTCGATCAATTTGGCCGATTTTTTTGTTAAACTAAATAGAATGACTTAAAATAAACGAACCATCCAAACAATATATAAAACCGAACCAACCAAACTGACCTATAATTCAATTTATTCGGTTTAATTTTTAGTTAAACTAAATAACATATAAAAAAATATTTTTCATTTTCTGATAACTAATTAATTAAAACATAATCTAATAAATTTGATGCATTAAATATTTTTTAGACAAATAAAAATATATTGATTTATACAAATGCCTTAGCATTTATAACCAAAATTATATTTTTATATTTAATTTTTATAACTACTTTGGTTTATTCAGCTTATTTGTTTTAACGATTTTTTTTTAAACCAAACTTAAAACTGAAAACCATATAACTTAATGTTTACAAACAAAAATCAATCTCTGAGTTTGTAATCAAACCAAACTGATCAAATAATGTCAGTTTAGTTAGGATTTTCAGTTCAAACTTACTAGTGCGCACCTAGTTTCAACGGGTAGTTCGAGCAATTTTTGGGGCAGATTAAAGGAGTTACTTGGCAAAATGTGGGGACAACAGCTAGGAGACACTTAAAGCTATAAAAAGGAGGGGAATTGCTTGGAGAAAGAGTTTTGGCAAAGTGTGAAGTCTAACTGTACATGTGAGACTAAAAAGTGCTATGTGCAGTCCAGTGTTTGTATTAATTGCTCGTGATGTTTGCATCAAAGATTGAAGAAGTTGAAGATCCATTAAAAGGGAAACCAATTACTAAGAGGCAGAAGGGCTTAGATTCAGGGCAAACTTAGAAGACCTTACTCGGTTTACTCTTTCCTTTCTTTTGATATTTCATGCATTTACCGCCATTTTAGGTGCATTATGAGAGAGATGTTAATAAAGGATAACAAATTGAGAATAAGAGTATCTAGCCATTTGATTAACAAAAAACCAGCATCTATTAAAAACTGAAAATACCTGGTGGAGTTGCACGTATGTCAGACCACAGTTGATCCAAAGCTTCATAAGAGGAAGACCTCCAGCACCTCCTACTTCATCGCATGTTGAAATTCTCTCTATTATCCCCTACACCAACCAACATGCACCTAATTAACTACAAACCTAACTTAAATCAGAGCAACAACAAAATGCTTCATTTCAATCGAAAACATCTTTCTTGTCATGTTTTAGTTCCCAATAAACAGAATAAATAACATAGAACTGAAATCTTATTAAAACTGAAATTGAACGAAAGGGATATTTCTTTGGGTCGCAATGCTCTTTAAAACATATAACAGCAGTTCTTGGCCAAGAGGACTATGTGATTCAACTGAGAACAAAAAGTGAATTAGTTTTTCCTAGAATTTGTTCAGGAATATATAATCTATTTGAATAATTGCAAGCAGTTTAGATATATCTGTGCAATGATACAACAGCATAGTAATATCAGCAAAATATGTAAAGAAATACAGCATCAGTCCATTGAGACCAATGGCATATAGGCTCCACTAGCTAGGAAGGTGTATCAACTCTGCTACCCAAGAAAGGAAATGGATGTATGTCTCCCATTGTCCGGGCTAAAAAAATTAAATGTTATCTTTGTGGAATGTTTTTCCATAGAACATTAAACGTCAATTTTCTGAGACTTAGAATTGTAAACATGCAGGATTCATCAAAGAAACATTTAGAATTCAAAATTCAACATGTCAAATTTGCATTATTTTTTTGCGAATAAAACTAAAAGTAAGTTTCCATGTGAAATCACTGCGGTTTGTAAAGTTTTTGAAAACCTGTGGAACCACTTGTACAAAGACAACTACTAAAAAGGTAGTTGCAAAATTGATCACTTCCAAGAAAGCTACAAGAACTAACGCTTGCATGCAACCCCATGATACCATGTTGCGAAGTAATCAGGTAAAAGAAAGCAGTTTACTTATCATCTAACCAATCAAACTGTAGAAAAGCCTCACTTAATGGTGGGGAAATGCATAAAGATGTTTGAAATGAATACCTGAGGATTATGGCCTTTTGCAGCTATGAACAAACCACCAACGCGAACCAACGGAAGACAATATTCAGCTGGAAGCATTCAAAATCAACAAATTGAAGGAACAATAATTGTTTGTATTCAGCTACTTTCCATACAAATCAATATCAAATCTAAGCTTTCACCAACCTAGGATTCGCATCTCTGCAACAGCTCTTGCAATTGCAACATCAAATAGCTCTCTGAAATCAAGGCATTGGCCCACATTCTGTCATTTAGTCATTTACAATTTCAATTCTTTAAACAAAATCTGCAGATCCCAATAAAGAAATTGTGAAATTTAAAAGGACAGAGTCAAAACAAGAACACATTTAAAGTAGTATTCGTGTTAGCAATAAAACATCTCATGTATTGTTTTATGTTCCAAAAGGTTACACGATATAACAATTATATTTAAAATAACAAGCTCATCAAACCAATCCATTCCATATTTTTTGTGCATCTCCTCCCTCATGACTAAAGTAATATACTGGTGTGACCCAAAAGCCATATGAGCATTGTCAAACCAATTTTTTAAGAAAGCACCCTGATTACCATAAGAATTAACTTGAATATAACTCCAAATCTTTCTACCGTTTAAATCTACAATCAATGTAGAACAGAATTAACTTGAATATAACTTCGTCATCAACATCGTCGTCAATATCGTCGTCAACATCGTCGTCAACATTGTCCATTACTAGCAACTGTTGTCCCTTTCTCATATACAATCAATGTATCGGGAAGATCTTGTACTGAGATGATACATAGTGGAAGCTTTTATGGGCTAGCTGGTTTTTCCTCTTTTGAGATTTTTCACGTAAAAATTCTGGAGTTTTATTGTTCGCTCTTTAAATACCTGTGTGTGTGTTGGACTCCCCAAAGAAGCTAAGGCTTAAAATTTTACTCTACCACAACTGATTTTCTAGCATAGCAGCTTGCCGTCGTGAGAAGAAGAACCCTCACAACACCCTCATTATGGTCAATAGCAACACTGTAATAACTGAGCCTCCCCGCCCAACTCGCCACTCAAAACCAATCCTTGAACCAAGGACGCCAACCTTCGCTTCACTTCCGATAGCATGACCCTATCGGTGAAGGCGCAAATCTCTTTAGAAGATGCGAATGGAAGAGTCTCAAAATGAGATGATCTGACTTTTGCAGGAACACAACAGCCATTACCGCAGAAAACACATCTCCCCCAAGATCGATCGTTAGCCGGGGGAGGTCAAAATGCTAATCTCCTTGACGCTGAAGTTCCTCCGCGTAGAGACCGTGATGCTGATCTCCTTGACACCTCTAGTTGTACTCATCCATCACGCGCAGCTCAACCGACTGCTAATCTACCAATTATTGCTGGTAGCTTGATACATTCTCGCCTTATTTTGACCCCACTGTGTTATACGTGTGTAATTACACACTTAATGACAAATTTCACCTCCAAGATAGAAATCATCTTCCCCTCACCATGCTATGGGAATCTTCACCTTTAGCTGAAGCTATTCTTCAACATCCTATTCCTGTTGGTTTCAAGCTTCCGAACATTGATTCATACGATGGGGCGACTGACCCACATGAACACATCAACCATTACAGGACTATCATGCATATCCAACGAGCTCGACACCGCTTTGTCGTCTTTCCGCCCCCGGGGACAAGCTCACTTGGTTCTACTCCTTCCAAGGGAATCCATCCATACCTTTGACTAACTCGCCAAGATTTTTGTAGAGCTTCATTGCAAACCGGAGGATCATTAAAGATTCCTCCCATCTCTCTGGCATTCGTCAAAACGAGGGAGAATCATTTAAGGAATACTTCCAGAGGTTCTCCTTAGAAGCTCGTCAAATACCTGGAGTAGACCCATAACTATTAAGAGGAGTTTTCCTTGGAGGACTCCGTCCAGGGCCTTTTTACTTGTCACTAATGCGAGACACGGTCCGCTCATATGCCGACTTGGTTCATTGTGTGGAAGCACAAATCTCTGACGACACGCCCACCGCAAACAATTTGAGCAATCTACGTGAAAACGTAAAAGCACCCCAGGGGAATGCGGACCGACAGTCCTATCAAATGAAGCAACAAGGCAGTCGTGATCTCCCTTCACGACCCCCATATCAATGACGTGAACCACGGCCCGAAAAGGAATACACGCCGCTGAACACATCTTGTGTTAACCTCCTAATGGCTATTCGAGATGAAAAAAATATCAAGTGGCCGCATCCACTGAAACCAAATTCAGGAAATCAATAACAATATTGTCACTTCCATCGAAGTCGTGGATATACTACTGAGGCATGCAAACAACTCAAAGAAGAAATTGAGAGGCTCATTCAGCAAGGATATCTACGTCGATTTGTGAAGAATCAATCGACTCAAACAAACATACCTCCAACTAGGGGGCAACCAGGACAATCATCATAGAAATAATAAAACAATCATCAAACAGTTGGAGAAATTGAAACAATTGCAGGAGGACCAATACTATCTAATCAAGTTCTCATTACCATCGAAGAAAGAAGTCTCGACCGATCATTCCATCACTTTAAATGACGCACTTAGAAGGAGTACATGTTCCTCATCAAGATCCACTTGTCAAGGTGACCCATGCTATAATGTTAAGAGAATTTTGATTGACAATGGTAGTTTCGTTGATGTCTTATTTTACTCCACATTTCTTAGCATGGGCGTTAGAAAAGCTCCAACCCGCTACGTGACCATTATAATGGGTTTGATAATCTGCGAGTAGAGGGGACAATCACTCTTCCTGTTGTCCTTGATAAATTTTCTTGACAAGTGACTCATTTAATCCAATTCATGGTGGTCAAGTATTCGATATAACGCTTTGGAAGGCCCCTCCAATCAATTTTCGGTGCAATCACTTCAGTATCTCATCTTAAGATAAAGTTTCCAACCCCCGTTGGAGTTGGGGTGGTCTGTGGAAATCAACAGATAGCGCAGTCATGTTACCTCAGACAAGCCCAACCACGCCCTTCTATGACCTTCAACATCGAAGATTTTAATTTTCGAGATGAAGAAGGACCCCAGAAAGCTTCGCCTGTGGAAGATTGCTCTCTGTTGTATTATCAGATGACCAACCACCACAAACAGTGCAAGTGAGATCCATGCTCTCAGAAGAACAAAGGAAAAAATATATAGACTTCTTATGCGTAAAATCAAGACATCTTCGCTGAGTCCGACGAATATGCCGGGGGTCGACCCCAATATAATCATGCACTCCCTCAAGATCGATCTGACATTCAAACTAATCATCCAGAAGAAGCGAAGTTTTGCACCTGATCACCTCCAGGCTATTAAGCAAGAAGTTAACAAGCTTCTAGAAGCGGGATTTATATGAGAGGTACATTACCCTATATGGCTAGCGAATGTTGTCATGGTTAAGAAAATAAACGGAACATGGAGAATGTGTATTGATTATACTGACCTTAACAAGGCTTGCCCGAAAGATAGTTTTCCTCTTCCTCGAATTGATCGGTTGATGCTAATCCGGACATCAAATGCTCAATTTTTGGATGCTTACTCTAGTTTCAACCAAATAAAATGAACCCAATGGATGAAGAAGCTACAACATTTCAAACATATAAAGGTTTATACTACCAAGTTATGCCGCTCGATTAAAAATGTGCTACTATCAACGCCTTATGAATAAGGTCTTTAAAAACCTACTAGGCCGCACAATGGAGGTATATGTGGATGACATGTTGGTGAAAATCTTGGAAGAATCACAACATATTTCTGACTTAGAAATATGCTTTAACCTTCTTCGACATTATAACATGCGACTCAACCCGACCAAATGTGCTTTTAGGGTTACGTCGGGAAAATTCCTTGGATTTATGGTAACCCACCGTGGGATAGAGGCCAACCCCGAGAAAATCAAAGCTCTCAAAAATATGACTCCCCTGAAGAATATTAAGGAAGTCCAACGTTTAAATGGACGAATTGCTGCGTTATCCCGCTTCCTAACCCGTTCTGGGGATAGATACTTGTCATTCTTTAAAATATTAAAGGGAGCTAAAAATAATAATTTTCAATGGACTGATGAATGTCAGTCTGCTTTTGAACAGCTAAGGGAGTATTTAGCATTCCACCTCTATTATCCAAGCCTATTCAAGGAGAGATATTATACTTATATCTCGTAGTCTCTTCCCACGCGATAAGCTCAGTTTTAGTACGAGAAGAAAGTGAGATACAATGACCAATTTATTATGTCAGTAAAATTCTATCTTATATAGAAAGTCGTTATCCACTTGCTGATATGGTGGCTCTGGCTTTAGTTTTCTCAGCGCAAAAATTGCATACATACTTCCAAGCTCACACTATCGTCGTTTACACTCATTTACCATTAAGGGCCATCCATCCTAAAAACCGTAAGTATCCGGGAGGTTAATCAAGTGGTAGAAATTGGGAGAGTTTGATAAAATTTCTACCCCCTCGCTATAAAGTCTCAAGTACGCAGACTTTATAATGGAATGACCGCCCAACTGGAGCTATCGCCACATGCCTTTCGCCTCCTCAATGGACCCTCTACATGTTGATGGAGCTTGTGGAGTAATCGGGAATCTTACTTATTTCCCCAATACCTAGAGTATGGACTTACTAAAATTCCCTACAACTAATAATATGGTCAATATGAGGCTCTCATACAGCGAGACTCATTGACCGGTGAAGCTCAAGACTTAGTGAAACACACTGACTCTCAACTTGTCACCTCCCAAGTTGAGGGAAAATTTAATATTCATAATCCTCAGCTAGCACAATATCTCAACTTGGTGAAGTCTCTTCTTGCCCATTTCAAGACACATCAAATCATTCACATACTGCGAGAGAAGAATACTCGAGCTGACGCTCTCGCTAAGCTTGCTACATCTGCTACTAGGGATCTATTCAAGAGAAGGCATGTTGAAGAAATACATTTTCCTAGTATCCAAGGGTCATGGGTAATTCAAGCAATTAATGAGATAAAGGAACATTCGTGGATGGACCCCATCATGTCTTTTCTACAAGAAGGAACCCTTCCTGAAGACCCAACTTCTACAACTCGTCTCCGAAGACAAGCTTCAAACTTTACTATTATCGGAGGTGAACTATACAAACGAAGCTTTCTGGATCGCACTCAAATGTCTCTCACCTTGAGACACGCATTAAGAGAGGTTCACTCGAGATATGTGGAGAACACCTAGGAGGAAGGCTAGCCCTAAAATTATAAGACAAGGGTTCTATTGGCCTACGATGAAACAAGATGCCTTGGAGTTCACAAAAAAGTGTGCAAGTTGTCAGCTACACTCTAACCTCCCTCACATGCCGCATACAGAGTTTCATCCATTCAAAGCCCGGCCTTTTGCTGGGGATTGATATCATGGGACCTTTTTCAATAGCATCAGGGCAACAAAAGTTCATCATTTTAGCCGTCGACTACTTCACTAAATGGGTGGAAGCCAAACCACTCGCTAAAATTATGGAGGCAAATGCTAAACAATTTGTTTGGAAAAATATAGTATGTCGATTCAATCTTCCTGCAAAGATCATCACTAACAACGGAACCCAATTCACTGGAAAAGTTTTTACGTCCTTTTGCAAAGATCTTCACATTCAGCTGCTGCATACACAAAGCACATCCTCAAACTAATGGGCGCACTAAAGCTACCAGACTATACTCAAAGACTAAAAACACGCTCGAGAAGGCGGGGGCAATGGGTCGATGAGCTTTCTAATGTTCTTTGGGCTTACCGCACTACATCGCGCACCCTGACTGGTGAGACACCGTATAACTTGTGTTTCGGCACAGAAGCTATTATACCAGATATCGGGTTCCAAGTCCAAGAGTTCAATTATTCGATCATGACTAATGAAGAAAAACTCGACAAAGACTGACCTACTCTCAAAATTCGACATGGCCCTCATTTCTGACCGCTTCCTATCACCAAAGGGTAGCTCATCACTTCAACTAAGAGTAAAACCTCATCCCATATCCGTTTGACTTGGTCCTAATAAGTCTCAAGCTACAGTAAAGGCCCTCAACGCAATAAACTCTCACTTTTGGGATGACCCATATGTGATTATAGCTATGGTGAAGCCGTGAACTTTCAAGCTCAAGGATTCGGAGAAAAACTTTACCTCAACTTGGAACACCGAGAATCTCCAAAATATTATCGCGATTCCTACCGCATAATTGTAACTTTTATTTTGTCTCGCTTGTCATTTCCTTCATGTAACCAACCCCACTTAATAGGATAAAGACTTGTTGTTATTGTCATCATCTCCTCTTGAAACTCATATCTGTGTTAAAATCATCTTATGATTGTATCACCAAACTTATCAGAGTAATGAATTTATAGCTTTTTTCTTACAAGCTTATTTCTTCTTCATTTAATCCTCCCACTGAGAAATATGCAACTCGTATCTCAATCGTGGCATAATCAATCCCAAGGGGACTTGATCGACCTCTTCCATACGTAAGAAGTCAAGTAACACTTTGGCTAATACCTAGATAGTCAAAAGGTCCTTGGTGGACATCCCATGAAGCTCTTCCATAGTTAACGCCATCAAGCAACGCTTTGACAAACAACCCTGGATAGGTCAATCCTGGATTCAATTGACCTCTCTTCCATAGTTAACATCATCAATGCTTTGACAAATAACCTTGGATAGGTCAATAATCCTCGGATTCAATTCAACCTCATCCATATTGGTCGCCGAATAATATTCCACCAATTACCTAATATGTAAAAATAAATAAAAGCATATCATAAAAATAAAATAATAAAAGTATTTCACAAAAGATTAACATGATGATATAAGAAAGAATCAAGATTATGATACACACTAATAGAATACATAAAAAAATGCATCATCAAGTGATGCTACATCATATCGCTTGGTGATATTAACGCCCTCCTCACCACTGGGAGATGCTCCTCGACTCACTCTCAACTCCATCATCTCCTGAATCTAACGAAGAGTCTTCGGACACTTGGGTGATAGATCCTCAACACTAGCCGTCATGATGCACTAAGCGGATTCCTTTTAGGAACCCTCGGATGAAGTCCTCCTCTAAACATTGGCGCTCCAAGTCCTTCACTTCAACATCAAGAATATGATTACGAAGCTTCAACATGGTCCTCACTATATGATAAGCCGAGAGCTCTTAAAGTCTTCCACCGCCTTCAAGGAGATTTCATCCGACATCATATGTTCCTTCTCAAAAGATCTGTAATGCTTTCTTCTCCATGAGAGCTCCCTTCGCTTTCTTTCTCCGGCCTCACCTCAATCAGCTCATCACGAGTGCGCTCCACCTCCTGACGCTGGAGAGAAAGAGAAGTTGACATATTTGCTAGCTTAGTCCTGCACCCGGTTAGCTGATCCTCCAAAGTCGCCACTTCTTTGGCCTTAGCACTCATCTTTCGCTCATACTCGCCTTGCAAATATTTTACTTTCACAAATTTAGTATTTCACTCGTCTAAAGAGACACCCAAATGAGCCATCAGCCATAATGTTTGAGTTACCTATAAAAAAATAGTAATAAAAAAAATTATTACAAATATTACACAAAAGAGAAAGAGGAAAAGAAGAAAAGAAGAAAGAAGGGGAAGACAACGTACCAATTCATCTGCTCGTTGACGCCAAATGCATATGTGATTTAACACCTCTTCAGGAATGTGCGCTTAAAAAACGTCTCCCCATCATGAAAAAGCCTAAACTCTCGATGCCAATCTAGGCGAACATCTTCTTCGCAGATATCTGATGTAGTCACTTCAGTGCATGTCTTCTTTTCTTTAGGAAGAAACATTGCCACCACCGATTTCATGAGCTTGAAAGAACCCATGAATATGAGGAGACCTTTCATCACCTTTACTTGATTTCTTTAGTGGAAAAGAATGAGAACTCCCTGCATGGATAGAAAGGCCAACCTTGAACATTCTATCTTCAACTATATATTTGTCAATGTGACGTAACTCATGTTGCAAGCTTCCTACATCAGGGATATTAAGAGTTGCCAGGATATCATTCTCCGACATCTGCAATGGATCTGGAAGGTCATTCAATCTTCCCCATCTCTCAGGAAGACCCACTCATTTTTCATAAAAAAGAATCCAGTAGACCAATTTTTAGAGGAATCCAGTCTTCTATCCAATTCTTTATAGTCCGATAAGAAACACGCTCGAGTATCACATGTGAATCTACACATTCGCACAAGTATTTGATGTTCAAAGTAACGCACGCTCTCTAAAGAAGATAGTCAAACCAACGATGACCACTAAAGCTCGAAATGAAAATTGTAAAAGCTACACCACATATTTTGAAGATCTCAATCAACTGGAGCCAAAAAGGAATCGTAGCGTAAAAATCATCTCATAAACAAGAAAGTACCCCGGTGAGATGCGGTATCGATCCCCATGCTTTGATGCCTCAGGCCACACGCCACCAAGATATGACACTTAAAATACTACTACGAAGCACAAATCTTGATGTTAAAAGCAAGTCGATCCGGTTGAATCGAGAACAAGCTCTTAAAATATCCTCGAAACTTTGGGATATCATAAATCTAAATAGCTCTCAAATATGAAGTGTTTATAGTCAAATCGACGCTCGACGGTTCCAACAAACCAAAGATCTTATAATTTTGACTTCATTTGAGCATTCAAATGCACAAAATACATCATATGATCAAGGGAATCATCATGAGCCGTCCGATGAAGAGGAGTGGTTCAAATTTTGCATGTATTTACAGAGACGCCACTCCTCCAATCTATAAATAGCTCCTCATTCCTCATATGAGGGGAGCCCAAGCAAGAGAGAGAGGAGAGAGCTTTAAAGATCCTCAAAGACAATTGCCGCCACTGATTTGCCAACCACCGCCGCCGCCATCGCGCCACCGCCGATCCTCGCTGCCGTCAATTGTTGTCATTATCATCACCGACCACTATCGGTCATCCAACATCGTCCAACATCATCGCCAACATCATCGCAACATCATCGCCAACATCATGCCAACATCATCGTTATCATCGCCAACTTCATCGCCAACATCATCGAACATCCAACATCATCGCCAACATTGTTTATTACTAAGAATCGTTGTCCCTTTCTCATGTATTGTAATCCCGATCGGAAGATCTTGTACTGAGATATAGTGGATGATTTTACCGCTAGCCCCGTGATTTTTCCCTCTTTTGAGATTTTTCATGTAAAAATTCGAGTTTTATTGTCGCTTTAAATACCGTGTCTTTCCCAAAGAAGCTAAGCATAAACTTTACTCTATAACCGGTTTTCAAAGACACAAATGGACGCCGCTTGTGAGAAGAAGAACCCTTCAATCACAATTCTGAACACCCTCATTATGGTCAATAAAAACACTCATAACAAATAATGGAGCCTCCCGCCTCAACTCCGCCACTCAAACCAATCCAACCAAGGACCAACCTTCTCACTTCCCGATAGCATGACCTATCGATGAAGGCACCAGAGAAATCTCTTTAGAAGATCGTGTGCAATGGAAGAGTCTCAAAATGAGATGATCCGACTTTGCGAGGAACACAACAAACCACTACCGCTAAAATACATCTCCCCAAGATCGATCATTAGCGGGAGATCAAAATGCTAATCTCCTTGACATAAGTTCCTCCGAGAGACCGGATGCGATCTCCTCGACACCACTAGCCTACTTATCCATCACACGCTTAACCGCTAATCCACCAATTATTTTGCTTGACACATTCTCGCCTCACACCCACTCATCATGTTATAATGCGATAATTATGATCTAAGAAATGAATCTCCTCTTTGCGTGAGAATGAGAGGGAATATCTCCTCCTCGGATCGGACTGGGATGGTCGATTTGACATTTTGGCTCAATGGCTTGGATTGGCTGATCGATTTGAGCTAAAAACATCCCACATTGGTCGCTTTGGGTGGAGGAGTGAGGGAGAGTGCCTGCCCATATGATTGGTGAGTGAATTTGGTGAGCTAAGTGTCCAAGGGTGATTGGGGAAGTCAATTTTGCCTCCTTTGGGTCATGGCTAACCCAAGCTCATTAGGTCATATTCACCACCCTCCTTGGTGCCCATGTGGACAAATAGATGGGTGCTTAGTGGCCTTGGAAAAGGAATGGCCAAATTCTAAGTGAATTTGGTCATGGGATACCCTTTGACCCCTTGAGTATCACATGTGAATCTACACATTCGGCACAAGTATTTGATGTTCAAAGTAACGCACGCCTCTAAAGAAGTTAGTCAAACCAACGATGACCACTAAAGCTCAAAATGAAAATTGTGACAAAGCTACACCACATATTTTGAAGATCTCAATCAACTGGAGCCAAAGGGAATCGTCGCGAAAAATCATCTCGTAAACAAGAAAGTACCGGTGGAGGTGAACGCTCGATGACTTTTAGCAACAATGGCCACCAACTCATTAGTGGTAAATTTTGGAACACCATTAAACTATATGATGTGATAAGGATGATATATTGTCTCAGTCCATGTTATGGGTTTTCCCGCCATCACCGCGGAAAATACATGATAAATAAAGAAAAAGAAATGACAAAAATGAAAAATTGCTTACCCAAGATTGGACTAATCCTTTTGACTCTCGCCACGGATAGCTTGGGATAAAATTTTTCACACATTCGAAAAAAGATACACATACATATGAAAAAAAGAAGAAGAAGAAGAAGAAGAAGAAGAGAGAAGATACTCCCCTCTAATGATGCTCAGAAATACCTGCCAAACTTTCTGAGTCGTTCAAGTGATGGTTCCTATAAGCTTCTCCTCCACCTTGGTGTTATCAACTGAATCATCCATTGAAGTTTCAAGAAATCCAATTTCCTACAAGAAGAAGTAGAACTACGGTCTTGATCGCCCAAACCCGGCCGATCCAACAAGGGCGCCAATGCCTTTCGAGGGAAAATCGAGCTCGGCCGATGAACTACGGGTCTTGATCGCCTCCAAACGGCCGACCGACAGTGGCCAACTCTTCGAGGGAAAACCGAGCATCGCCAGAACTATGATCGCTCCAAACCCGGCCGCCCGACAAGGAAGTCCCTCTTCGAGGGAAAACGGAGCCTCGCCAGATGAACTCTTGATCGCCTCCAAACCGGTCATTGACAAGGGTAGTCAACACTTTCGAGGGAAAGAGCTCAGATGAACTACGGGTCCGATCACCTAAACCTCGGTCCCGACAAGAGTCAACTCCTCTTCGAGGGAAAACCGAGCTCCAGATGAACTGTGCCTGATCGCCTCAACTAACCTCACTCAAGAGAAGAGAAGCACTAGAGTCAAGAAGTGTCCTCCTGGCCCATGGGGTTTTATAGATCTCTGGGGTAAGGATAAAAATCAAAAAAACCGCCAAAACCGTCCAAATCAGAAGCCTTGCTCTCCCGCTACGCCTCAAGATGGCTCATTAATGACGCCAACCACCGCCCACCTGGCCGCCAAGCACCTGCTCGCACTGGATGGGCCCAGAATCTGAATCTCACACAAGATACCTACACGCATTTATGCGGCTGCATCGCTTCCGTAGTCATAATCTTGTGCTCCTATGAAGACTTTCCTTCAAATTACGTTAATGACCCTCAAATTTCATTGAAGAATTTATTATTTTCAAGTATTTGACATATATTTTTGATTGAGATAATGTCATCCAAAAATAGCAACCGATATGACACTTAAAGTAGTACTAATCAAGCACTAATCTTGATGTTAAAAGCAAGTCGATCCAAGTTGAAACCGGTCGAGATCAAGCTCTTAAAATATCCTTAAACTTTGGGATATCGCTAAATCTCTAAATTGCTCAAATATAAAGTGTTTATAGTCAAATCGAGCTCCTCGACGAGTGGGTTCCAACAAGCCAAAGATCTTATTAACTTCATTTGAGCATTCAAATGCACAAAATACATCATATGATCGGAATCATCATGAGCCATCCATGGAGAGGTGGTTCGATTTTGATGTATTTACTGAGACACTCCTCCAATCTATAAATAGCCCTCATTCCTCATATGAGGGGAGCCCAAGCAAGAGAGAGGAGAGAGCTCTAAAGATCCTCCAAGCACAATCGTCGCCACTGACCGCCAACCACGCGCCACCACCGCATCACCGCCACCGCCGATCTCTTATCGCCGACCATTCGGCCATCATCACCACCACTATCGTCCGCCATCGATGATCATCGCCGCTAACATCGTTGCCAACATCGTTGCCAACTCGTCCAACATCGCTGCCAACATCGCCAACATTGTCTATTACTAAGAATCGTTGTCCCTTTCTCATATACACTGTAATCCCAGATCGGAAGATCTGTTTCGAGATAGATACATAGTGGAAGCTTTTATCGGCAGCCCCATGGTTTTTCCCACTTTTGAGATTTTTCACGTAAAAATTCGTGAGTTTTATTGTTCGCTTCTTAAATACCGTGTGTGACTAAAGAAGCTAAGGCGTAAACTTTTACTCTACCGCAGCTGGTTTTCTAGCATGCAATAATATTAATTTTTAAAAATATTCATAAGTTATTTATAATATTTTTAATGATTTATTTTAAAAATAAAAAATACACTAAATAAATATATTTTTAAAAAGTATAAAAATAGAAACAAAAACCACAAAACAAAATTGATTCCAAACAAGTTCTAAGCTTTATTTTTTTAATAAATTATATAATTTTTAAATGGATCTTTTACATACACTATCACCATGTTCTTACATATTTACAAATTAACCACCCTTCAACATCAAAATTCAAATTGACATTCAAATATTGAAATTCATAACAAAAGCCTGACTCATATTTTTCATTTTCATAAAATTCATAACGATTTGATTCGTGGCATGCGCAAATACATGGGTCTCATAGTTCAAAAAAATGATGAAGGTGGTCAAATTGTAAATGCATATGTTTTAGGTGGTTGATTTGTAAATATCCCTTTTAAAATTTTAAAATATTTTTTATAATTTTAGTAACTTTAAAAATAACTATCATTGTCAAATATATTTTATTTCAAATTTATATATAAGCAAAATAAAAATAAAAAGTAAAACTAATCCCAAATGGCCCCTTAATTAGATCAAATTTTGATACTTATGAGTTTTTTTTAATTATTTAAATATTGAATGTATATGATTATAATAATTTTACTAGTTTTAATTTTGTTATGAGAAAGAAATTTTTTAATGAAAATAATTTATTTAGATCATTTTAATAGAAGCATAAAAGTAGAACTAGTTGGAAGATCGAAATATATTTGAACAAGCTTTAAGAAAGAGTCAAAATTGATGGGAAGCTTTTTTAATCATTGATTAACTATATGTGAACCTTATTTGATGGGCTCGGATCCGATTCATAACACCTTCAACTATTGATCGGGCAAATTTAAACTTTGTTTGAACAAGTTCAAATCTAATTTGAATAATATTTGCATTTCATGATACCATTAATCAAAGTTGATTTTAACTTATTTTAACTGTTTAGTATCAATTTGAATAAAGTTCAAAATAGGCTTAAGAAAGCTCGTCATTTATTCAAATTTGAATAGAACATTGTTCGAATGTTGACCTTCATATATGCGCCATAAGGGGAGTCAAGCCCAAAAGTCGAATCCGACGTACTTCAAAAGTGACAGTGCGCAAATCGGGACTTAAAATGTACTAGACATCACCAAAAATAGTCGAAATGACCTCCGGTCGATGAACGGACTTCTCCGTCGCATTCAGAACGTTGAAATTAATCAGAATATAAATATTTCATGATCTAAAGATCAACCGATCAAGCGGTCGAGCTATCAATGTGTCAACGCGCATATCGGAGTTGAGAAACTACTACGATGTCCAAACGACCTCCGTTCATAAAATTGATTATGTCATTAGCTTCAAAATGTCAAAAATATCAAATGAGACTGTTCACGCTCAATTCGGACGAGTCTGTGCGAATGTCAAATGATCGAAGTAAATACGCAAATCGAGGCTAAAATATATAATATCGCCAAAATCAACTCAAATGACCTTCGACGAATGACGCGAACATCAAAACCGGTCGAATATAAATATGCATAACGATGATCGATCGAAGTCGCCAACACAACGATATTAAGGTCAAGAGACACTGACATAAGTCAAACGACCTCCGTCCATAAAATTGATTGCACCATTAGCTTCAAATCATTAAAATTTATCAAGTAAGATTGTTCGTACTCAATTCGCATAAAGTCGAGCGAAAGTGATCGAAAGCGCGACATTTTGATAAATTGACTCTAATTTGACACTCAACCAAACGGCCTCCGACAGAACGGATCACTGTTCCATTTGGAACATCAAAAAAGGTTAAGATTGATATATATATTAACTATGTGATTTTATCAGAGTAAATTTTATATTAAAGTCGATTATGCAATAAAAAAGTCAATTTAAATTCCTAAATATCCACTCAAATGAACCGGTCCAGCCCTAGTTCCTAAACCCGACCGGCTCTCCTCGTCCGAAGGCTCGCGTGACTCTTCCTTCTTCACTCACGAGAGCCGAGCTCTTCTGATTCGGAGCCTTTCTCCACGGCACGACCTCTCCCTCCTTCGCTCGAGCACGCACAAACGGCTCCTCCAACTACTCCCGCACAAGCTTCCGTTAACCGTTCCCACGCAAGCCCCTCTCACTTCCTTCTTCCCTCGTCCAAATCGAAACGACAAGGGAGCTCTCCCATTTTCCTTCCCTGATTCAAACCGAAAAAGACTCTCCGATTTTCCTCCTCTCTCCAAACTGAAAAGGCAAGGCAAGCTCTCTTCGCTTTCTTCCTTCTCCTTCGTCTTTCTTTTTTCCTTCTTCTTTTTCTTTCTTTTCTTTCTTCTTCTTCCTTCCCCAATCCGAAATTACTTTCTCCATTTTTCCCTCATTTCCACAAAACTGAAATTTCCCTCTTTCTCTTTTCTCTTCACCTCCCTCTTTTTCAATTTCCTTCCCTAATTGAAACCATCTCCCCTAGTCGAATCCCTCAAACCGAATTCTCCTTGCTGATCATTGTAAGTGCGCAGAAAAATAAGTTTGAATATGTGTGACATGCAATTTGTGAATATATATGAATGTAAATGTGAGAATGATATATATATATATATATATATATATATATATATATATATATATATATGCTTACGTTTCTTTCATGCTCCAAAGACACCGCTAATACCATAAGCAAGCAGATAAGCAGGCGCGAAGACAACACTCACTTCAATATCCAGAACGAAAGTTCAAAAAAAATTGTTAGATGTCGCCCTCTATATTAAATTTCGAAATTGACTTAAACAAATTAAACAAATCGCCTAAACTTAAATTAAATAAGAAAATACACGATAAATATGAAGATAAATATTAAATCAAAGAGAAATAAATGGTGAATACTTAAAGGAAACTAAAAAAAGAGGAAATGCAATAATAAAGTAAAATACTTACTTTAAACGAGACTTCCTTTCCTTTCTTCAAAACCTTTAAGGGCTATGAAGTATTTTTCAAGCAAATGATATGAAAGATAAGACCCCCTCTTAACCTTATTTATAGTAAAGGAAAGCCATCTTTATGAGATCCACTTATAATTAAATTAACAATTAAACGTAAAAGGATATATGTAAAGCATATCACAACAATTTTGTTCTACGTTTGCTATCAAATCAAATGCAAGTGAAACTTAAGGAGGTTAATACTAAACTCATAATAAGCTTGCAATAAATTTGAAGTCTAATTTTTAACTATATAAGGAATTTAATATGAAGTTAAAGATGAATCTAAATTAGGTTTAACAACTCTTATATGAATATGTAGATGATTACAATGCTAGCGAATAAGCATGAGTATGCTAAAGCAATAAACACTTAAATTAGTATAATTTATTAAAAGTGATTTAAATTGAACACAGTCAAGTTTGGAGAATGATTATGAAATTTGATAACTCACCTGCTAGCAAATGTGAATTTTGATATTTCAGTAGCAAATACAAACAAGGATTTTTGGTAAATCTAAATAGCTTATTAAGAAGGATTTTTCAATGAATTTGAAGTGAACATGATATTTTGGTAATAAATATAAATTTAGCACTTCAATATCTCTTCTCAAGCAATTTAGAAGATGATTTGATTGACTATCCAATGAGAGCACATAAGATATTCTTGGAATTGGAAAGTAATTTTCAAATCACAATTCACTCCAAATAAATTAAAGAAAATCAAAAAATTCATAGGAAATCCCTAATGAAATTGAAAGATTGAACGAGTTGGGGATTATCAATAGATATAGATGAAAGTCAATTGAAGATTCAATGACTATACAACTATGAATAGAAGAAAGCAATTAAATATTATTTCCAAGGGATCTAACAAGCTATTAGATCAATTTAAAATGCCTTCAATATCACCAAACTCGCAATACTCAAATGTAAGTGGCACTATTTCAAAATTCAAAGTAAATACACCACTGAATTTGCAACATATCGCATAAAAGCAAGTAAGCTAATTAAGGCATTCTTAAATAAACCTGTATGGGCCCCAACACTATGCTAAATATTTAGATTCAAGTGTGTGAGGATGCTACGTGGGTTATTTCTCGATTTAGTCTTAGGATGGGTTAACAAAACCTAAAAATATATTATAAGATTTTCAACTTAGTGAAATATTTGAAAGCTAATTGTCATGTGACAAGAATTTGATCCTCGTTAGAAGCTAAATAAAGTTGACAAGATTTAAAATTCTCAAATACATTCAAATTAATCAAGTAACAACCCTATGATGGCTATGTTGAATGGTGATTTCAACCATAGGGGATACTTCCATCAAAATGTGATTCTAATTTCAAATCAAATTAACTCAAATTGAGTGTCAATCTAAAAAATTGTTTAAATGAAATTCAATCAGAAAAATTTTAAAACAAAACTCAATCTATCCACCTTCCTCAATTATTTATCGGAGGTGACAAATTAAGAAAACTCTAGCTCACAAAGGAGCCAATATCAAGTCAAGTGTTCTACTATGTTTACTCTCAATCAATCTCTTGTCAATAAGAACGTGGCACGTGTCCTCTGACTGCATGGCTTGACAGTAGCCTTCACAGATGATGTAGTTACGACCAGAGTCCTCTGATCGGGTGGCTTGGCTAGTAAGGCTCCATTATAATATGATCACAATCGTAGCCCGTATGTTCCCCAATAGCTCTACTCTTTGAGTTGTGAATCATAAGGTATACTTAATATGGCAAACAACCCTTTGTCATCTAAGGTAAACTTAAGATTATCTCCTTAGATAAACACGCCCCGTCTACAAGATTTCTTGGAACATAACTGTGAGCGATAAAGATCCTTTGGTCAGGTTGGGTTGACTACCTCCTCTGACTAAGTAGACTAGGGACCATGATAGCTTGGGTTGATGGAATCATGGGATCTAGATCGGGCACGTCATCATTCCCCCAACCATCCGGTTTAAACTGAAATGATGAATTTCATATATCTAAATTTCAAAACTCCACATTCTTTACTTATCGCTATTTAACAATCTAATGGCTAACCTTAATCGAAAGTTCTCTCTCCCTTATTGGGAGGGGTAATTAACTATAGGGGCTTGCGCCTATAAGAAATCTGGAACCATATTTAAAGTCCTCACCAAATGAGGATGAAATCTCTAAGTAGTGTCTTATCTACTATTCCATCTACCTTTTGAAAATTACAGATACTTTACATCAAACTCTCTTCAATTCAATTTTGAGGAGGTGGTGAATTTTTTGGAGCCCAGATTTCACGGTGACTCACGGTGGGGATAGGATTCTCTTTCCATCATTGGCTAGTCATATACATGCTAAAGTAGCAATAAAATATTTGAAAATTTAAAACAAAAAATGGGTATTTAAATGTGTAATAAATTCAAACTACTATTATATGAGACTATATGTCAAATGAATTATTCTAGAGCATATCTTTATTACATTTTATTTTGTTCTAGTACCTCATTTTGAAAGTATAGGGTGAAATAATAATTATTAATTACTAATCCTCATCTTTCACTTTTGTAGAATGGATCTACAGAGTACTCCTTTCACTGTCCAGTTAGGGCGTGGTGCGAACATTTGTCTAGCCAATGCCATCATCAACATATGAGATGTTAGAACTACAATTCAATTTGATAGCTTGAGTTTCCCGGCTATCGTAGCTGCAACTCCTGAAGTACCCACTCGTGGTACACTCGTCCGAGGCCTTGCTAGAAGGCCTCAAGTTACTGAAGCTCTTACTAG
The DNA here is from genome assembly GCA_021442155.1 of Cymbidium sinense. Lineage (NCBI taxonomy): Eukaryota > Viridiplantae > Streptophyta > Magnoliopsida > Asparagales > Orchidaceae > Cymbidium > Cymbidium sinense. Next base: position 154,345,391 of record CM038215.1, read on the forward strand.
CCATGCTCGTCAATCAATTCAGCAGCCAACCACTGTTATGGAGTTCTCCCGATAGAGAACTTCTGTTTTTAAAAGGCTAAGTCAATTTGAAGCCCCCTTGATGAAAAGAATCATCAGTGGGCAAACTGTGACTTTAATGCCTCGTCGTACAATTGCTTCACCGATTGAACCTTTCATACCTGGAAAGCATGATCATGAAGCTTCCTCTTCAGAAAGCAAATTAACCAGAAGACAGAGAAGAAGAAAAAAAATGTTGAGGGCTCAACAAATCCCCTTCAACGACCTAGTGAATAAGCAATACTATCGCTAGAAGCGAGTATTCTACCCACATTAACTTTGATAATCTAAAGTGGGTAAAAGAAATAGTTCTCGGTAAAGTAAAGAAGTCCTTCTAGAACCAACAACGTCAAGCTCCACCACCGGAGAGGGCAAACATTATCTGATACATAAACTTCTCAAAGTAGCCAGAGGCTTAATGAAAAAAAGATTTCAAAGGGTTGTGGTAATTAAAAATACTAAACCTCCACCAAGGAGGTTGCCACCTCTTCTAGTAACCAATCATCAAGACAAGTATGCTTCACGCGGTGAGCATCGGAGCGTGATCCTTGGACCACGTGCCTAATAATCCGCTACCGAAAGGTCTCGGCAAAAGGGTAAACAAATATGGAGGCCAAGGCCCCGTGATGAAATCCCGAAGAATGAAAGAGGTGTGACATCTAATACATATACTCAGAAATCTGATGACACCATGGAGAATCCTCTAGGGGATCCCATCATCGATCAGATACCACCCCACAAGAGAAGGTAGACTTTGATAGTAGTCCTTTAGTGGAAGAAGTATTTATTCCGTGCATTGAACCAAAGATCCACTGGAAACGTCGATCAAAAATTCATGTGCAAAAAGAAGGTGATGAAGAGGACACTATGGAAGTAGAAGTCATCTATATGGTCAGAGATATAGATGAACTTTCAGCTCGGCATTATCAGCAACATGAATCCAGAGAACTTGAACCTGAATTCGATGTTTATGAAGAAGAGTCTTCATAGAATCAAATAGAAGATGGATCTTCAATCTCAAGAATAGGAAGAAGAAGAAGATCGAATGAAAAGAGATCATGTGTAGGTCTATATGGTTGAACCAAGAAATGATCACCTGCTACTATACTACTCATCGTCATCATTCTATCAAAAGCTACTCGCAAATTTACAAAGAGAAGGGCAAAGTTCTTCCCCGAAGATGAGCAAGGAGCAAAACAAACAAGTAGAGGAAGAAGAAGAGCTGTACTTGTTGTGGCCATGGCCAGCTAGAGAAAAAAAGAAATGCGATCAAATGGAAGTCAAAGATAAAGAAATTGCACAGCTTGGTACCAAGATGAATGATATGATGGTACAAATGAATATCATGATAGAGGTGTTGCAGAAGAATATCACATCAAACGCAGCACCTGTTTTGTCTGCTAATCAACAGGTGCCTAATAATACAATTTCTATACCACCAATCATTTTAGTATCTCAAGCTTCTTTAGTGCATGCTACACATGAAGCGAAGAATGAAGTTAACCAACTACCTCTTCAGTCGATAATTCAAAATCTGGCTAGCACACCTGGAGCGGTAACAACTGCTCAGCTAGAAATAATAATCAATGAAAAGATAAAGGTAGCCAAAGCCTCAGAGCAGGCTAAAAAGCTGGTGAGTAAGGGTTGCCCTTACCCAGCTGAATATGATCAAGTGTTGTTTTGAAAGGTTACTTAGTGCCAAAATTTAATACTTTCAGTGGGCTTGGTAATCCAAAGCAACATTTAGCCCAATTTAAGGCTACTTGTGGTAACACATGAGGGAATGATGCGCTACTTTTCCATCAATTTGTTAGTAGCCTGACCTCAACTGCTTTCGAGTTATATGCAGAATTGTCGAATGATTCGGTTAAAACCTTTGTTGAGTTAGAGATGATATTCATGAAGCGGTTCACAATGCAACTGAAAAAATAGCAATCAACGACTTGTCTTTGAAAAGGAGAAAAGATGAGTTAGTGACAAAATTTATAAGTCATTGGCATAACCTAAGCATGAAATGTGAGCAACAATTGAAAGAAGAACATGTGATCCAATTGCTAATGGGCAATATGGATGATAAAATGGCACAATTTTTATGTATGGAATCAATTACAACATTCCAAGACTTGCTTGATAGTGTGGCCAAATTTGAAAAGTTAAATCGCCCTAAGTTTGAAATCTATTCAGATAAAGCAAAGAGGAACAAACTTTCAAACTTAAGAAGAAATGAAATGCATGCCGCTTCATATAGCTTAAATGGTAAAAAATGGGTGATATATAATGTGGATAAAGGAAAATAACTGATGTATAATGATGATAAGGGAAAGAAACCTGTTTATTCTAATCCATAACCAAAATTGGTATTGGGAGGCAATGATCAGACTTTTCTAAGTGGCGGGGAGCATCCAAAACAAATAATAAGAAAAGATGAGCGAATGCGGCCATCTCTTAAGGAAAGATGAACAAATATTATTCTTTTAGAAGAGACAGTGTGGCTAAATTATTTCGGCAAGCAGTCAAAGATGGTTTACAATTACCAGAAATTAAAAGGCCTAAAGAAGCTGATCAAGTCAGTAATCCAAATTACTGTCCCTATCATCAGATGATCAGTCATCCTATTGAAGATTGTTATGTATTCAAAGATTGGCTAGAAAGGAGGTATCTGTGAGGTTAATTTACATTATCCGATAGTGTTCTAGTCAACCCAAAAAGAGAGTCTACAAGAATGATTATGTCTCTTAGTAACATCCATCAAATATAAAAGAAGGAGAAATCAATTTAGATTGAAGAATGGGAAACATTAGTTTCCAAAAAGACCGTGAAAATATTGAAGCAGTTAAAATGCGTCCCTAGTGTTAAGTGAAAATCACCACTTGAACCTATATTAGACTTAAAAGAGATACCTAAACTAAATATTTGGACTTCTCAGTGGCATTTTGATAAGGCTAATTCATCACAGCACGAGAAATAGTTTACTAAATGCTGACCTCATAATCAAAGAAATTCGGTAAGAAAAATAAGATTAAGTAAAGAACTACAACTCAAAAGATCATTAATAATTTAGAAGAGTATCACTAGCTGACAAGACAATCATTCAGGCTTGTAGACTTTATGCCTAAACTTTGCATTGTCGAATCGGATGAAGAAGATAATGGTAAATCTTGTCCAATAGAGACATGCCAAAACATCTACGTGATGTCAAATATTCTTCAACATCAATTACTCCAAAATGATAAGGGTAGTCTGACAGACTCGACCAACCCATCAAAATTCTTATCAGGAAAGCAAGAAGAGCCTGAGGAGTTAACGTCTGAATTTTGTTTAATGACTCGATAAGACAATAGCAGTTTAGACGAAGATCTATGTTTTCTCGATGGAGAAGAGTCAGACTCATCGATATCATCGCGTATGAAATGTATGAAGTTGAAAAATGAGTCTAGCCCTTTTGGCCAAACCTCCATAATAAGAAGGGAATTTGAAGAAACTATATTTTCAGAAGAATTTGAGCAAGATAAAGTGATTCAAGTTCAATTAAGAAGTGGTAAAGTCTTACCACCTTCATCAAAGAGGGAAAATACAAATAAAGACAAAGGCAAATAAATTGAAGTCAACAAAGATATCATTCCCAAAAATCCTAGAATGAAGCATAAATCAAGCGAAAAGATAGAATATGATATTTTATCACATATGAGAAAGATCCCTACACAATTGAGTGTGTACGAGGCTCTCTTGATGTCAAAAGACCTCTGAGAAACTTTAATATAGGCTCTCAAAGATTCAGAAAGTTATGAAGCTTACTTTTCCAAAAAAAATGCATGATTGAATCATTACAAACACAAGATCTCTCAGTGATCACATTTTTTTGAAGAAGATCTTATGTTGGGAACAGCAGATCACAACCGTTTTCTATATGTTACTATAGAGAGTGATGACATCTCGATCAGCCATATATTGATTGATCTAGATTCTTCTATCAATCTTATGAGTCTAAAGGTATTAAGAGAATTATCACTCGATATCCAACATCTTGGGAGAGATAAGTTGATGGTTCATGGTTTTAATAAAAAATGGCAAAAAACTCTCGGTTCTTTTATTCTCCAGCTCAAGTTCAGGATTTATATACAGAAGCCAAGTTTCATGTAATCGATCCTGATACATCATTTAGAGCTCTTTTAGGTCGACCATGGCTGCATGAGTATGGCATGGTCTAATCAACTATGCATCAATGTAGAAGTACCTAAGAGATAGAGAAGAGTTCAGAATTTCTGGAAACATACAACCATTCTCCATCCATGAAGTAAAGATTTATGAAGATGCAAAGAGCCTCTTGAAGCGGTAGTATCCACTTCAGGAACTAAAAAGCAATTTCACAAGGTGAAAGAGCAGAAGAAAAGGGGAAGAAAGAAGGCAATGCTGACTTTCCCTAAAGCACTTGATTCTACATCTAAATCAAGAAGATCAGTTCTTCATTTGAGAAGTGACACACAAGAAGAAGAAGATACTCCTATCAAACCTAAGGGAGCTTATAAACTTTCAAAAAAGAAAAAGTATGAAATAAGTGATTCTGATTCAGACTATGAATTTGAATCTACTTATGAAAATAGAGTTTAGATGGTTGCATCAAGAAGGATAGCTCATTTGGCAGTATCAAATAACTTTTTCAAAATTATACCCATCTCTCAGTAATACTTCAAAGAAACCACTCCACTCGAGGTTTATAATATTGAAGAATTGATGACATTTTATGTGCCTCCATTGAGTGAGAGTGGCGGAATAGGAACTCTATTTTTTAAATCTGAAGAGTCTCAACCTTACAATTTTGATCGACCTACTTAACATGATAATTCCAATGAGATAGTGCCAATAAGAATATCAATATACTATCCGCAAAAATTATGAAGAATGATGCATAAGCTTGAAATTCATATTGAAACTACTAAATATAGAACTCAAATCTTTAACAAGATGTGGAGCTAAAGAAGTTCTCAAGCATCACGAAGAAGTGATAAGTTTATCACTAAGGGTCTTGGGTTCATCTACACATCTCATCAAAATAAAGCTTGTTATAATATAATAGAAGCTGAGATCGAAACTAATAGTGACAAAGAAGATGATCTCCATGAAATTCTTCTTACAAATGATAAAGAAGTAGAAGCCAAGCCTCCGCCTGAAGAACTCGAAGATGGTGGACAAATAGCTACTATGAATGAACTCAAAGAAATCAACCTAGGAGTTGAGGATGATCCCCGTCCAACTTTCGTCAGCGCCCTTCTACTTGATGAGAAAGTTGAAGAGCTAAAATACTACTTTCTGAATTCAGGGATTGCTTTGCCTGGACATATTCTAAAATGTCAGGCTTATCCTCTAATGTAGCAGTTCACAAACTGGCTATTAAACCAGATGTGATGCATGTTAAGTAAGCTCCTCGACGAATGAGATTGGAGATTGAAGAATAGGTAATTATAGAAATTAATAAGCTGATAGAAGCAGACTTCATCCAAGAGGAGAAATATGCAGATTGGATAGCCAACATTGTCCCAGTTAGGAAGAAGAATTGTCAAATCCATCTCTACATTGACTTCCAGGACCTAAATAAGGCGTGCCTAAAAGATAACTTTTCACTTTCAATATTAGAACTACTAGTGGACAACACTTCCAACTATGACATATTCTCATTAATGGAAGGATCATCTGGATACAACCAAATCAAAATGGCACCTGAAGATGAAAGACATTCATCGTTCAAAACACCTATTAACATCTACTGCTACACAATCATGACTTTTGGTTTGAAAAATGCTATAGCTACATACCAAAGAGTCATGACGCATATTTTTGATGAGTTGATTCACCAGAAGGTGGAATGTTATGTTGATAATTTGGTGATGAAGAGCTTAAATCATGAAAATCACTTTGAAGACTTGAGAATTGTATTGGAGAGAATCAGAAAATATGATCTCAAGATGAATCCTCAAAAATGTGCATTCAGAATATCTTTCAGAAAATTCTTTGGGTATATTGTACGTCACAGAGGAATTGAAATTGATCCTGCTAAAATCAAAGCAATTATGGAGATGCCTCCACCAAAGAGTTTGCGTCAGCTTCGTTCTTTACAAGGGCAGCTTTCATTCATCTATCAATTTATATCAAACTTATTAAAATGCTGTGGACCATTTGCAAGGTTGATGTAGATGGATGCTCCATTCAAGTGTGACAAGGAGTGTCATGAAGCTTTCAATAACCTTTAAAGCTACCTATTAAATTCACCAATCCTTGCAATGTCTACTCCTGGGAAGCCCCTCATTCTATATACAATTGCATTAGAAGAGTCCCTTGGAGCATTATTGGCACAACATAATGAATAAAGCAAATAGAATGCTCTTTATTATATGAGTCGAAGATTAATAGGGCGTAGATACTCTCTAATGAAAGCCGCTTGACATTGATCTTTGTAGTCCAAAAGCTACGTCATTATATGTTATCTCACAAAATTACTCTCATCTCAAGGATCAATTGGTTGAAGTACTTAATGACAAGACCAGCGTTGACAGGTTGCTTGGCAAGATGGGTAGTATTGCTTTTACAATTCGATATCACATACATTTCGTAGAAAGCAGTGAAGAGACAAGTCTTAGTAGATTTTCTTACTGCACATCCCACCCTTGCAGACTCTTCTCTTAATGATGATTTGCTCGATGAGCAAATTATGCTCATTCATGAAAGAAAAAAATCACAAATTTGGGAAATGTACTTTGATAGAGCCTCATCGATCAAACAAGTCTAACCTCTAAATTTCATAAGGGCAAGAGTAGGAATCGGCATCATCTTCATAACATTAGAAGGAGGGATAATGAGATGATCATATGGGTTGATTGATCTATGAACTAATACTGATGCCGAGTATGAAGCATTAGCGGTAGGTCTTGAAGAAGCTATTTTCATAGGCATTCAAAACTTGTATATTTTTAGCGATTCTCAGCTTATTATAAATCAAGCACTTGGCATCTATAAAATCAATAAGCTTGAGTTAGCTTTCTATCATAAGTGAGTGCTTGAGCTTATGAAGCAAATATCAAATATCACATTAACTCAAGTCTCTCGATCCAAGAATAGTAAAGCAGATTGCTTAGCAAAGTTAGCTAAAAAAATGACAAGTATGAATGGTGATTATGTCATGATCAGCATATTTACTCGACAAGTTCTATAGCTAGTAAAATATCAATCCTCGCAGGTAGAGGAATTATCAAATTTGACCCAACAAGATGTGACTCAAGTTGCTCCTCATACTCCCCAAAATCAACAAGAAGTTGTATTGAGAAGAGCTAAGTCTAACATTGCTTCAGAAAAGTAGTGTGAAGCTTTTGTTGTACAAGAGCCACATGATTGGAGGTAACTCTTCATCGACTACTTTAAAGAAGGCAAATTATCAAATAATAAATCACTGGCAGCTTAAATCAAAAAGAGAATGCTATGCTATGCTTTCGTTAACAACACTTTATATCATAGATCCTTTGAATAAATGTGGCTACGATTCCTAAATGTAGATGAAGCTAGCAAAGTGATGGTTGAAGTTCATGAAAGACTTTGTGGTGTACATCAATTAGGTCCCAAGATGGCAGTAAAGATCAAAAGGATGGGCTATTATTGGTCATCTATGATGAGAGACTGTATCAATCATGCTAAGAGGTGTCATGAATGTCAAGTACATGAGAGTATAATCCATCAACCTCCAAATCCACTACACCCAACGATAGCATCTTGGCCATTCGAATGTTGGGGTATTGATGTAATCAGACCAATTGATCCACCATCGTCAGCTAGACACCACTTCATCCTAGCAGCGACTGATTATTTCTTTAAGTGGGCAGAAGCTACCCCATTTAAAGAAGTCACAACTGATTGAGTGATCAACTTCTTCACGCATAATGTGGTCTATAGATTTAGAGTACCGCTTCGAATAATTTTTGATAATGGCACAACTTTCAAAAATATAATGATTTATAGGTTCATCGATCGACACAAAATTGATTGGCCATACTCTTCAATATACAATCTAAGAGCAAATAGTTTGGCGGAGGCCTTCAACAAGATATTGGTCAAACTGCTCAAGAAGATCTTCGCTCAAAATAAAAGAGAATGACATGTCAAGCTAATAGAGGCATATGGGCATCGAACCACCTACAAGACATTTAAAACCACTCCCTATTTATTGGTATTTGGGCGAAGCGGTTCTTCCGCTCTAAGTTGAGTTGCCATCACTTTGAGTAGCCATCCAATATAATCAAAGATCAAACGCTCTTCGAGGATGGAGGAACTTCGATGCACTGATGAAATCAGATTGTAAGCTCATCAAAATCTTGAGGTTTATCGAGCAAAGATGTCCAGGACTTTTGACCATACGATGTGTCCTCGAACATTCCAGAAAGAGGAATTGGTCCTGGTGCTGAGAAGACTGTTGACCTCACTTTTGAAGTGAGTTCTGAACTTTCTCTTCTTAGACTTAGGACTCTTCTAGACACTAAGAACTTTTTAGTCATAAGACACTTCTAGTGATTAGGTGAACACTTAACCTAAGCCTAGAGACTTAGAAGGGCTAATCATAGGATTAGTCCATGCCTTAAGACTTAAGGAAATCACCATCCTATAGCCTAAACCTAATCTAGATACACTTTCTCAAATCAAACCCATATTCAAATCTCAAACCAAACCTCAAATTAAAATTCAAATTTCAAATCCATATCCCAAATTTGACTCCAAATGATTGAAACCCAAAATCAAATTCAAATACTAAGATCCTTCCTAAGCCATATGAATCACTTTCATAAGCTTAGACAAAACTCCCTTTAAATTAATACAAATTCAGTTGATTTCTTTATAAAACAATTGTTCCTTCATTTATATTCAAAATGTAAGCAAATTCAAATAACCAAAAAATCAAAATCAAATCCAAACTCAATCAAGTCCTTTAAGCCAATTCTTTATACTTACCCACATTCTATCCAAATCAAGTCAAAACTAATAAATTTTCTCTCGAATCTATCATTCATTCAATCATTTATCCAAATATAAATAAAACCTATAATTATCAAACCAAATTCAAGTCAACCTAAATCAAGCTCTTAGCTCTTTTGACTTATAACTTTCAATTGAGCTAAACCCTATTGGACTCAAAATTGATTATCGTTAAATTTATATTTCAATCCATGGCTCATATATATGTTCAACTAAACTCAAATCAAACCAAAACCAAACCAATTGACCCACTTAGGTCCACTTGACCCAAAGTGACCTAAAGGACCCATTTGAGCTAACTTTCAACCCAAATTGGATTGAACCAAGCTCACCCCTCCACCATGATTGTTGATCACCCTAAAATAATCAATTACAATCAATTAGGTCAAACCAAGTAAACTTAATCATTTGACCAAGTCAACTTTTAGCCCAAATGAATCAAAACTAGCCAAAACTCATTCTACATCAAATTAATTGAAACCAATGATTGAAATCAACCAAAAAATAATATTTAAATATGACTTGACCACCAATTGAGCCAAACTAAGCCCAATTGGCCATTTGATCCAAGTTGACCCAAATTGGCCTAAAGGACCAAATTAGATCAAATCATGATCTAACCCAAATTGATTGCAACCAATGGCTCAAGTTCATTCCAAATTGATTATTGAACTTAACCAAATCCATAACTAAACCCAATTTGATCAATCGAATTGAGTATTTAGCCCAAATTAGCCTAAAGAGTCAATTTGGCTTAAATTAAAATTAAATCCAAATTGATTCAAACCAATGGCACATTCATCTTCAATTAGTCAGTTGAATATGAATTAACCCATAACCTGAGGCAATTTGGCCAATTTTAGTCAAATTGGTCAACTTGACCCATTTGGCCTATTTGATTCCAAATGAGCCAAAATCAATTCTAAGCCAAATTAAATCAAATTGATCATACCAAAATATTTTAAATCATCATTTGAATCTAATCCATATCTTGGTTTGACCCAATTTGAGCAATTGTTCAATCTAACCCAACTTGACCCAAATGACCCTAATTGAGTCAAACCCATTTGAATCAAGCCAAAGTCCATTGCAACCAAAACCCATCCTAAACCCACTTAGGATTAGCCCAAAGTCAACCCAAATCCATTTGGAGCCAAACCTAATGTAATCCCCCATGGAAATGCCACCCCACATGTGATCTTACCCAAAAAGAGAGCAAAGTCCACTTATAGCAGCCATCCATCACCTCATTGGAACTTGGCCTATTTTGTTGGCCCACTCTATGGTGGCTAGGCATGCACATCCCATCAATTTTGATAGAAAATTTAGGCCATCTCCTTGAAATGAGAGGAAATGGCCTAATTTCAAGCATATACACCCCCACTTAGCTCTCAAAAGACTCCTCAAGCAAAAAGGAACTCATCCCCCACCTCTTTAAGCCATTTTTGAGCTCAAAAATACAAATATAAGCTTTTACATGAGGCGATGGTGAACATTGGAGAAGATGACATTCCAAAGGGAGGCAAAGGTTCAAAATCATTCCAAAGCTTCCTCACACCTGAGTTATCGATTTTTATTTTCAAACCATCGGTAATTTCATCAAACTTTAGACGGCCTTAAGGAATTTTATTTGTGATGGTGTGTGCACGATTTTAAGAATTTCTTGTATATTTCTCTTGCTTTATTTTTATTTTATTTGATTCCCATGCGAAATAGAATTTTTCCGGTGTGAATGCCACAAAAATTAGCCAAATTGGGTGAGATTTGGCTCAAATTTCATTTAAAAAGCCCACTTTTTGCCATTTTTCATCTCTGGTTCACCAGAATTAGAGACAAAGAGCAGTAGCCATTTGATCCGCATTGAGGATCGACGACAATTTCATGAAGAAATCAGCCCAAATTAGCCTATTTTTTTCTCTCACGGATCTTCCGATCGCATGATTGGATGGTCAGATCCCATTCATGCGTTGCACAGGATCCCCCAATTTTTTTGGATCATTTTTTGTGGTGCCCAATGGATGTGCGCATTACGCGTTAGCCTTTGCTGCGGTGTGTTAAAATGAAAAATGGATTTTTTTATTTAAAAAAATGATTAAATTTTCCAAAATTTTAAAATTCATAACAAATAAAATACTCAATGAAAATTTGCAAATTAGGGCTTGTTGGATTCATTATTCCAATAGCAATCCACTGAACTAAAAATCATTAACTTTGGCTAATTAGTTCGTGCTTAATTTATGTTTTAGTAAAAAATCTAATTTTATTAATTACTTTAAAAATACAAACTAGATTCAGGTTAAATTTTCACAGCTTGGAATTAGGCTTAAGAACTATTTACCATAAAAATTTCAAAATAAAATGATGGTTGTATTGAATTATATTAAATTTAGAGGTTCAAAGAGCTTATTTTAATAAAATAAATTAATATATTTTATAAAATTTGATTAAATCAACTAAAATTTTGAAAAATGATAACAAATCATACAAAAATATAAAAAATACAAATAAATACTCATTTTGAAGATATTTCAGAGGAGAATCCATTAAAATTATTCTTAATTAATTTTGAAGAGTGATTTTAGCTTAATTAAGGTTTAATTAAAATTGTAATTAGCTAAATTACTCCTTAATTAATTACCAAATTAATTTCAAACTTTTTAGAGATGTTTAGGGGGATGACCTCTGCCTCCCCTATTTTTCTTGGAATTTATTGGCTGATTAATTAGGAGAATTAACTGATTAAGCCTTAATCACCCTCTTAATCTAATTAAGTGATAATTAAGCATATAAATAGCAAATTAATTAATTAATAGGACACATTTGACATTGATTAATAGTGGGGAAGCTTATGGAATGTGATTGGGATGGTTTTCCTTATCCATTGTCTAATTTTCCTTTACTTTTTAAGAAAATTAATTAAAGGATTAATTAACTAATTAATTATTCAATTAGCTTAATTAAATTTTAAAAATGGATCTGATTTCCTCTAATTGATTCATGGGTAGGTCTTTAGGTGTTTAGTAACCTAAAGAGGCTTAATAAAATTATGATTAGCTCACATGTGTGAGCAAATCATAAAAGTATTAATTAAGTTCCTTAAGCTTAATTAATAAATGATTATGAGCTAATTGCAATAGGCCCCTTTCATTTCATAAGATCATTGCAATTTAATTTTCAATATGTTTTCATATCTTTGGCACATAATCATTTGATTAATTATCTTAAGGTAATATAGGTAAGGTTAATTAATTGATTTAATTCATGGCTTAATTTAATTAAGCCATAAAATTATTTAATTACTCTTCCTTAAATCAAATTAGTTCATGCATAGGGGAACAAGATTAAGATTAACAAACCTCTCTCACATCCCAGAAGTCAAATCAAACTCAAAATTAAAAATGAAATTTAAGAAATTTTGGTTTATCTTAAGTGGCTTTATTTCATAAGATTATCCTTAGGAATTAATTGGATTGAATGAAATCATATGCTTATGTTTATTCCTTTCTTTCCAATTATATTAAAGGTCCTATGCCATATGAAAACATGCATTCATTTCTTTCAAAATCAAGTAAATAAAAATGGTTTACTTCATGTCAAATTGCATGTGTTGGCTTAATCAAATATGTGTAGCTATTATCACTATTAAACCAAAAATCTATTTTCAAACGTTTATAAATCAAATATAACATGTGTAGTGATGCTATTTATAAATATCTACAAGCTGCATGTGCTTATAACTTATAACATGTAATACTCGAATCCCTTTTCTTACTTTATATGGGTTTACATAGGGTTGCAAATGTGTAGTTCATTTGAAAAGAACACAACATTTGCTTATGTTTCCTCCTATGTATTCCTATGCTAGGATTGAAAGAGAGTTGCATAATGCATAAATAAATCTCTTAACCAAATTCAACATAGCTTTTTTTGCATGGCTTTTCTTCCTTCTAATTGCTTTTACATTCCTATGTATACAAGTAAAGTGCATATATTAGTCTGGACATTCTAGGGACGCGAGGCTTTAAGTAGCCCCAAAAAAGTTTTCACCTCACTCCCCTGGTGCGAAACAATGGCATCGTACGCACTTAAAAGCTTGCATACATTTGGATGTATGTGCAATTAAACGAGGAAACTCTTCCTTTTCTATTAAAAAGACATGCATTCATAATTAACTCAATTGATTGAATTAATTTTCTTTGTGATATAAAGTTCATTCGTTATGATCTTTTATAAGAATTTGGATAGAGCTTTAAATTAAGATAAAAAAATAATTCAATCAAATAAAATAATTAAACTCCAAGTATCTCCATTTGCATTCGTCATCTAAGTGTGCTAAAACATATGTTGTATGTGTAGGTAAAAATCATATGCATGTTATACATACAATAAAATGAAAGAAATGAATATGTGTTTTATGATATTAATTCACTCCAATTAGTCTTTATATGCCTTTCTTATCAAATAAAATCATTTAAAAATAAACCTAAACTTAGGATCAATTAAAACATATAATAAGCCATTCATTAAAGAAAATTAAGCTAATTAATTGGCTTTAGGAATGACTTAAGGTAGGGATGAAAGAGTGGCCCTCTCTCTTTCTTCTCTTTATAACACTTAGTTACTAAGTGTATGAGATATGAAACCCAACAAAACACAAATTAAAACTTGCATATTCATTAAACAACTTAAAGTGAAACTAAATCTCCCATGTTAAATTAAACATTCCAAACTTAGAAAATCACAACTCTAAAGCCTTGTTAGGACATACTACACAAGCCTTCATACACACACTTTAGGCTAGACCACCACATCTAGTCTTATGTTAGGGCGGTGCATTGCTTGATGTATGTTTGTTTTATGATGTAAAATTTTAGACTGGATGTTAGAGTGTATGCCTCGTAGTCTGGATGATAGATCGTGATTAGCCTAATCATATTTTCTGTAGGGTGTTTTGCTTAAGGGGCCGTTGTAATAAAAATATAAATGCTTTTGCTCTGCAGGTTGCTTAGCCCTTAAGGATGACCCATGTTAGGACAGGTGGGCTTTGTTACCCATGTGTGGGGTGCTAAGTCTAAATTATTCATATAACTGCTTGGGTTGTATGGTGTCTTTAGTTAACATTTATTTTCCAGGTGTAGCTAGATTTACGTTTCCTATTTTTAATATAATTTTGTATTAAGAATTGGGATTGGTGTTATGGGGGATTAGGATAAACAGTGGCCATAAGGCTTAGTCCCTGGGGTGCCCTGTGATGTCTTTGGAGAAAATCAAATCAAAAGGAAGAGAAGGAAGAAATGAAGAAAAGAAGACCCTCATAGTATGTATTATTTTTGTAATCTAGGTTGTATAAGGCCAGCTCGACTGCCCATCTTTTTCTCTTTTCGGGGTGTACTACGGGACCTGACCGCACCGACCTTTTATTCTTTTGTTAGCCTATAAAATTATTTGATATTTGTTTAGAGTGTGCACTAGAATTGTATGCTTCTTCTAGTTTCTTCATGTTTGATGTTTGAATGTGTGGTCTGGATGCGGTAGGCTCTTAGGATAAAATTAATTTTTTAGCCCCAATTAATAACTTTCAATTAAAATTTAAAACAACTTATAACCTCACATAAAAGCCTAGAAATTAAATCAGAATAATAAAAAAATATTTAGCAATCGCTTAGCTAGATGATTGTATATCTAACATCATGCATAATCATATTCTTTCACTCATGTTAAGAGAAGTCTCCCATCTGTGCCGAGAAAATCAGGCTTGACCTTTTAGAGCCTGTGATGGGAAGACACCTCTATCTCTTTTGATTTGGCCCATAATCAAGTTCTCATGCATTTAGGCATACAAAATCCCATAGCTTGTGTCAAAATAAAGAGTCCAAAAGAATAAAATAAATTTGATAAAATTTGCATTAGATTAAGTCATGAATTCATACCACTCATGCTCTAGTCTCTTAGGGAGTAAGTTTAGTCTCCTTTCTAAATAAACAACAACCTAGCCATCTTGCAAAGCATATGACTAACTTACATAGATTTAAAGCATAGGAGGTGTTAGTTGGCGGACACTCAAGGTGATTGTAAGTTCAACAGTCAGACGGTCTATCCTCTCTTATGGAGGTAGACCATTATGTCCACTTTTGCTTCGATTTAGGACATTCTTGTGGCTTGTACCAAAGCTCCATAGATTTAGGATCTGAGATTAATGTTTTCCTTTGCAGACTACAAGCATAAATCCTCACCTCTTAGGCATTTTTATAATCTTATGTTGTGGGATTATAAGTCTTAGTATTCTAATAAAATGTCAACTCAAATAATTAACTCTCTTCAATTTCAAAAATGTAAAGCCCAATTATAGAGTAGATTGGAATGCTCACTAGGTTTCCTAGTATCATGAGCATTTTCTATTTTCTCCCTTTGGATTCCAAAAATAAGTCTTCTCCTTGATCTATCCCATTTGATTTTCTAAATAGCCAATCCTTTGATAGTCTTAACCTTGAAATCTTTGGAGACCCTAATTGTCTACTTTAATAGAGAGTATTCTTAAGGAATTCCCATTCCTTAAGATGTAATTAACAATGGGGGCTTGCCTCTATAGGGAACTTAATGAACCTGGCTTAAAATAAACTTTACTTTTCTTTTCCATGTAAAATAGGGGAAGGATCTCTAGTATATTCGAAGACCCATCATGCTTTAGGAGTCCTTATAAGGTGATGAGGTCCATTATAGGGTGGTGATTTCTATCTTTTGAGATAGTACATCATTCCTTAATGTTATACCCAATCACTTCAATAAGCACCCCTTAAGATCTGCATAGTGTCCCACATCTCAAAAATAAACACCACATATTTTTCTAGCGAATCCGTTGGGGATGGTTCTTCTCTCCATCTTTAGTAAACAATTATTATCTCCAAACATCGATAGTGGACTTATATTTTATATAGGCCCGAGACTTTCATTCTTTCCATTGGCACTTATTTCATCCTTAAGCAAAGCTCGCCAACATCCTTTGGGTTTTTGGACCTCATTCGTAAGTCTTAAAATCCCTATTGTTCCTCCAATAGGTGAAAATTAAAATTAATCAAACAAAGAAGATGACCAAAATTAAGAACCTCTTCACCATCTTGATGGTGAGGCAAGGTTCATCCCATGAAGAATAAGAAAATAAAACTCTTCTACAAAATAGCATGTCTTTCCAAAAGCACTTTACACAAAATAGCATGTCTTTTTCAAAATCCACATAATAAGAGATCTTTACACAAAATTTGTGATAAATTTTCAAAAAGGCATAAAACACATATAACCAAACCTCGTTTAATAAATCCTATGATTGTTACATGGAGGTTCTTTTCAAAATCAAAATCAACCATTTTTAATGTCTTTTTCAAAAGCACATTTTCTTTGGAAATAGCTATCTCCATCCCACACTCTCAAATTTATTGGATGGAGATTCTATTTTTGAATTAAATCATAATATAAAACTCCACTTAGCACATATGCTAGAGTTAAAGTTTTTCCCCTTTTCGAAAAGCAATAACTCATACACACACAAAAGAGAAGTCAAGACATATTTGAACCCCCCCCCCCCCACTTGACATACCCAAATTTATCAAATGGGAGTTCCCCTTCCCTTGGAGAAGGTAAAGCAAATTGAATTCTATTTGACACCATTTGACATACTTGGACATGTCATATGAGATCCATTGTTACATGGAGGTTCTTTTCAAAATCAAAATCAACCATTTTAATGTATTTTTCAAAAGCACATTTTCTTTGGAAATAGATATCCCCATCCCACATACTCAAATTTGTTGGATGGAGATTCGATTTTCAAATTAAATCATAATATAAAATTGAAACTCCACTTAGCAAACTTCATATATGCTAGAGTTGAAGTTTTTCCCCTTTTCAAAAATCAATAAATCATACATACACAAAAGAGAAGTCAAAACATATTTGAACCCCCCACTTGACATACCCAAATTTATCAAATGGGAGTTCCCCTTCCATTGGAGAAGGTAAAGCAAATTGAATTCTATTTGACACCATTTGCATTTGTCTGATAGAACTCTTTCTTGCCAAAGTCTTGGACTTCAAGACATATTTGGATCTCATTTGACATGTCCAAGTATGTCAAATGAGATCCCCCCCCCACATTTTGAAAATCATAAGAAAAAATTGAACTCCATTTAACATACCTAAGTTTGTTAAATAAGTTCTTTTCTTTTCAAAATCATAAACACACTTAACATACCAAATCTATTAAGTGAAAGTTTCATTTTCAAAAATCATAAACACACTTGACTTTCACTTAACATACCAAATTTGTTAAGTGAGAGTTTTATTTTCAAAAATCATAAACACATTTAACTTTCACTCAACATACCAAATTTGTTAAGTGAGAGTTTCATTTTCAAAAATCATAAACACATTTGACTTTCACTTAACATACCAAATTTGTTAAGTGAAAGATTTATTTTTTAAAAAAATCATAAATACATCTGACTTTCACTTAACATACCAAATTTGTTAATTGATAATTTCATTTTCAAAATCATAAACATATTTAACTTTCACTTAATATACCAAATTTGTTAAGTGAGAGTTTCATTTTAAAAAATCAAAAATACATCTGACTTTCACTTAACATACCAAATTTGTTAAGTGAGAGTTTCATTTTCAAAATCATAAACACATTAAACTTTCACGTACCAAATTTGTTAAGTGAGAGTTTTGTCTTCACAAAGTCATAAACATATTTGACTTTCACTTAGCATACCAAATTTATTAAGTGAGAGTTTCATTTTTAAAAATCATAAGCACATTTGACTTTCACTTAACATACCAAATTTGTTAAGTGAGAGTTTCATTGTCAAAATCATAAACACATTTGACTTTCACTTAACATATCAAATTTGTTAAGTGAGGGTCTCTTTTCAACACACATTTGATCCCTATTTTAACATACCAAATTTGTTAAATAAGAATCCAATTTTTCATGTCAAACCACACTTGAGCTTTCACTTAACAAGCCAAATTTATTAAGTGAGCGTCTCATTCCCAAAGAAAAAACAATCAAATCTCAAACACATTTGAAGCTTTCATTTAACATACCAAATTTGTTAAGTGGAACTCCCATCTTCAAAGAAAAACAAATTTATCTCACAATCACATTTACTTTCACTTAACATACCAAATTTGTTAAGTGAAAGTCTCATCATCAAACACAAATCAAACACATGTGGCCTCCACTTAACAGACCAAATTTGTTAAGTAAGAAGCCCCATTTTCAAATCAAAATATCACACAATCAAATCTTCACAAGCAAAAACATTTCTAATACACAACCACAACCTTTTCTTAGCATACCCAAATTTGCTAAGTAGAGGTCTTTCAAACTATCAGTATTTTCAAACAAGATGCACAAAATACAAATATCTCCGAGAAAATCTCTCCTCAAATTTTAGAACCCCACCCAACCTACCTAAATCTATTGAGTATGGGTTATAAATTGAAATCAAATGGAAAATACTCCCCTCAATAACCAAATCTCTCCAATGAACCCCACTTAACATATTTGAATTGTTGAGTGTGGGTTCAAAACTCCAAACTTCTATTACTTGCGTGGAATAAATATCGAGGCATAAATCTGATAGAAGTTATATTTCAACAAATGCAGACATACAGCTCAGATTAGTCAATGCAGTCTTTTGTAGTCAGCAGATATGGCCTCTTAGAAGTTTCTTTTCACCTTTCCATTTAGGATGGATTTGGTCCTGGATCAGGCCAACCTCCCTTAGACTGACTCCACCCATCTAGTGTACTTTGCCCGAGGATTTGAGGGAGCCCACATCACCTACGAGGGGGCAACCCTTACTACTTTTAGTTGGGATGAGGTGGCTGGGAAGAAGCCAATCATCTGGATTGACATACCTTCTGATACTGAGTATCCTTGCTTGAAGAGGAAGGCAGTTGAGGTTTCTCTAGTCAGACCAGTTTTTACTCAGTTAGTTGTTCCCACAGCTGCTCGGGCACGTGCTAACACCTCCTTGATGGTTCCCTCTAAGGGGAAGGCTATCCTGGCATTAGAGATAGCCTCCCCTACCTTCGAGGTAGGATCTAACTCTCACACTGCCTTACTCAGTCACACACAGTGTCGCACACAATGATGTAACATGAGCTGTAAGATCAAGCGGCACCACGATCATGCCGCCCGAGAGATGGATACCACATCCCGCATTGCAAAGGAAGGTTCCCCCCTTGAGATTTCTCCATTGCTGACTAGCAACTAGTTTCACTCCCTCTCAACATCAGATGGAGAGGAGGAGAGGATAGCTGCATTGCCTCCCCTCCTACATACAACGAGGATCCAGCTAGGCACAGGAGGAAGTCCTATGTCGGTCTACGTACGGTATTATGACATGTAGGCAAGGTACATAGATTTCAAAGTTTGATACATAATTCAACTTGAGGTCTGTCATCCCCTGGAGTGTTACCAGGCACATTCGCAGTGATAGAGCCTCAGCTGGGTAGAAATTTAGTTGGGGAGCAGGGAGCGATGGAGGTTTGCCAGACAGTCGGCGGCCTCCACTCTAGTTGATTTTCCCGGTCATCGGGACACCAGGGCCGACAAGACTGATAGTATAGTGCTGACAAGTACCACCGGTCATAGGGGAAAAGCCCCAGTGAGGGTAGAGCGGTGTTGTCTCCACCACATCGATCCACTCCTCACCCACCATCACCTGTTTAGGTCACGCCATCCACCGTGCCTACAAAGCCACAGAAGACAACATCTGAGGAGAAGAAAGCCCCATTGGTAATCCAGTTATCTGGTGAGGGTGAGTTCCCCTACTCGACCTCCTACTTCAGTCTTGGTGAAGAAGGAGTAGCGACCCCGTGGTATCGTGGTCGCACCACCACCATGAGAGGCAGTGACAACAACAGTTGTAGAAGGGGAAGGATACAGTTCTGCAGTCCCCATGGCAGTGGATCTCCCTAGGGACACTACTCCACCCATGAGCAATCACAAACATGTATTTTCTAGAAATCATGACCCTCCTAGAGCCAACACTCCAATGATAGACAGTGTTAGGTGCATTTCCGTCAGTGAGCACAGCCCCTCCACCGGTCAGCAATGCATATTTGTACCGACATAGTTAGATTGTCCCCTAGAAGAGATTTTGGAACATTACTTTATAGAGAAGAGAGAGCTTCTATGGAGTGATCGATCAGATTATGAGGAGGGAAAGGTAAGCTTTGATCCAGATGAGGGTGATCTCCTTAAGGATTCGACCGAGGTTCACATGGTCGATACTAGGAGCTCCCTTCATAGAGATTAGCATAGTCAGAAAGATATTGCGGTTGAGGAAGATGACGCTGTCCATTCAACCTAACACCTCTATCAACAGCTTAAATAGAAAGATGATTAGATCAACCGGATGGAGAAGAGGATGGAATACTTATTAGCTACCCTCCATGCACTTCGAAACCAGGCCTCAATACCGTAGCATATACTGATAGAGATATATCATCCTGAGTTAGCACACATCCTAGATTAGCCCAAAAGCACTTCTCTAGTAGACCAGGACAGTGGTAGCTTGCATAGGAAGGTGGTGGACAACACTTCCATGTAAGAGAAGGATATCAAACAGTTGGTGAAGCAGCAAGTGAAGGATGCGTTGGCGCAAGCCCGAGGTGGCTCATCTATTCCAAAGGGTAGACCCTACCTAGAGGAATTTGATGGTATCCAATATCCTAATGATTTTGTGCCTCAATACCGTAGCATATACCGATAGAGATATATCATCCTGAGTTAGCACACATCCTAGATTAGCCCAAAAGCACTTCTCTAGTAGACCAGGATAGTGGTAGCTTGCATAGGAAGGTGGTGCACAACACTTCCATGTAAGAGAAGGATATCAAATAGTTGGTGAAGCAGCAAGTGAAGGATGCATTGGCGCAAGCCCGAGGTGGCTCAACTGTTCCAAAGGGTAGACCCTACCCAGAGGAATTTGATGGTGTCCAATATCCTAATGATTTTGTGCCTCATTCCTTCAAAATTTTTGATGGCAGTGGGAATCCTCGTCAACACATAACACACTTCAGAGCCAGTTTTTGCAATACTAGTGGCAGCGATGCACTCTTATTCCATCTCTTCTTGAGTAGTTTGACATGCATCACATTTGATTGGTATGCTAAACTGCCAAATGGTTCAATGAAGACATTTGCTGAGTTGGAGAAGCTCTTTATTAAAAGATTTGCTGGAGCTTAGTAAAGGGTAACTGTGGGCAATCTCGTTGTAGCTCAATAACATCCCGGTGAGTCCCATGTTGATTACATTCTTAGATGATGTAATTTAACTATTGAATATGAACCACAACTATCTGAACAACATGACCTTGAAATTCTACTCAAGAATATTCATGGCCTGATCGCCTTCATGCTTAAAGGGTTTACTATTAAGATATTTGAGAAATTAATCAATAAGATGGATAGTCTACAAGGAGAGGTCAAATAGTTACCTTTCCAAGATCAGTCAGCCAAGCCCAAACTGCATAAGGAATTTAAGAAAAAGCTAGGGGTAGTCACAGTAGTTGACAAGGGGAAGCAGCCAGCCAGGGTTCAGATAGACATACCTCGAGCATAATAGCTCCTCTACCACTTCTTTTGCCACCACCTCAGCCGTCATATCAACCACCTCAGTTTTCATAGCGGCCTCCACTGCCACCTGCTCAACAGTATCCCCATCCACAACATCAGCAGTAGTATCCCCACCCACAGCATCAGCAGTAGTACTCCTATCCACCATCAGGTAGCTATCATTTTTCTACTCTTATCGACAAATTGAATAAGCCTTATTCATTCAAGAGGGAGTGTTGATCTCATTTTTAGGATGAGCTCTCAACCCTTCCTTCTTAGACATAGGACTTCTCTCAGACTTTAGGAGTTCCTTAGTCTTAAGACACATCTAGTGATTAAGTGGACACTCAACCTAGCCATAGAGACTTGTGGTGTTTATTTTTGGGGTGTAGGACACCACTAGATCTTAGGGAGTACTTATTGAAGTGATGCATGACATTAAGGAATGATGCACTATCTTGAAAGATAGAAATCACCACCCTATAATGGACCTAATCACCCACAGGACTCCAAGGCATGATGGGTCTTCAATATACCAGAGATCTTTCCCCTATTTTACATGGAAAAGTAAAGTAGGGTTTATTTTAAGCCGGGTTCGTTAAGTTCCCTATGGAGACAAGCCCCCATAGTTAATTACATCCTAAAAAATGAGAATTTCTTAAGGATACTCTCGATTAAAGTAGACAATTAGGGTCTCCAAAGATTTCAAAGTTAAGACTATCAAAGGATTGGCTATTTTAGAAAATCAAATGGGATAGATCAAGGAGAAGACTTATTTTTGGAATCCAAAGGGAGAAAGTAAATGCTCATGATACTAGGAAGCCTAGTGAGCATTCCAATCTACCCTATAATTGGGCTTTATATTTTAAAATTGAATAAAGTTGATTATTTGAGTTGACATTTTATTATTTTTATAATTCCACAACATAAGATTGTGGAAATGCCTAAGAGGTGAGGATTTATGCTTGTAGCCCAAAGGAAACAGCTACCTCAGATTCCTAAACTAAGGAGCCTTGGTACAAAATGAAGGTACAACCTAAATCTAAGGCGAAAATGGGTATATGGTTTACCTCCAAAAGAGAGAATGAACCACCCGACTGCTGGACTTATTATCGCCTGGAGTGGCAGCCAGCTAACTCCTCCTATGCTTTAAATCTATGTAGGCAAGTCTTATGCTTTGCAAGATGGCTAGGCTATTGTTCATTTAGAAAGAAAACTAAGTACTTAGACTCACTCCCTAAGAGACTAGAACATGAGTGGTATGAATCCATGACTTAATCTAATGCAAATTTTATTAAATTTCTTTGATTCTTTTGGATTTTTTGTTTTGACAAAAGCTATGGGATTTTGTATGCCTAAATGCATGAGAATTTGATTATAGGCCAAATCAAGAGAGAAAGGGGTGTCTTCCACCAAAGGCTCTCATAGGTTAAGCCTTGATTCTCTGGCAAAGATGGAAGCCCCCTCTTATCAAGAGTGAAAGAATATGACATGCATGATATTATACATTCATCCATCCAGCTAAGGGGTTACTAAAAATTTTATTATACTGATTTAATTCTTAGGCTTTTATGTGAGGTTATGAGTTGTTAATTGGGGTAGAAAAATTAATTTTTATCCTAAGAGCCTACCGCATCCAGACCACACATTCAAGCATCAATCATAAATAAACTATGAAAGCATGTTGTTCTAATGCACAATCTAAACACAACATCAAACAATTTTATAGACTACCGTAAAAGAATAAAAGGCCGCGTGGTTCCATACACCGAGAAAAGAAAAGATGGGTAGCCGAGCTCTACCCTTATACAACCCGGATTACAAAAATAATATATATGATATGAGGGTCTTCTTTTCTTCATTTCTTCATTTCTTCATTTCTTCCTTTTGATTTGATTTGCTCCAAAGGCATCACAAGCACCCCAGGGACTAAGCCTTCTGGCCACTGCTCATCCTAATCCCCATAGCACTAATCCTAATTTTTAATGCAAAATTACATCAAAAATAGGAAAAGTAAATCTAGCTACACCTGCAAAATAAATGTTAGCTAAACACACCATACAATCCAAGCAGTTATATGAGTAATTTGGACTTAGCACCCACATGGTAACCATCCTAACATGGGTTACACTTAGGGGCTAAGCAACGACAAAAGCATTTATATTTTTTATTATAGCGCTTTAAGCACAACCCCCTGCAGAAAATATGATTAGGCTAATAACGGCCTAACATTCAGTCTATGAAACATACACCCTAACATTCAGTCTAAAACATTACATCACAAAACAAAAAATAACATCATACATACAACGCCCTAACTTAGCACTAGAAGTAGTGACTTAGTATTATAATGTGTGTGCTTAAGGCTTGTGTAGCAAGACTTTACTAGGCTTCTTTAGTTTAAGTTCCAATTTGAAGTTTGAATTTAAATTTTACCTTTGGGTGATTTCAATATAAATGATTTAATGATTTGACTTTCATTTTTATTTCAATTTTATTTGGTTGAAATGATATTTAGGTTCTCAAGAATGAATAGTAGGATGAATTCCATCTATAGACAGGACTCACCCTATTCTACATCCTAATTCCTAAGGAATCTAACTAAAGTCCTTAAGTATCTTGATTAGCCCATTTGAATTTGTGCAATTCATTTGATTCGATTTATTTGATTTGATTTAGAATTTAGAATTTGAGTTTATTTTAAGTATTTGATTAATTAATTTTTTGGATTAGATGTTTTAGTTTAATTGCATCTTGATAATTCAATGTCCTTAATGTCTAATGGAGTTAAGTTTGGTTAAGTTCATGTGTTTTTGGTTGATTAATTTTGGATTAGATGTTTTAGTTTAATTGCATCTTGATAATTAAATATCCTTAATGTCTAATGGAGTTTATGTTTGTTTAAGTTCATGTGTTTTTTGGTTGATTAATTTTAGATTAGGTGTTTTGATATAATTGAGTCTTGATAATTCAATTTTAAATATTTAATTCTTTTCTTTGATCATGGTTATGTGATTTAACTTTATGTTTGTTTAATTCGATTGTGGTTCATTTATTTATAGTTTGATTGGATTAAGATTTTATCTTTGATTCTAATTGGGTTTGATTCTTTGTAATTGAGATTTTACTTTTAATCACATCCATTTGTCATGTTCATCAAAGTTTGGTTTGCATTTTGATTTCATATATTGGATAGTTAATTAGTTTATTTTATTTAAGTAAGTTGGATGAGATTTGATTTGATTCTATATTAACTTGATGAGAATCTTTCTTGATTTAACTTAATTTGATTCAATTTGATTTAATTAGCTTTATTGGTCTTATGGGTTTGCTTAGGTTCAATGTGATTTGTGATTTGTTTAATTAATAAGTGTATTTATGTTAATTATAAAGGTTTGTTTAATTTTTTTAATTTAGTTTCATATTTGTTTAGACAAATGATGTAATTAATGACTTAATGGTTTAGGTTTAATTTATGTTTTGATTAATATTTAATTGCATTTTGATTGATTAAGTTTAATGTAATTAGTTTGATTAACTTAATTAGTTTGTTTAAGAGGTATGATTAAATTAAATAAAGATTTGTTTAACTTTTAATTTGATTTCATGCTTATTTGAGTTAATGATGTTATTGATGAATTAATGATTGAAGTTTAAATTAGGGTTTGATTATCATTTAATCGCATTTTTTATGTTTGATTAAGCTTGAGTTTAATATGATTAATGTAATTTACTTAATTAATTTATTTAATAGGTATGATTAAATTAATTAGTAGATTAATTAAGTATTTAATTTGAATTAACTTTAATCTGATTTATAAAGTTAAATTTGGTTTATTAAGATAATGGATTAATTTATTAAGTTTGCATTAATTAGATGTTTGATTAATTAAATTTGATTAAGGGTCAAAATTATTAGATTAATTAAAGGTTTGTTTGATTAGAGATTAATAACTTAATAATTTAGGTTTAATTATGCTTTGATTAGTGTTTTGCATCTTAATTATGTTTGATTAAGTTTAGGTTTCATATGATTAATTTAATTAACTTAATTAATTTATTTAAGAGGTGTGATTATTTAATTATGGGTTTGATTTAAACTTAATTTTAGAGTTAGCTTTAATGTGACTTATTTAAATTAATTTGATTAATTAAGGTGATGGATTAAGTCATTAAATTTTTATTAATTAAATGTTCGACTAATTAAGTTTGATTAAGGGTAATTAGATTAATCAAAGGTTTGTTTAATTAAAGATTAATGACTTAATAATTTAGGTTTAATTTATGTTTTGATTAATATTTAATTGCATTTTCATTATGTTTGATTAAGTTTAGGTTTAATATGATTAATTTAATTAGCTTAGTTTTTATTGAGGGTGTGATTAAATTTAATTAGGGGTTTGATTTAAGCTTAATCTTTGAGTTAGCTGTAACGTAACTTATTTAAATTAATTTGATTAATTAAGATGATGGATTAATTTATTAAATTTTCATTAATTAAATGTTTGACTAATTGAGTTTGATTATTTATGATTAGGGTTTTACTTGATTTGATTTATTTATTATGTTTGTTTGATTTCATTAACATGTTCAATTTAATTATTAGGTTGAAATATTCAATGGTTATTAATTATCTCATTCCAAATGGATGTGAGTTAATCATAGGTTAATAAGTTTACTTTAATTTTATTTAGTTTATTTCGATTAGTATCAAATTATTAAAGTTTTCTAAGTTTGTTGGATTTTGAGTTTGATTTAAGATTTAATCATTCAATTGAGTTTTATTAACTTAAATAGATTTAATCATTTTTAATTTAATCTCCTTTAAAGTTGATATTTTTCTGATTTAAAGTTTGATTAATGATTTAATGAATGCTATTCAATTTGATTTTGATTTAATATTTGAGTTATTTTTAGATTATATTTTACTTAACTTTTTAATTGTTTAAACTCTAATCTTAAGTGTTTATTTGGATTTCTTAAGATTCAGAAGATCAAATCATTTTTCTTAAGAGTCCTAGATGTCAATTAAAGTGATTTAGGTCATCTTGAAGATTTTTGTAAATTTCTGAATTTTTATTTAATTTTTTTTATCAAAATTAATAATCTGAATTTAAAATTTTAATATCTACCAATCCAGAAATTATTTTAACTTGAAATTTTTATTGTATCTGTATTATAATATTAATTTCAATATCTGAAAATTTCAACTTAATCTAACTTATATTTTTGGCTTAATTAATGAAATATTATTTTCACTAAAACCTAAATTACGCTCATAATACTTAGTAAATTTTGAGTATTTTGGGTTTGTTGGATTCCTCGCGGATAGATAAATCCAACAAGCCCTTGTTTACAATTTTTGGTTAAGTATTTTATTTTTTATAAATTTTTGAAGTTTCAGATGATTTAAATTATTATTTTATTATTATTATTATTATTTATTATATATATATACGCGTGGTTTGGGCGGAAAAGGCGACCACTTTCTTCTCTGGACGTTAGATCATGGATGGTCTAGATCATCAGCCAATCTAGAGGCCAGGACATTTACTTATTTCTTTAATCATGTCTTTGATTTCATTATATTGCATATTTTAAAAAATTAAAAACAAATAAATATTTGCTTATATGAAAGTTTTTCAATAGCATATCATCATATTAACTCCTAGTGATCTTAGATATCAAGATCAATCTTTAGATGAAAAACATGATTCCCATGAATTATTAGAAAAAATAGAAAAACTTACCATTATGTACCAACAAACCTATAATGAATTCCAAAAAAGGTTTGAAGCCTTAGAACAAAAGGTTGGTAGGCTAACAACACATTCGCCAGAAACTAACCCAATCCTAGAACACCAACTTAAAGAGAGAAGTCATCTTGCCGATCCCATTCCTCTTCCCCTCCCTCCACATCCACATTTCCTATTAGACCCCATTATCGCCTTGGGAATAACTTTAATGAATATCCCAAATTTGATAAGGTACTTCCTCACCCACCTCATCAAATAGAAAGACAATTAAGATGAGATGAAAGTTATGCTCATCGAACTCCTTATAAGCATTATCCTCGACATTATGAAGAGTCATTATGTAGTTTTTTTGCCTCTCGACGTACACTTAAAGAACCTGATGATGGTATTATTCATATGGTTAAAATTGATCCACCTACTTTTGATGGTCGACTTAATCCTAAAATTTTCTTAGATTGGTTAGCAGATATTGAACAATATTTTGATTGGATATCAATGTTAGAAAAAAGACAAGTTCATTTTGCTTGCATGAAACTAATTAGTCATGCTAAGACTTATAGATTAATCTCATATGAAAATTTCAACAATTAGGACAACCACCTATTGCTTCTTAGGATGAGATGAAAGAAATTTTAAAGCAAAAATATGTACCATTAAATTTTCATGATCAACTTATGTATGAAATGACTACGCTTAAACAAGAATCTTTGACTGTTGTTGAGTATATGACACAGTTTGATGAATTGATGACCCATTGTGATGTTAGAGATGATCACTGCACCATAATCTCTAGATTTAGATCTGGGTTACGAGCTGATATTCATAATGAAATGTTAACTCCAGAAATTTATTCTCTTGAGGATGCATTTTGAGTGGCAACTCAAATTGAAAAATATCTTAGATCACAACCTTATAAGTGATTCACAACTTTATCTAGAAATAACTCTCAATCTCGTGTTACTCCTCCTACCTCAAGAGTTCCTAAAGGACATAGTGAAACAAAAGAAAAAGTTTTAGTGGGAACATCTAGTTCTGAGACTTCTAGCATTATTTATTTTACATATTATAAAATTGGTCATTATGCAAGTATTTGTCCTTGTCAAAACTTACACTTAAATCATGAAAATGAGGATTAACAAAATGAAAATAATGATAATCAAATTGTAGTTGACCCTTGTGAAGAGGCTATTGATGTAGAAGAAGCATTATATGTGTCTCATATAGCTGTTATGTGTTGTGTGTTAGCTACCCCACCCCACGAGCTAATATTGATTAGAGGCACACATCAATTTTCCACACTTATTTTAAGAGTGGTGAAAAGACGTGTAAATTAATCATTCATAATGGCAGCTATATGAATGTTATTGCTGCCTCTGCTTTGGCTAGAATGAAGCTTACCCCGGAGACACACCCACAGCCTTATAAGATTGTTTGGGCAGATAAGACATCTATCTCTATATCTCAACATTGTCTTGTACCCATTCAATTAGGAGAATATAGTGATAAAATTTGGTGTGATTTTTTTTCGATGGATGTTGCTCATATACTCTTAGGTAGACCTTAACTTTTTGACATGGATGTCACAAATTATGGATGATTTAATACATATGTTTTTAACTTTCAAGGTAAGAGAATTGTGTTAAATCCAGCTAAGTTTAAAGAGGTCACTCCACTTTAACCCCAAAATTCTTCTCCTCCCATAAAAAAGAAATCCATACATATTATTAATAAACATCAATTTCAACAGTAGATTAATGGGAATATCATTTTTGTACTAGTTGTCCTAACCTCCAAAAATCAACCTTATGTTGAATCATTTTCATTTGAAGTACATAAACTTTTATCGAAATATCAAGATATTTGTTCTAAATAACTTCCTAGTGATCTTCCACCATTAAGAAATATCCAACATGCCCTAAAGCTAGTTCCAAGATCATCACCCTCAAATTGGTCACATTATCGTATGAACCCAAATGAATATGCTGAGCTAATGCAATAAGTTGATGATTTATTAGCTCAACCGGTATGAGTTTGTTTCATGTTGTAATTGGTTATGATCCAAGAAAATCAATAGTTCTTGTCGATTTTCCTGTAACATATAGGTCTAGTTCTATGGGCTCCAAAAATTCTGCACTAACCTCTCAATTAAGAGAGTATGATTTATGTCAGTCCAATTTTCAGAAGGTAGATGGAATAGTGGACAAGACAATACTCAGAGATTTCGCCCTCATTTTGTGAAGACTTTGGATCTAGTTCCAAGTTTCCTATAGGCGCAAGCACCTATAGTTAATTACCCCTCTCAATATTGAGAGAGAACTTTCGATTAAGCCTAGCCATTAGATCATTGAATGTATAGTGTATAGTAGCAGTAATTAGAGTTTAAAATTTAAGATTATGAAATTTATCATTATTTAACTTAAAAATGGATGGTTAAGGGAATGATGATGCGCCCGATCAAGATTCCATGGTCATCACACTAGACCTAGTACTTAGTCGGAGGTAGTGGACCCAACCTGACCGAAGGATCCTTGTCAGTAGCCATGGGTTGCTTCGTCCAAGAAAATCTTGTAGACCTGAGGTGGTGTTTGTCTAAGGAGACAAAGTTTAAATCCACTTTAGTTAACAGATGACTTTTTGTTCTATCAAGTGCACCCTATAGTTCACATCTCAAAGACTAGAGCCATTGGGGAACATATGGGCTACAGTCGTGACCGTAATACAATGGTGCTAATTTGTGGCAACCACGATCGAGGATTACGGTGCTAAGATCATATGTGAAGCTTTACTACACAAGCGAGGACATGGCCAACGTCCTTACTGGCATGAGATTGATTAAGAGTAAACATAAAAATACACTTGACTTGACATTAATTCCTTTGTGAGCTAGAGTTTTCTTAATTTATCACCTTCAATAAACAATTGCGAAATGTGAGTTGAGTTTTAGCTTTAAGTTTGGATATTGAACTTCATTTAAGCATTTAACACTTAGTAATTTATCTGATTTTATATTTGTATTAATACTTGATTTTGATTAATTCGATTTGAGCTTGCAAGCATATTTTGATGATAGGTATCCCCTCCAATTGAAATCTTCATTCAACACAGCCATCATCAGGGTATTGATCATTCATTTTATTATTCTATATCTCATTGACTCTATTAATTTAATAATAGAGGGTCAGATCTACTGTCATATGACATAATTATCTTCTCAGATATTTTATCAAGTTGAAATTCTTATAATATATTTACTGGATTTTTAGGTTTTGTTAACTCGGACCTCGTCCTAAGACCTAACCAAGAAGCAACATCCTTAGACATTAAGTTTAAGCATTCAGCGTAGTGTCGGGGCCAATGCGGGTGATTAAATTCAAGTGTTTACATAAATTTTCAAAGAATTTATTATTTGCAAAGCACTAACATACACTTTGATGCCAATGGATTGATATGAATTTTGAAATATTTGAATTCAATCATAAGTTTGTCTTTTGATGTGTAGTATATGAAATATAAATTCATTCGGATATTCATATGAATTTCGAGAATATCCAAAATGAATTTAACAAAATGCCTTATGAAGTATACAAGGTTTATTTGGAACTTAAGCTAATGCCTTCTATCTGCTAGAATTAATGTAGTGCAGATCTGGTGGCGTTTGTTGTAGGTTTCATTCATACTCGGCTTCAACTCTTTTGAATATTTCATTGCATAGTAGATTTCTTATTCATTCAAGTATTTTGCTTGCATTTGATAGCACATAACTTGTTGTAGACTATTGTTAATCAGATAATTATAAGCTCAATCTTATCTGAGCAACTTAGTATATTAGATTTAGTTAAATTATTAATCTTATTACTCATTTAAACTTCAAATATTATTCTTTAATAATTTCATTTTCATTAATTATCAATCTCTATTTTGATAAAATTTTAACAACCTCCCGACGTCATCCCCACATGAGGGGCTGCTTTAGGAGTGCTACAGCCTTCCTACCATGCTTAAGAAAGTATGCATAGTTAGTGTCTTGCGATGCTGTGGCTTAAAGAGTCTTTTAAACCTACAATGCTTAAGAAATCGTGCATAAGCCTTCAATACACAAGTGTTTAGAATGAAATTCAGCAACCTCCCAACGTCATCCCCATATAGGGGGCTGCATCGGGAGTACTAAAGCCTTCCCACCACATTTATGGGAAGCGTGCATGGTAGGTGTCTTATGACACCGCAGCTTAAGAGGTCTTCTAAACCCACCACGATTAAGAAAGCGTGCATAGGCCTTCAATACCTGCGTAAGAGACACCCTGGTTCCTCGTCATGCTGAAGCATCATGTACAAGTACTTATTTATAGAAAATATTTACATTTGGATTGAAGCAACATGTACATGAATTTAATATACTAAGTAGGCATATGAATAGGTATTTGAAATGAAATTCAGTAGCCTCCCGGTGTCATCCATATATAAGGGGCTGCATAAGAAGTATTAAAGCCTTCCCACCATGCTTATGGGAAGCGTGCATGATAGGTGTCTTGCGACACCATAGCCGAGTGATTTTTGCACCAACTGCACTTATGCGAAGCATCGCATAGGCTTTGAAACATGTATAAAATGGATCCTGGTTTCCTCGTCATGCTGAAGCAACATACACGAGTACTTATATCTTACAGATATGTGCAGTTATATTAAAGCAACATACATGAGGGGGAGTGACGACTGATAAATGAGAGCAAGATTATGAGTGTTCTTTCCTAAGGTTATATGAATCTAAGTGTGTGTGTGTGTGTGTCTGTGTATATATATATATATATATATATATATATATATATATATATATATATATATATATATATATATATATATATATATATATATATATATATATATATATATATATATATATAAACTTCATATATATATTAAATAAACTTCAATTTTAACTTTTCATAATTGCATCACCAAATAGACATATTAGATGTCAATTAAAGGTTATTCCAATGTTCCGGATGCAACACCACAGTCTGTTTCACGATCGGAGGCCGTTTGGTTCAAGTCAGCGCCGAATCGGATCAATTTCAGTTCAAATTGCACGTTACTGCTTCCAACCGCTCGACATTTTGAAAGGTTTCGATGCAAACGACATGATCAATTTTATGAATGGAGGCCATTTGGATATTGTTGCAACCTCCCAACTCTGATATGCGCTTAGGCGCATCAATGAATTTCCTTCTTGATTGATAGACCGTCGAATTATGCAATATACATATTTTAATCAATTTCAACATTCTGAACATGATGATGAAGTCCGTTCGTTAATCGTTTCGACCAATTTGCTCCATAAATCCAATCCGACTTATGGATCATGCGTGGAGGTCAACAAGTGCATTTGCATCTTTATTTGCACAAAACATGTATGATTTATATCATGAAATTCAGCAAAAACTTAGAGTTATGATAAAGATAAAGCTAATGTTGATGCATATTGATGAAATGTAAAATTTAATGAGGGAGATTTGATTTTTGTTAAAGTTAGACCTGAGAGATTTTCAACTGGAACTCTTAAAAAATTACTCTCAAGAGATCTGGTCATTATAAAATTGTAAGAAAGATAAATGATAATACTTATGAAATAGATCTTCCAATGAATGTTGGGATATCTCCAATATTCAATGTATCAGATTTAACATTGTACTATGGGCAAGCCACGGATAACACTATTCCCTCTACAAATAGTACTAACATGTAGGTTAATACTTCATCACCAACTCCTCTATTATCTCATCTCTTAAGATCACATCATCCATATCAAATTTTAGAAGATCAGATTATCACATCTGATGGAGACACTCAAAGCTTTCTATTTTGTTGGAAAGGTCATTCTCCACTTAAAGATTTATGACTTACATTTGATGAGTCACATCAACTGGACCCATAGTTATTACAAGAGTACCTAAATTTTCATTCTCCAAGGGAGAATCCTTTAAAGCTGGAGAGTGCTGATGCAGGCCATCATTGTCACCGTAGTCGATGCCATCATCATAAAACTTAAATCTATGTATTGAGCCTTTATGTTATAATTTATGTGTTATGATAGGTGTAGTTATGATGGTGGTATGTTTGAGTTTGGAGTTAGGTTTGAGTATTCTTAACTCTCCCTTTTAATCCTATAAATAGGGAGGATCTTGTAAAGATTGACACTTGGATTTAGAATAAAAATTATCTTCTTAAATTTTTATTACTATTCTTTTGTGTATTTTTCTCTTGTGTGATGGACTACTTGAATGTGTGAGCTCACAACTCTTAGAGAATGCTTCTAAGGAAGGAATGTAACCTCCACAATGATGAACTGTTTGTAGAGGTCGACTTCAACTTATCCCCGCTCTGCTGTTGGTTATTTTAAATCTGCTACAGGTTAGATCGTTCATAACTTTTCAATTATTTCTTTGAACTTATAAGATTCAGATCTCTAGTATGGTTAACATAACTTTAGTCAAAATCATTTTTAACTTCACTAAATTCATAATAATGCAAATTTGCTAATAATAACGTGCATTTATAGTTACTCTTTTATGAAGATTTAAGAATTATCAGAGTAATAAATTTCATATCATAAAAATTACTCTCATCCTACATTAATATACAAAATTAATATTAATATTAATATTATTTAAAAAAATTTCTATTTCTCTATATATATCACATGCAATTGCTACTCTACTATAATAGTCCATGCCCTCTTATCTAAACTAGTGCTACTAAAAAAATCAATCAAAATAATGAAGAGGCATTTACATGCATACCACATAATTCTTATATATTCACATATTTAAAACCTAAAGTTTGATATTTACATTCATAACAATCAAATTTTTGATATCACATCAAAAATATCAATATTATTACCTTTTTTAAAGTGAATTCACATTTTCATGTATAAGTAAAGTGTTAGATATACAAATATCAAACTTTAGGTGATAGATATGTCAATACATAAGAATCGTGTAGTTTGTATGCAAATCTTCCTATAAAATAATAACCTAAAAACTACTCACGCACGCTGCCTCTTTGTTTGCCTAGCATGCATGTGAAGAATTCACAGACATTTTCTGAGTGAATGCCATTGGGTGACTTATATCAACTCAAAAGTAGTCAAGAGGAAAGGAGTCTCTGGGGGACTTATCCTAAACCTCAAACATACTCAACCTAGTTAGAACATGATAGCTAGTTCAAGAAGAAAGCACAGGGACTCACATCTTCTTAAGCAAAGTCAACATGAGGTAGCTTCTTGGGGGTGAAGACTACCATACTAACAAGGAGCTCATTGGTTTGCAATGGTCAAGTTAGGAAGAAAGTGCGGGGACTCACATCTTCCAACAAATGATCACTGGGGTGACATACTAGCGAGGTAGCATGTAGACTTGACCTAGAGTAGCTAATGAGTGAGTGCCACAGGGGCTTTCTCCCACATCAAAGTAGCTTGAGATAAAAGATTTGTGTTTATTATTGTGCATGTGTTAAAAGGAATATGATGCTTCTGGGGGACTCTTACACCTACCTTAAACACACTAGGGGATTGATGAAATGGAGTCACGGATGGTAAAAGGACTCCCACTAAGAAAGGATGCTGCTTGGGTTCTCTCACATCTATCTTAGTTATGCTAATCAAAATAGGATGCCTCTCAGGTTCTCTTACACCTATTCTAATAGCGTCAGGAGATTATGCTTGTGTTGTAAAAGAGGGATAGGATGCCACTGGAGGGCTCATACACCTACCCTAAACACGTCATGGCGGATTCACAAGACAAGCAAACAACACTTCAAAAGAAGAGAAAATTTGATGAATGGAATCTGATTTTTATTCTTTTTATTAATGATTGTTTTCAAATATGATTTGTTTCATGGGTAATATTTTTTTAGATAGAGCCCATTAATTGGAAGCATCGAGTGTACCCCTTTACAATCAATAAGCTGATAAGATCCTCCTTGGTAGGCTTTCTCTATGACATAGGGGCCTTCCCAAGTGGGTTCAAACTTGTCTCCCATCTTTTGACGGGTAACAATTGGTCTCCTTAGGACTAACAAAAGTTCTCCTACTCGGAAAGACCTAGGGCGGACCAGCTTGTTGTGAATTATTTTGGCTTTGTATAACTCAAGGTTTTGGCATGCCCGTAGGCAACTCTCCTCTAGACCTTCAAGCTCTTCTAACCACAACTTTGCATTCTGCTCTGTAGTGATCTTATTACCCAATGCTATCCTTAGTGATTGGAGTTGAACTTCTAATTGAAGAACAGCTTCAGACCCATAC
The DNA here is from genome assembly GCA_021442155.1 of Cymbidium sinense. Taxonomy (NCBI): domain Eukaryota; kingdom Viridiplantae; phylum Streptophyta; class Magnoliopsida; order Asparagales; family Orchidaceae; genus Cymbidium; species Cymbidium sinense. Next base: position 154,381,142 of record CM038215.1, read on the forward strand.
ACTAAGGAAAATGGGGTAGACTGAGTTGGAGTTCGGTATGTGGTGCTAGGCCCACAAAACTTCAACTAACTGCTCATTCCACTGTCGTTTGTTGTCATCAAGAGTCTTCTTCAGTATCTGGATGAGAGTTTTGTTCAATTCTTCTGTTAAGTCATTTGCTTTAGGGTAGTAGATGGTGTATATACTATCTATTGATCTTCATGCTTTTGAATGCAGTACCATTATTGGATATAATTCATCGAGGCACCCTGAACCTATATACGATATGGTTCCTGAAAAATTGAAGCACATGCTGAGTTATGACCTCTCTGAGTGGGATGGCTTCCACCCGCTTGGAAAAGTAGTCAGTGGCAGCTAAGATGAATCGATGCCCATTGGAAGAAGGAGGATCGATCAGACTCACAATGTCAGTACCCCAACACTCAAATGGCCATAAAGCCAATGTAGGGTGTAGAATGCTGGGTGGCTCATGGAGGATCACACCATGTACCTGACACTGATGGCATCTCCTAGCTACATTCATGCAGTCTGTAATCATCGAAGGCTAGTAGTATCCAAGTCTTTTGATCTTCATCTTCATCTTCAGAACAGATTGATGCACTCTGCATAGACCTGAGTGTCCCTCAGTTATAATACCATGAGCTTTGTGTTTTTTCCAAACAACATAACCACATTTGGTCAAAGGACTGGCGGTATAGGGTGTCATCAATAAGAGCGTAGGAGTGAGCTCTCTATTTCACTTGATGGGTTTGTGATTTCTCTTGAGGTAGTTTGCTGGTGTTCAAGTAATCTATGAACGGTTGCCTCCAATCCAACTCCTTGTCCATTTTGGCAATGACAACCTTCCCTTTAAGAGAAAGTCTTTCAATGAGTTCAAAATCAATAAGGGATAGGACTTGTCTATTTTGGACCCTTATTGAAATGAACTCATCTTTCGGACATGCCAATTCATTGGCAAGTTTGGCCAAAGCATCTGCTACTGCATTCTCTGCTCAGGGAACCTTGTAGATGGTAATTTCGAGAATTTGGGCCAACAGCTTCATGGTATACTCATAGTAATGACAAAGCTTGGGTTTCAGAACCTGGTAGGACTTGACAATCTGGTTGATGACCAACTGAGAATCTACAAAGATGTTGATGCTCTTGACACTGATAGTGATGGCTAACTCGAGACCAGTAATCAAAGCCTCATACTCAGCTTCATTATTGGTGTAGGGGTTAGAAAGATGGTATGAGAATGTCTTCACATCACAGTTTAGAATTAGAAGAACTATTCCTACTCCTACCTTTCCTAAGAGAAAATATCATGGCGCTTCACCTTTAAGAAAAGAAGCAGCACCATCAAAATACATCTCTCATCAGTGGTTGTTGCCCCCCCCTAAGTTCATGATTTTTTCATTGGGGAGATTGTCACTAAGCGAAGAATCAGTAGGAAGTGGATGTGCTGCTAAGAAACCCGTTAGTGTCTGACCTTTTACTACACGGAGGGGTACAAATGTGATATCAAACTGCAAGAGAATCATTGACCAATGTGCTAAACATCTGAAAAGTGTTGGCCGTGTCATGAGATACTATAGTAGATTGGTTCGAGGGATCAAGTTCACCTTATAAGAAAGCATGTAGTGTCGTAGCTTCTGAGATTTAAAGATCAAAGCTAGGCAATGTTTCTCAATAGGTGGATGGTTTGCTTCAGTAAGAATCAAATAATGGCTGAGGTAGCTGAAAGCACTCTCCTTTCCTTCATCGTTGGCTTGGGCCAACAGAGCACCGAGAGAGTCATCCAATGCAGTAGTGTAGAGGATGAGTGGCCTGCCCATGATAGGGGCTGCTAGAACTGAAAACTTCACCAAGTACTTTTTGATGTCTTCGAAAGCATGCTGACACTTATCATCCCACTTGAACTTGTCATCTTTTTTTACGAGTGTTGAGAATGACTTGCATCTCCCTGATAGGTTTAAGATAAAGAATCTTACATACGCCATCCATCCTTGAAAGGATCTGAGTTGATTTAAACTCTTAGGAGGTGGCATTTCGAAGATAACTTTGACCTTTTTAGGATCTATTTCTATTCTTCGGTGTCAAATAACAAACCCAAGGAATTTCCTTAAAGTGACTCCAAATGCACACTTCAGGGGATTCATTTTGAGATTATATTGTCTTAACAATTTGAAAACTACTCAGAAGTCAAAGATGTGGTCTTCCTTTTCTCTGCTCTTAGCTACTAGATCATCAATGTAGCACTCAACCTGATGATGGATCAGTTCATTGAAGATCTGAGTCATGACCCATTGGTATGTAGCACCAGTATTTTTAAGGCCGAAAGGTATGGCCTTATAACAGAAGATTCTGATCAGGGTTTGAAAAGTAATGTTTCTTTCATATTCAGGAGACATCATAATTTTGTTATAGCCAGATGACTCATCCATGAAAGAGAAGACTGCATGAGATGAGGTGATGTCCACCATTAACTCTGATATAGGAAGAAGAAACTCATCCTTAGTACATGCCTTGTTTAAGTCCCTAAAATTGACAAAAATGTGAATTTGGCCATTCTTCTTCTTAACTAGGATAACATTAGCTAACCAGGTAGGATATTTTTCTTCCTTAATGAAACCAGCATCGATCAATTTCTTGACTTAAAAAATGACCTGTTGTTCAATTTCTAATCGTATGCATCTAGGAGCTTACTTAATAGGGGTAATGTTAAGATCTATTGCTAGCTTGTGGACTACTACATCAGGAGATAATTCAGGCATCTCTTCATAACTCTATGTGAAGTAGTCTTTAAAATTAGTCAAAGTCTAACTAAGTCATTGATTTCTTCTTCATTCAACAACAAACTAATGTATGTCGGGCATGAATTTTCTTCTGTACCAAGGTTGATTTCTTTAAGCTTGTCGCTTGTTGAATGAATCTCCTCTTCAAATTCTAGCGATGCCTCTTTGACTTGGAGATCATCTGGATCATCCGAGGTTTCTAAACACACATTCTCATAAGAGTTGGGGATGTGTGAGAAGAACCTATCATACTCCACATGGTTGGTAACAACTAGGCAATAATCTTCATCATCGACCAGACCCAATGTATCGAATCCTAATCATGTTCTTGATTGTGCTTCTCTTCCTGTGTTGTTCCATAGCTTTTCAAAGTATTCTGACCTATGCTTGGATCATGTGTTAGGAACTAAACCTTTCTGTATAAGATTTTGAACACAAGGTGAGTAAAAGTCAAAAGGCAATTCTATTAATTCTTTAAAAGTATCCTTCTCAATCTCTACATCAACTTCAGGGCTTGAGGATGATGATCCCAAAAAGAACTTCTTCTGCTTCATGTCACTGGAAGACTTAGGGACTTCTTTAACTACTAAACCTTTAATTTTCTGAGATGTAAGTGAGGTAAGAGCTAAGGTTCCCAATTGATAACTAATAGTTTCACATAAACCAGATTCAAATACTTTGCTTTGCTTGGAGGCCTGGTCTTCATCTCTGTTCGGATTAAAAGTCACCTCCAATGGAACCCGTTGAGAGGGTTTGGTTGGTATACTAATCACATTAGACTCATCCTCTGAGTTGGATTTCAAGTCTATGTGAATAGTAGGGGTACTCCTATGAACTGGAACACGACTTTGTTGGCTGATAGCCAACTAAGGGGTCTCCCACCTCTAGAACTGCCTCTGTTTCTGCCTCTGCCTCTGCCTGGTGGAGGTTGAGCCATCCTACTCACATATCCATATGACGGAATGAACTGCCGGTGGAATGTGATATGCGGATCTATTTCTTCTTCAATTCTCCTTTCTTGTTCACTTAGACTTATATTTTTCTTTTCATTTTTTTTTATCTTTTCTTTTTCTCCATTTTCTTTTTCTTTTGGTTTTACATTTGAATTTTGTTCAAGTTCATGAGAAAGGGTGTTTTGAGGATGATAGTAAGCCGCATTCTCATAAATCTCAACCACTCTAATCGAAAATGACTTTTCATCTCCGTTGACATGGTACTCAATTCCATCTTTTTTGAACTTAATGCACTGATGAAGGGAGGATGGAACGATCTTGTTCTGATGTATCCAAGGCCTACCAAGCAAAGCAGTGAACAAAGTATTTGAATTAATGATGTCTTGGATTCAGTCTTGTAGTCATCGATCTCCAATGGTAACATTATAGAACCTAAAGCCCACTCACCTTGATCATTGAATCCTCTCAACATCATCCTATCTCCTCAAAGTGTGGAGTTGTCGATCTTCAAATAGGCAAGGGTCTTTAGACTCATAATGTTCATCGATACACCTGAATCCATGAGAACCCTAGTGACTTTGAACCTATTTATGTCGGCTATGATGTAGAGGAGACAGTTATGCTCCAAGTCCCCTAGAAGAAGATCTTCATCTATAAAGGTGATCCCTTGGGCTTCTTTTGTGCTTCCTCACCTATAGCGATCTGCTGAGTTAAGCATATTTTAGGATCAAGGAGAGCTTTGATTAGTGATTCCCTCATCTATTTAGATAAGACAAGGGCATTATATATGCTTAGCTTAGATGGAAACTTTCTTAGATGAGAAAGGACATTGTAGTCCACCTTCAGCTGGTCTTCCATAAGAATATCTAAGGGTGGGGCATCCTATGGAAGGGCTTCTCGATCTTCAGTACCAATGACTTGTTTCCCTCTATCTTGAGGTGTTGCACTAGGAGGTAGAACCAAGGGCCACTACGGAGGTTGACTTCAGTAATCTCTTGAGGCAAGATGGTGGAAGGTTCTACCTGCACTTCAGGCTCACCTACAGCTTCTCCTATGGGACCCTCAGAATCGGATTATTCCAAGTCTACCTCAAGAGGTGAACCCATAGTATTCAAAGTTGGAAAGTCCAACTCTGAATCAGAAAGAGGAAGATCAGAATTATTATAGTTATTTAGACTTGAAGAGTTATCATTAGGAATAGAAGAAGGCAAATTAAAAGTGGCTCAGATGTAATTCAAACAAGCTTTATTCTTTAATTTCTTGGAATTATTTGGAGGTACAAAGTAAAAGTCAAGTAAAGTGAGTGGAGTAAGGGATTTGATGTCCTTTTTCACTGATATAAGAGTTCTACTAGTAGAAGAAACAGAAGAGCTATCTTAAATGGAAGAAGTCATCGGGGTGGAAGTTGCAACTTAAGGCTGGAGGCTGGACACAGTCGGTGGCTGTGAAAAAGGGCTATCCCAGGGCAACACATGTTGCTACTACTGCTGCTGCTAAGCTCCCACTTTCCTAGAGTTGGCACTGGCAACTTGCAAACCTTCCTTGGTGATGGAGGTTTGAGCTGACTCAGGCACCTGCAAGAAAAGCTTCTTGATTTTCTAGATAATCTTCTTAGATGTTTTGGACAAAGAAATGTCCCAACCTACTTTGGTTTTGGTAGGATCACATGTATCCCCAAGGATTATTCTGATGGAGCTAGAAGGTTGTTCCACAAGGTATTCCTTGGGATAACTACAACACTAGTCTTGAAACTGTGTTCAAGCCAGTTCTTTGGTTTTTCGAAAATTTAGAATTCTCACTTAGCAAATTTAGGTATGCTAAGTGAAGAATCCAAGTGTGTTTTGTGTTTTTTTTAAAATAGGATTCTTAGCAATTTTAAGTATGCTAAGGAAATCCTAAGTGTTTCATTTTTGTTTTGATGTTTTCATTTTTGGAAAGGTAGGATCCTTAACAAATTTAGGTATGCAAAGGAAATCCTAAGTGTTTCATTTTATTTTGATTTGATTGAAAGTGGAAACTTTACTTTAACAAATTTGGTATGCTAAAGATGAAGTCCCACTTAGTTTTGTGAAATGGAAATTTCACTTAGCAAATTTGGGTATGCTAAATTAAACTCCAAATGGTGTGTTCAAAATTCTTGATTTGTCTTTTTTCTTTTTTTTTGAAAATCGAAACTTCTCCTTAGCAAATTTGGTATGCTAAGGAAAGAAATTTTGAAGGTGTTTGAAGATCTTTTCTTTGGTTTTGAGAACTTCACTTTAGTAAATTTGAGTATGCTAGGTGAGGTTCCAAATGGTGTTTGAAAATTTTTAGATTTTGGATTTGGAGACTTCGCTTAACAAATTTGGGTATGTTAAATGAAGTTTTAAAAAGTTGTTTGAAAATTTTTGATTTTGGGATTTGGAGACTCCACTTAACAAATTTGGGTATGTTAAGTGAGGTTCCAAATGGTGTTTGAAAATTTTTAGATTTTGGATTTGGAGACTTCACTTAACAAATTTGGGTATGTTAAATGAAGTTCCAAAAAGTTGTTCGAAAAATTTTGATTTTGGAATTTGGAGACTCCACTTAACAAATTTGGGTATGTTAAGTGAGGTCCAAATGGTGTTTGAAAATTTTTAGAATTTGGATTTGGAGACTTCACTTAACAAATTTGGGTATGTTAAATGAAGTTCCAAAAAGTTGTTTAAAAATTTTTGATTTAGGGATTTGGAGACTCCACTTAACAAATTTGGGTATGTTAAGTGAGGTTTCAAATGGTGTTTCAAAATTTTTAGATTTTGGATTTAGAGACTCCACTTAACAAATTTGGGTATGTTAAATGAAGTTCCAAATGTGTTTTGAAATATATTTTTTTTTGAATTTTGGACTTGGAGACTTCACTTAACAAATTTGGGTATGTTAAATGAAGTTCCAAATGTGTTTAGAATTTTGAAAGTATGATTGTTGATTTTTGATTTTGGATTTGAAAACTTTACTTAGCAAATTTGAGTATGCTAAGTGAAGTTCCAATGTGTGTTTAAAAAGTTTTTGGATTTTGGATTTGGGGACTTCACTTAACAAATTTGGGTATGTTAAATGAAGTTCTAAATGTGTTTTGAAAGATTTCAAAATATGATTGTTGAAGTTTTATTTTTTGAAAAGAGGATTTCCATTCAACAAATATAGGTATTAGAATGGAGATCAATCTTATTTTTCAAATGTAAAATTTTTGTTTTCTGTGTGATTGTTGCTTTTTGAAAGAGAGGAATTTCAACTTAAAACATATGTGAGATATGTTCAAGTGGGATTTTCCAAATGATGTTTATTTTAGTTGGGAATGAAATCTTCATTTAATAAATTTGAGTATATTAAATGAAGGTGTTCATGTGTATTTTTGAAAGGTTTAATTTTGCACAAATGGAACTTCCATTCAATAAGAGTGAGTGTATTGAATAGAGAGATTCATGTGTGCTTCTTTAAAACTTTTTTTTTTTGTAATTTTTGGAAAGATGATTATTCATTTAATTTTGAAAATGAATTATTCATCAAAGTGAATTGAAAGAAGATATTCATTTATTCTTTTGGAAAATGTTGTTTAGTTTTATTTTTGAAAATCCCAACATGTAATAATTATGAGAATTGTTAAAATGAGGGTGATAAAATTTTGTGTGGAAAATATTTTATTAAAGTGTATTTTTTGAAAAGGTGCTTTTTGAAAAGCAAAATTCTTTATGGAAGATTTATTTTATCTTTATTATTTTCCCTATCATAAAAATAATAAGGAGGAAGTCTTTAAATGTTTTCCTTTTATTTAGATCTTTTAATTTTTACCCATTGGAGAACCCAATGGGGGTTTTAAGACCAACAAGGAATGCGATCCTAAAACCTAAAGAGGTTGGCTAACTCAACTTAAGAATGAAATAAGTTAAGTGCCAACGAAAAGAAAGATAGTCTCAAATTCATACCAAAGTATAAATCCACTATCGATACACAAAGATAATGATCATTTACCAAAGAGAGAGAGGAACCTTCCCCAGCGGAGTTGCCAGAAAAATCCGTGGAGAAAAATTCCTATACGAGGAGTCTCCTTCAAATATATGGGGAGAAATGAAAGAGGCAAGCATATAGAAATTTGTCTTTTTAGGATGCCATGCAAATCTACAGATGTACTTATTCAGGTGATCGAGTATGTTATCAAGGAAATAGTGTACTATCTTGAAAGATAGAAGTTACTACACTTTAATGGACCTAATCACCTCAATAAGGACTCCTAAGGATGATGGGTCTACATATATACCAGAGATTCTTCCCCTATTTTACATAAAAAGTAGTGCAGAGTTTATTTTAAACTAGGTTCATTAAGTTTCCTATAGGGGCAAGTCCCCATAGTTAATTACATCCTAAGGAATGGAGATTCCTTAGGAAAACTCTCGATTAAGGTAAATGATTGTTGTCTTTGAAGATTTCAATTAGAAGGACTATGAATCGATTAGTTCATGTTTGAAGATCAAATGGGATTTATCAAAAAAGGGAGTTATCATCGAAGCCAAATTGGAAGATAAGTAGGAAATGCCCACGATGCTAGGAAATCTACCGAGCATCTCAAACTATCCTATAGTTGGGATTTACAATTTTGAAATTGATTTAATTTGTTAAAGTTGAATTTTCATTAGAAATTTAAGACTTATGATTCCTTAACACATGATCAAGGAAATTCCTAAGAGGTAAGGAATTATGCTTATGGCCCACAAAGCGGAGAAGCAACCTCAGAACCTAAATCTATGAAGCTTTAGCGAGGGTCGAAAGCATAACCTAAATCTAAGGTGAAAATGGGTAATTTGTTTGCCTCCATAAGAGAGGATAAACCACCCGACAGCTTGGACTTACAACCGCCTGAGGGTTGCTGCCAACTAGCTCCTCCTACAATTTTAAATACATATAGGCAAATCTTTATGCTTATGCAAGATAGCTAGGCTGTTATTTATTTAGAAAGAGACTAAGTCATTAAACTCACTCCTTAAAGAGATTATATTATGTAAAGGGACATGCTTCAAATGACCTAAAGCAAGGAATTCATTGTTATGGGGGTCTTCAAGCTTTATTTCTTCTTTCTTCTTTCTTCTTTTCTTCTTTCTTCTACTTTTCTTCTTTCTTCTTCTTTTCTTCTTTCTTCTTTTGTTCCTTCTTTTAGATGGTTGGAAGGTAGATGCTCTGAGGCTTCACATGGTATATAAGATAGGATCTTATGATCAGTGCTCATCCTAATCCACATAACAAACATTCCAAAATCCTAATTACACAAATTTACATGAAAAGGAAAAGAATGGAAAATCCAACTAACACGTGTAAAATAAAGGTTAGCTAAAACAAACCACACAAATCCCAAGCATGTATATTGGACTTATCACCCCAGATATCGGTGACTAAGTCCACTTGGCCTATTGGATTATTCTTAGTGGTATAAAGCACCTGTAAGCAAAAGCATTTATATTTTTATTTATGATAGCACCCCTTAAGCACAATCCCCTATAGAAAAGAATAGTTAGACTAAGAGCATCCTACCATTCATTCTACAAGCATACACCCTAACATCCAGTTTAAAACATATATCACAAAACAAAATAAAATATCACACCATGCACCATCATAACCTAAAGCTAGAAGTGGTGACTTAGGCTAATGTGTGTGCTTTGAAGGTTTATGTGGTATGCTTAGCTATGGCTTTGGTTCAAATTTCCTAAGTGTGAAAATATGTTCAACTTAGAGGAGGGTTTAATTTAAGTTGTTTAATTATTTTGGGTTGATTTTATTTCATGTTTTGATTTGGTTCAAGTAAATCCTACAATTAATTACTAAGTTATGAAGGGAGGGAAAGAGAAGAAGACTTCTCTTTCCTTCCCTAATCTAAGTAATTTTAAAAGTAGATTCACATTTTGGTTATGTTTAGGTGAATGTTTTGATTAAATATTTTAATTAATCCTAAGTTTAGATGAACTCTAAATAAACCTATTCAAAAAGAAAGACATTTTAAGATTAAATAAAATGAATCAAAATTCACATAAAACACATCACTCCATTTCTTTTCCAACATGTATAACATCCACATGAATGAGTCCCAAGCATATCTATACATACAAATGAGAATATTTAACACACTTTATGATGCATGCTAACTAATTCATTCAAGGAAATTTAGAAGATTAAGATGCATGATTTCCTTTAGTAGAAAAGGGTTTCTTTATCCAAATTTTCACATACACATATGAAAGTAAGAAAGAAATAAGTGAGTACAGCGCTATTGTTAACCAGAGATATAAGGTATAAGATCTACTTAGGGATACTTAAAGTCTTGCAATCTCGGAGTTGTCCAGACTAATATATCACTTTCCTTAGATACAAACATAGGGATGAATAGAATATGGAATTAGGTGAGTATTAGGTCCTTTTCAAATGAACCATATATCTCACCAAATTCCTATTCAAAATTATGCTAACATAAAAGAGAAAGGAAACATATGCTAAGCATACATTTATATTCTTTCATATGCAAGCTTATAATTAGAATATAAATAGAATACTTTCAGATTTGATATTTAATTTATATGTTTTGAAAATAATTTGAATTTAGTAGTGATAATAGCCATTCATATTGCTACTTTAGCCAACACATGCAAATTTGACATAAAGTAAACAATTTTTATTTTAAAATTTGAATTTGAAAAATATGAATGCATGAAACCACATGACATACAAATTTAACATGTTGGAGAAAGATTCAAAGCAATGAAAGCATGTAAACAAACTCACTTTAATTAAATCCTAAAGACATTCTTATGGAATAAGAAAGTTTAAAATAAATCAAAGCGTATTCAATATGATTTTTGTTTAGTTTGAAGTTTGATTTAATTTTGAAAAAGTGAGTTGAGTTTGTTGTTCCTAACCCATTCCCACATGTGTTTGATATTTTTTGTTTAATTTTTAGATAATTATATCCATTTTTATGTATTAATTAGGTTAAGGTATGAATTACGTAACTTAATTAGCCCTTACCTACACCACCTTAAAATAATTAACCAAATAATTATGAGCTAATGAGATGACATAAAAACTCACAAGGAATTTAAATTTGCAATGCACCTAATAAGAAAAATGTCTAATGCAATTTGGCTCACAATTAATAGTTAATTAAGCTAAGGGGTTTAGCTTAAGTAATTTCAAAACACCCTTTCACACATATGAATTGGGTTTTGGTTTCCTTAATTGAACTTAGGCTATTAAACACCTAAGCATCTACCCAAGGTAGATTAATTAAGTTCTGAAAGTTTTTTTTTTAAATTTTTAGAAATTAATTAAGGGGACAATTAATGAATTAACCCTTAATTAAGAAAAGATTAAGGAGAGAAAAAGAGGGTTTAAGAAATAACTTAGGGGAAATGTCCCAAAGTTATTCCATAAACCTCCTATATAGTGGATCTTACCTAAATCAACCCTAAGCATGGATTAAAACCACTAATCATACCCTAATTATGCTTAATTAGGTTAAGGGAGTAATTAGGAAATCCATATGCAATTCTCCTAATTAAGCCTTCAATAAATCTTAAGAAAATTAGAGAAGATAGAAGTCATCCCCTAAATCATACCCAAGAAGTTTGGGATTAATCAGAGGCTTAATTAAAAGATAATTAGCAAAATGAGATTTCTAATAAAATCCAAAATCAAAAAAATTATGATTTAAAACCCATTAAAATTAATTTTAAAATATTTTAGGTTGAATTATCTTTCCATAAGATTTTATTTCATATTTTTTTGAATTTTATTGAAGGAGATATGAATTTTAGAAGATCCCTAGATTAATTAAAATTAATTAAAGATCCCTAACTAATATATAGAGCGTGCATGGGGCGTCTGACATTATACGATGCATGCACAATGAGGGATTCACTTAAATTTCATGGCGGGGTGGCAGCGCGGCGGCATACACGCTTTGATCTCTATCGTCCGATCAAAGATTGGATGGCCAGAGATCTCCCCGCGATTTTAAAAATGATATAAGGAATTCTAAACGTGGGAATTATCTTGGCCGTCCATCCAAAATGCGTGGATGGATGGCTGAGATCTCCCAAGTTCTTCCCCCTTGATCAATAGAGGTTGTCCATGATCTAGGGGAAGATCCAAGCTCGATTGAGCTCGGATTCAAACCAAACTTAACCCACACCATCTAATGCCAAGGAGCGGCACATCCAACGGTGGGATTCACTTGAATTGAAAATTCTCTTCATAAAGGGCCAACACCTCCTATCCTAAGAGGTCGAAAAATTCCATACCTCGGTGGAGGTGATCACCGGTGCTCGATTCCCTTGGAGGAGCTTATGGAGGCCGTGGAAGAATGAGCTCTTGAGGTTATGTGAATTGCTCTATGGACCAACTCCCCTTGCTCCCCTTTGCGACTTTGATCCAATTCAACTCCTTCTTGATGTGGGAACTCCAATGGAAGTTTAGGTGCACTCGACTTAGCTCCTTGATGAAGTATGCAAAGGCAATTGAAGTGGAATTGAGTGAAGAGAAAGTTTGAATGTGAGAGGAGCTCCCCAATTTTCTAAGGAAAAAAATCGAGAAAGCTTGATTTTAATTCCCTCTTATGAAGCTTAGGAATGCTCTCTAATGGCTCCTAACACTCTCTAGGGCTTAGTCGAAATGATGAATGTTGGATTTGGATTCAATTAGGGGGAGTATATCTCCCCCTTGAAGGATCAGATGACCACAAGCCTTTATGCCATTTTGATCCAATTGATCATAATGAGAGGGTTGTTTGATCAGTTAGATGCTTGCACATGGTCGGTTTGAGGCCTTGAGTGGAATGCCAACCTCCCATGTGCTTGAATTTGAGTGGGAGATGGATTTTGAATTAGCCATTTTGACTAATGGGGTCGAGTTTGGTCTTGGGGCCAATTGGGCTGACCCAAACCCATTTGTTGGGTGCACCACTCATCATTAGGTCCCCTTGAGCTATTAGGAAAGCATCAAGTGGATATGAAGAGGGTATGACCAAATTACCCATGGATTAAGCCAAAAATTGTTATATGTCCTAGGGGTAGAATGGTCATTTTGCTGATTTTTCACTTTGGATATGTTGGGTATGTGGAGAAACTAGGTTTGGCCAAGTTTCATGAGATTTGGAATTCATTTGATAGGGTTTGGCTCATGTTGACCCATTTAGGTCAAAATGGGTCAACTTGGGTCAAGTTGACCAATTGGTTAAATTGGGTAAAACCAAGGGTTGTTCAAGTTCATATGATCATTTGAAATATTTTGGTGACTTTGATTTATTCATTTTTGTATAGTTTTGAATTTGGCTCATATGACTTCATTTAGGTCAAATGGGTCAAGTTGACCTATTTGACCCATTTGACCTATTTGAGGTTGGTTTAGGTTAGGTTAGTCGTATGGAGTGGATTGGTATCTTTATTTTGGTTAAGTTCAAATTTGGCTCAACATGACCCCTTTAGGTCAAGTTGGGTCTAAGGTCAATTGGGCTAAGTTAGGTCTAGTTGGCCAATTGAGGCTATGATCATGTTCAACAAGTGATTTGGAATGAACTTGACCCATTGGTTCCAATCAATTTGGCTTAGATCAAATTTTGACACATTTTGATTTTTTAGGTCAAGTTTGGTCAACTTGGGTCAAATGGCCAATTGGGCTAGGTTAGGCTCAAATGTTGGCTTGGTCAAGTTCAAACATAGGTCATGAGTGAACTTAGATCAATGGTTTCAATCAATTTGGCCTACGGTAGAATTTGGCTATGTTAGATTTCATTTTGGGTTAAGTGTTGACTTAGTCAACCCTTAGGTTTGACTTGGTTTGACCCAATTTGATTGATTGATCATTCCATGATAATTATTGATCATGATGAGAGGGATAGATGAGTTTGGTTCAATCAAATTTAATTAGGATTAGAATTTGGCTCAAAAGGGTACTTTAGTTCACTTTGGATCAAGTGAGCCTAAGTGGGTCAAATGGCTTGGTCATAGCTTGATTTGAACTTGATTGATCTTGTATATGGACTCATGATTGAAATATAAATCCATTTACAAGTGATTTGAAGTCAAATGGGTTTTGGTCCATTTGAAAATTTCGTATTCAAAAGGAAGAATATGAAAGGATTTTGGCTTTGATTTTTTAACTAGGTTTTGATTGTTTGATTGAAGTTTGGATTTATATATGGGCTCATGATTGTAGGGTTGATTGAATCATGAGAGAAAATCAAGAGTTTGGCTTGATTTAAAATTAATTTGGCTAAGTTCAAGATTTTAACTTGAAAGGCTTAGATTGAATTTTGAGTGGATTTGAGTTTGATTTTTGGAATTGATTTTGATTGTTTAAATTTATATTTTATTTATATATGCGAATATAAATGAGAATATAAATGGATCATGAAAAAATTTCAAGGATTTGAAGTGGTTTAATCATGATTTGGGCTAAGTCCATTAAGAAGGATTTAAAGGACTTAAGAAAATTTCATGAAGTTTGGAGTTTGAATTTTTGAATTTGGTTTTATTAATTTATATTTATATTTCATTTATATATGTGAATATATGTGAGAATATAAATGAGTTATAAGAAAATTCCATGATTTTGGATAAGTCCTTTATTGGAAAATTAAGGGACTTAGGAAATTTTTTTAGATTGGGAATTTAATTGGAGGGTTGATTTGATTTATTTATATTTATATTTCATTTATATATGTGAACATAAATGAGTTTTGAGAAAATCCCATTAGTTGGAATTGGTTTGAACAAGATTTTGGATAAGTCCATTAATGGAAAATTAAGGACATAAGAAAGATTTTAGATTTGGAATTTAATTTGAGGATTTGATTTAATTGATTTATATTTAAATTTTATTTATATATGTGAATGTAAATGAGAATATAAGTGAGTTATGAGAAAATCTCAAAGACTTGATTTGGTTTTGATCATGATTTTGGCTAAATCCTTAAAGGAAGATTAAGGACTTAGCAAAATTTTGACTTAGGAATTTTGATGGATTTTGATCATGGGTTTCAATCATAGATTTCAATCATGAATTTCAATCATATAGAGTTAATTTGAGTTTAGAGAAAATCAATTAAGATTGATTTGGAGTTTGACTTGAATGGAGGAAAGTGAGGAATGGTTTAAACTAAGGGTAGACAAATTTCCTAACACCCCTAAGGAATGACCTATTCCTATGGCTAACACTTCTAAGTCCCTAGGGCTAGATTGAGTGTCCAGCTAATCACTATATGTGTTTTAAGACTAAGGAACTCTTAAAGTCTAAGAGGAGTCCTATGTCTAAGATGGAGGGGTTGAGAGCTCATTCTAAAAATGAGGTCAACACTCACACATGTGAGTTAACCATAATTTCATTAGCTCTCTCTTTAAGTTATTGAACACCCAAAGATTAAATAGGAGAATTAGATTTAATTAAGTTAATTAAGTTCACTAATTATCTAATTAAATCCTAATTGTCCTTAATCAACAATATGAAATGGACTTAGGGAAAGAGACAAAGATAGGAAGCTTAAGTCTCTCAATCCCTAAATATTTTTAAATAGTTGATTAAATTCTGATAGGATTTGGGTTTTCATTGATTTAATTAATTAATTAATTAATGAGTTTTAATTAATTAAATTTAAAAAAAGAATGATGAAGGATTACAGAAAAAGATTGGAACAGGAGTCCCAATCCATTTCTCTGAATTTTCTCACTGCTAACAGAGGCTAATGAACTCAATTAAATGATCAATTCACCGTTCATTTAATTAATTATCATTAATTAAGCTAAGAGAGTAATTAAGACATAATGAATCAATTTCCCTAATTAACTAACCAATAAATCTCAAGAAAAATAGGGGAGGCACAGGTCATCCCCCTAAATAACTTATGAAAGTTTAGGATTAATTGGATAATTAATCAGAGAGTAATTAGACTAAATAAATATTTAATTAAACCATAATTAAGTCTAAATTACTATTCAAAATTAATTAATAATAATTTTAATGGACTCCTCTTTGAAATACCTTTAAAATTAGCCCTCATTTGTATTTTTTAGATTTTTCTATAATTAGTTATGAATTTTAGAAGTTTTAGCCTTAAAAATTAATTAAACAACCCTAATTAAGCCCTAATCCCATCGGCGCCGCGTGGCTTCTGACGTAGCACGCTTTCCACGTGGCTCGATGAGATAGGTTATTTAAGCTATCGCGTGGTTGACTCAGCCGGCGACGGATGTGCTTTCTCGTGGACAGTCCGATCTAAGATCGGACGGCCACAATTAATCCAATGGTTTAGAAGGAAAAATTAGGGATCTAAGCATGATCTAATCACGGTCGTTCATTCCGATCACACGAAATGGATGGACCGTGATCTTTCCCCTTTATGAGCTATGAAAGACGGATGTCGTCCGTCTTTCCCTGTTCGATCCGAGCTCACCAGAGCTCGAATTGCTTCCTAAATGATCTCACACCATCAAGGGAAGGAGAGAAACACATCCAATGGTCAAAATCGCATGGCATACAAATTCTCTTCGAAAAAGACCAACCATATTTTTTTCCAAAGCTATGGTTTTGAGGAATTACCTAGCCGGAGCTCAAGACCGGTAGTGGGATCGACGAAGGTAGCTTAGCCTAGTTGAGGCGAAGCCCTATTGAGAAGCTTGGACCTCGATTTGGGGAAGCTTGCCTTGGAGACCAAGATCATCCTATTTGGCATTCGGTCTTGATCAAACTCCCCCTTTTGATGGCTTTGAAGCTTGGGAAGTTATTCTTTTGGCTTCGATATCATGTGTGGAGGGTATGTGCAAAGTTGATTGAAGTTTGGTGGAGCATTGGGCAAATGGGACTTTGGATTGGCCTCCCTATTTGATGTAAGAGAGCTTGGGAGCCTGGGGAAAGGCTGTGGGAGTTTTGTTTTTAGTTTCTAGGGCTAAAATGAAGTAGAATGCTTGAATACTCATTTGAATTAAGGGGGTATATCCCCTCAATTGTTAAGGTGGATGGACGAGATTCAATCCCATTTTCGCCAGCCAACCGCTATCAAACCAAACTTGTCTCCATCCGGTCCACGTGGCTCGCCAGGAGTGGAGGAAGGCTTGGGAGGTGGCTCAAGGTCTGATATGGGGAAGATTTGGTTTCCTTTGTCCATGAGGTGCTCGATTTGGAGTGAGGAGGAAGAGAGTTGGTTTTCTTTGGTCCATGGCTAAATGATTGAGGGAATGATTGATTCATGAGAAAATCCATTAGTTTTGGCTTGATTTAGATATGATTTGGCCAAGTTCAAGAAATTAGCTAAAGAGGCTTGAATTGAGTTTTGGTTTAATTTTTGATTTGGTTTTGGCTATTTGAATTTCTATTTCATTTATATTTGGGAATATAAATGAAGATATAAATGGGTTATGAGAAAATTACTTGAGCTTGGAGTGATTTGGAAGCAAATTTGACTAAGCTTAAGGATGTAGGTCAAAAGGGTTTGAGTAGGGAATTGATTTAGATTGATTTATTTTTGGTCATTGGAGGGTGGGTTTCATTTATATTTATGAATATAGATGAAAGAATAATTGATTTATAAAGAAACCAATCTAATTTGGGTTAAGATTTGGCTAAGCTTATGGAGGTAGGTCCATAAGGCTCAAAAGAGGATTTAGCTTGGTTATTTAGTTTGGAATTTGGATTTGGATTTGATAAATGATTGAAGGATTGAATTCATCTATGATAAAATCAATTGAATTTAGATTGTTTTGAATTTAGTTAAGGCTAAGGGCTTAGGAAGGGTTTTTAATTTAATCATGAGATTCTTATGGAGAAATCTTGAGTTTGAACTTGATCATGAGTTTGATCATAAGTCCTACAAATTTGGTTTGGTATGAATTTGAGGTTTGGTTTGAGAAGGAAAGCATGGATTGGGTTTAGGCTATAGGGTAGGCAAGTTTTCCTAAGTCCCTATGGAATAACCTATTCCTATGGCTAACTCTTCTAAGTCTCTAGGCTTAAGTTAAGTGTCCACCTAATCACTAGAAGTGTCTTTAGACCAAAAATCTCTTAATGTATATAAGAGTCTTAGGTCTATGATGAGGGAGTTGAGAACTCACTCCAAAAGTGAGGTCAACACAGACAAATGGCGAGCCCACTTCTTTGATACCCTTAGAGGTCTAAAAAGTCAACAAACCTCGCAAAAGTGTGATAATCATACATCTAAAAGTCTTGGATACATCCGACGTAAACACCATCGAAGAAAACCTATTATGCGATAACAGAAGAATAGATTGAGACTAAGATGGAACATGAAGACGATCCTTACGATGTCAACCCAGCAAATGATGAAGAAATGGAAGCCAAGCCAGCAACTGAAGAGCTTGAAGATGGTAGACAAATAGCTATCATGGATGAGTTAAAGGAAATCAACTTGGGAACAGAGGATGATCCCTGCCCAACTTTCGTCAGTGCCCTTCTGCCTAATGAAAATGTTGAAGAAATGAAAGCTTTGTTATGTGAATTCAGGAACTATTTTTGTTGGACATACTCTGAAATGCTAGGCTTATCCCCTGTGGTGGCAGTTCATAAACTTGCTATTAAACTAGATGCGGCACCTATTAAGCAAGCTCTTAGGTGAATGAGATTGAAGATTGAAGATTGAAAACCAGGTAATTGCAGAAACTAAGAAGCTGATTGAAGCAAGCTTCATCTCAGAGGAGAAGTATGCAGATTAGATAGCCAACATTGTCCTAGTTAGGAAGAAGAATGGTCAAATCCGTATCTTCATTGACCTCTGAGATCTGAACAAAGCATGCCCAAAAGATGATTTTTCGCTTCCAATATCAGAACTACTAGTAGATAATACTTCCAACTATGACATATTCTTTTTATGAATGGATCATCGGGATATAATCAAATCAAAATGGCTCTTAAAGATGAGAAGCACACATCATTTAGGATGCCAATTGGTATATACTGTTACACAGTCATGCCCTCCAGATTGCAGAATATTGAAGGTACATATCAAAGGGCCAAGGCATGCATCTTCGACGAGTTTATTCATCAGAAAGTAGAATGGTATGTGGATGGCCTCGTCATTAAGAGCATAGATCGAGAAGATCATCTAGATGACTTGAGAATCGTCTTTGAAAGAATCAAAAAATATGATCTTAAGATAAATCCTCTCAAATGTGCATTTGGGATTTCGTCGAGAAAGTTCCTTGGCTACATGGTGCGGCACAGAAGAATTGAGATCGACCCTAACAAAATCAAAGTGATAGTGGATATGCCACTGCCGAAGAATCTTCGTTAGCCTCGTTCTGTACAGGGACATTTGGCATTCATCCGATGTTTCATATCAAATCTGTCGAGCAGTTGTCATCCATTTGCTAAATTGATGAAGAAATATGCACCATTTAAATGGGACGATGAATGTCAAGAAGTATTCGATAGCATCCAAAGATACCTATTGAATGCACCAATTCTTGCAGCGTGAATCCTGGGAAAGCCTCTCATTTGTATATAGCTGCACTAGAAGAATCTCTTGGAGCATTGCTTGCACAGCACAATAAAGAAGGAAAAGAAAATATGTTGTACTATATCAGTCGAAGATTGATAGGAGCTGAGGCAAAGTACTCTCCAATCAAGAAGCATTGTCTTGCACTGATCTTCGCTGCCAAAAGCTTCGACATTTTATGTTGTCACATAAGATAACACTCATCTCAAAGATCAATCCACTGAAGTTCTTAATGACAAGATTAGCGTTGACATTTCATTTAGCACGATGGGTAGTGCTCCTATTACAGTTCGATATTATATATGTATCTCAGAATGCTGTAAAGGGGTAAATACTAGCAGATTTTCTTGTTGTGCATCGTATCCTAGCAGATTCAATAGTCAATGATGATATACGTGATGAACATATTCTGCTTACCCATGAAAGAGAAAAGCCAAGTCCACAGGGATCTCATTCATCAACCTCCGAGTCCTCTGCACCCAACAATAGTGTCCTGGCCGTTCGAAACTTGGGGCACAAATATAATCAGACCGATTAATCCTCCATCATCAGCTGGACATTGATTCATTTTAGCAGCTACTGACTACTTCTCCAAGTGAGCTGAAGCTGCTCCATTTAAGAAACTCACTGTTGATCGAGTTGTTGACTTCTTCACCAACAATATTGTTTATAAATTTGGGGTGCCACAACGAATCATTTCACACAATGGTTCGACTTTCAAGAGTGCGAAGATATACAGATTCGATGATCGGCACAAAATCAATTGGCAGTACTCATCAATCTATAATTCAAGGGCCAATGGTTTGGCAGAGACTTTCAATAAAACCATAGTGAAGTTGCTCAAAAAGATTCTCATAAAGAATAAAAAAGAGCGGCACACTAAAATGATAGAAGCACTCTGGGCATATAGAACAACTTACAAACACTGATCAAAATCACTCTTTATGCTATAACATTTGGAGTTGAAGTTGTTCTACCACTAGAAGTTGAGCTACCAGCACTTTGAGTACCTGTCCAATTCAATCTTACTCAATATGAGAACGCTCGTCTGCTAATGGAAGAGTTGGATGTGCTTGACGTAGTTAAACTCCGAGCTCAACAAAATTTAGAAATCTATCGAGCGAGGATGTCCAAAGCATTCAATAGTTCAATACATCCTTGGACATTCTAGAAAGGTGAATTGGTTCTAGTACTGAGAAGGCCAATCATCTCTCATCGCAAGATCGGAGGTAAATTCGAAGCTAACTGGGAAGGTCCCTACGTCATAGAGAAGGTGTATGCAGGAGGAGCCTACCAACTTATTGACATGAATGGTCAACAACCAATGCCACCAATCAATGGTCGATATCTCAAGAAATATCACAACTAACTGTGGATATGTTTATAAATACTTAAATAAATCTTGCACTAATAAGGCTTCCATACCAAATACACATGTAATGTCACTTGAAAATTCTCTCGTAAAACTAGAATGCATTTTTGAGTTACTAAGAAATCTCCCCTATTAGAAAGGGGGAATTTTTATATATTTAGCTAAGTTAACATCGTGCTTCAAGCCGAGATCCTCGGATAAATATATATAATAATAATTAAAATGAGCTACATTTATTTATATTAAAAAAGTTCAAACTCTATAATACATTTTTAAACTAGTCTATAATCCCCTTATTAGACATGGAGCATTTTTTTTTGTTATTATAATCAATGTTGTTCAATCTAAATTCAGCTTAGTGATTACAAGCAACCAGAATCCAAGAGATCTTTCTACTTAATCGATAAATTAAGACAATCTAAGGAAACAACTCTCAATTCAGGGTAGCCCCAAATCAATCTTTGTATTGCCTGTAATGCGACATGCCAATCTATTCTCAAATGATATGATCAAGAACAAAGCACAGATCAAATCCATCTCTTCATCAAGTCCGCTAAAATAGAAAGCACAGGATCGAGGAAGCAATTCCATAGTTCACACAAAAGCAATGGCCGAATTAAAGGAATTTTGTAGTTATTCAGCCTGTTAAAGCATACATTACAAAACTGATAACTTAATATTATAGACTTAATATAAGCCGGAAGGTTGGGTCATCTATATGTACACTATGATGAGTTTGTCAAAGCAGCAAGTCAATATGTACACTATGACTTAGGGCGTACATACACTTCTTGACAAGTTAATATGGACAAATTAGGACAATCCTTCATCAAGTCCACCAAGCTTAAAGTTAGGAAAAAAGGGATTTCAAATCTCAAAGAAAACAAATCAATTCCTCCATCCAACCAGATCAAGCATGAAGCTAGGGTCGGAGGAAATCCAAATTTATAAAGATACCAAAGAAAGAGATCTTCAACAAACCCCTTGAAGTAGAGAGTAAATGGTGGAAGAAACTCTTATCTATCTGATAAGTCAATCAGGATAAATCGATCAATCATGTCATTTAGCTCATCCAAACATGTGACATTATACTAATGATAGATTCCGTCAAAGTTCCATAAACTATTGAAAATGAAGCTGAAGTTATTCAAGATCCATGGCCAACCCAAAGGGTCAATCAATTTTCAACAAATATGACTCGCTCCATGTGCGAATAATCTTTATTGGGGGGCATTTGTTTACCTCCATATATGCCACATAAGTCAAGTCGAGCCTACAAGATAAATTTGATGGACTTCTGATGCAACATCGCACAAATTGGAGTTGAAATGCACTATGCATTAATGAAATTTGTCGAAATGACCTCCGGTCGACAAAAGGACTTTGCCATCACGTTCAAAATGTCAAAATTGACCATAATATATATATATATATATATATATATATATTGCACAATTCAATGGTCGACCGATCAAGAAGGAGGGTCGTCAAAGCGCCTACGCGGAGACGACACCGGGATGCTGTCGAAATGCTGTCAAACTATTACATCAATAGGAGGACAAAATAACTTAATTAAAATGCAAAAATAATTATTAAACTAATTTTTAACCTGACATTGCAAGTATATAAGTCCTGTACACGCCTTTCTTGGCGTGGCGGGGAAATCTGTGTTACATGTAGGTGCTTTAGAGACCCATACATGCCTTTCTTGGAATGATGAGATGACACATTCGGTCGTAGTGTTTATACCATCCATACATGTCTTTCTTGGCATAGTGGGCAGACCTAGCCCCCGTTGTATCCCGCTATGTAGGGAAGACGCTAGGTTGCTGCCAAAATGCTGTTAAAATTACATCTTAAATTTTATACTTGCAATGAAGACACAAACAAAATAAATAATACTATTAAAATCCCCTAAAGTTAAATCAATTTTAAATTAAATCACCCGCATGGGCCTCGACACTATGTTGAATGCTTAAACTTAGTGTCTGAGGATGTGAGGATTCCATTGGTCTTAGACAAGGTCTAGGTTAACAAAACCTAAAAATCTAATAATATTATTATAAGAATTCTAACTCAATAAGACATCTAAGAAGCTAATTATGTCATATGACAGTGGATCTGATCCTCTATTATTAAATTAATAGAGTCGACAGGATCTAAAATATTAAACCACCCGTTGATGGCTGCGTTGAATAAAGATTTCAAACAGAGGGGATACTTTCATCAAATGTGATTATAATTTCAAATCAAATTAACTAAAATTAAGTATGAATTTAAATGCAAAATCAGACAAATCACTAAGCTTTAAATGCTTAAATGAAATTTAATATCTAAAAACTTAAAGCTAAAATTCAACTCACCTTCCATAATTATTTGTTGGATGTGCCAAATTAAAAAAATTCTAGCTCATAAAGGAGCCAATGCTAAGTCAAGTACACAACTATATTCAATCTCAATCAATCTCATGCTAGTAAGGACGTGGCTTGTGTCCTCTAACCGTATGGTTTGGTCAGTAGGCTCCATATATGATGCGGTTACGACCAGAGTCCTCTGATCGGGTGGCTGCCAAATGGCACCATTATATTATGATCACGACTATTCCCCAATGGCCCTATACCTTGAGTTGTGAACTATAGGGTGCACTTGATAGGGAAAAAAGCCCTCTGTTAGCTAAGGTGGACTTAAGCTTATCCCCCTTAGACAAACACTACCCTAGGTCTACAAAGTTTTCTTGGATGACTCGACCCATGGATACTGATAAGGATCCTTCAGTCAGGTTGAGTAGACTACCTCCTCTGACTAAGTAGACTAGGGACCAGGACAGCTCGAGATGACGAAACCATTGGATCTTGATTGGGCGCATCATCGTTCCCCTAATCATCCACTTTAAGCTAAAATGATGAATTTTTTAAATTCATAATTTTATACTCTACTTGCTGCTATTATATGCTATGCATTTAGCAATCTAATGACTAGCCTTAATCAAAAGTTCTCTCTCAATATCGAGAAATCTGTACTTGCTTGTGGATGAATAAGTACTTGTACATGCCTTTCTTGGCATGACGGGGAAATCTGTGTTTGCTTTGCAGGTACTTTAGATCCCCATACACTCCTCATTTGGTCTGATGGGATGGGGCATTCAGGTCATTGTTTATATCACCCATATATGCCTTTCTTGGCATGGCGGGCAGGCCCAGCATACCTGAGGCAGCCCCCTACACGAGGACGATGTCGAGATGTTGCCGAAATGATGCCAAACTTCACACCGACACGAAGACATACACAGGTTGACACAAAGCCATGCCACAATATAAAATTGTTGTTTAAACTAACATTGCAGGTGTATAAGTACCCGTACAAGCCTTTCTTGGCGTGGCGAGAAAATCTGTTTCAGCAGGTATCTCAGAGCCTCATACATGCCTTTCTTGGCATGGTGGGAAGGCGCATTCGACCGTGATATTTATTCCACCCATACATGCCTTTCTTGTGGTGGGCAAGCTCAACATACCAAAAGTAGCCCCCTACCCGGGGATGACGCTGGGATGTTGCCAAAATGCTACCAAATTTTCATAATGATATGAGGCATAAACAGCTTAATAAAAACTCAATTATAAAGCTAAAATCAATTGTTAAACTGACATAACAAGCATATAAATACTTGTACCTATCATTCTTAGTGTGATAGGGAAATCTGTGTTACATTCAGGTGTTTCATAGACCTATACATGCCTTTCTTGACATAGTGGGATAACGTATTTGGCCATAGTGTTTACACCACCCATACATGTCTTTCTTGGCATGAGCAAGCCCAAATTTCATTGTAGCCCCATTATAGGGACGATGGATCTTTGAATGCTATCAAAATTTTATCTAAAATTCTATACTTGCAATGAAATTCAATCAAAACAAGTTATATTATACAAATCACTTAAGCTTAAATTAATGATGAATTAAATACACCAGCATGGGCCCCGACACTATGCTAAATGCTTAAACTTAGTATTTGAGGATATTGCGCGGGTTGATCCCCGATTGGGTCTTATGACCGGGTCCGGGTAAACAAAACCTAAAAAATCAAATAATAATATTATAAGAATTTCAACTCAATAGGACATCTGACAAGCTAATTCTATCACATGACAGTAGATCTGATCCTCCATTATTGAATTAATAGAGTCGACGGGATCTGAAACAATGCATCCACCCCGATGTTGGCTGTGTTGAATAGAGATTTCAATTAGAGGAGATACTACTATTAACATATGTTTAAAATTTTAAATCAAGTTAATATAAATTAAGTATCAATTCAAGTACAAAATCTAATATGTTATTAAGTATTAAATGCTTAATGAAATTTTATCTTAAATATCTTAAAGCTAAAACTCAATCCACCTTTCGCAATTGTTTGCTGAAGGCGATAAATTAAAAAAAAAATTCTAGCTTACAAAAGAGTCAACGTCAAATCAAGTGTATTTCTATATTCACTCTCAATCAATCTTATGCCAGCAAGGACTTGACCGTGTCTTCTGACTGTATGGTTTGGCTAATAGACTCCACATATGATGCAGTTACGACCAGAGTCCTCTGACCAGGTGGCTGTCGCCAAATGACGCCATTATATCACGGTCACGACTGTAGCCCGTATGCTCCTCAATGGCTCTGCCCTTGAGATGTGAATCATAGGGTGCACTTGATAGGGCAAAAAGTCATATGTTAGCTAAGGTGGATTTAAACTTATCTCCTTCGACAAACATCACCCTAGGTCTACAAGAATTTCTTGGACGACCTTACAAGGATGTTTCTATCAAGTTGAGTCGACTACCTCTTCTGACTAATTAGATTAGGGACCGCGATATCCCAGAATGACGGAACCATGGGATCTAGATCGGGCGTATCATCGTTCCCCCAACCATCCGCTTTAAGTTAATAAAATGAATTTCATAAATCTAAATTCTAAAACTCCACATGCTACTACTATATGCTACGCATTTAGAAATCTAATGACTGGCCTTAATCGAAAGTTCTCTCTCATTATTGGGAGGGGTAATTGACTATAGGTGCTTGCGCCTATAAGAAACTCGAAACCGGATCTAAAGTCCTCACAAAATGAGGGTGAAATCCCTGGGTAGTATCTTATCTAATATTTCATCTGTCTTCTGAAAATTTGACAGACATTTAATCTGCTCACTTTATCGAGAGGTCGGTGGTGAATTTTTGGAGCCCACAACTATTTTGAACACAACCGTTCACAGAATCAACGTTTCATCCATTGACAAAAATACTTAATTACAAACATAAATATTAAAACTAATTTTACATTAATATCTAACAACAAGAATATTTATAAGCATAATAATTACTCTTGTATCATTCTCTCGAGCTAAGAGTCTTTTTTAATGGAATTGTCATTCCACTGATGCAATGTTTTTCCTGAAAAGATGAGATGCCTGCTTTTAACTTAATCCATGCTTTGTTTCTTTCTTCGTCGGTCATATTTGTCAGCTCAGAAGAGTAGAATGAACAATTTATGCGGCTATTTGATGGTCTCTCAATTGTACTTTAATAGCTTTTAATGTGCAATATTTTGATCCACACACTTTACCATTGGCCGGACAAAAGAGTGCAATGTTTTTCTCCCAAGTTCACTTGTAAGCTCGATTTTAAAAAAACTTGTAACTTTCAACTTAATTGCTTAGTATTTTAAGGTTAATTTTTGATTGAAGAGTCATGAAATTCAATCTGATCCTCCGAAATTTGTGTATTTTTACTGGCGAGACTATATAAAGAACAGGAAAAGGTTGTTGCCATTGTTCTTGGTGAAACTATTATGATCTCAGCCATTGTATTTAACTCAGCTTTTGCTACTTATTTTCATTTGCTTATGACTTCATGATTTTTTTTTCCAGTGAGAATGTGTATTATTTTAATATTTTTTGGAGGAACTTAAATGGGTTGTGTTAGGAAAGGTATGTGTTTCTTTATCTATTTGATTATATCTTAAGTTACTGATGAGATAATTTCTTTTTTTTTATCATGCACAAAATAGGTATTTATTTTCATATGTGAGAGGGTCATGATGGAAATATTTTAAAGTTTAGTAAGAGAGGTTATACTTTAGCCACTGAGGTTAAGGGTTTTATTTTAATCTTTTTTTTTAATTTACACATTAGTCCCTAATCTTTTTGGAGGATTTACATACATGACATTTAAAATTATTTTATTTATATGTTTAACACCTAAAATTTCTTATTGATTAATTTGCAATTCAATAAACTTCCATCCTACTCATCTCCTACTTAAAATTTCATAAATGTTGCTGATGAGGTGAGAAAATAATGATGAGATCTCATTATGGAAAGGCATTAATAGAACAGACCAATGGTGTGTGAAGGAGAAAAGAGCTTCTGATAGTTAAGGGAGATTATGAGAAAGCTATTATTTTTTGATGTTATTTAAATAATATATTTGTGCATAAATAGAAATTTTTATGTGTTAAATATAAAAATAGGATGGCTTTAAATTATATTTTAATTCGTAAATTTATTTAATTAGTTGTATAATAAATTCATCAAATCAATTTGATCATATATCTATCAAACACTTATAATAAACAGCAAGGGAGTTATGCTACTTATTAATGTTGCTATTTGTTGCAGCTCAATGCTCACGCTAAAATCACCGTACAACACCCATAGGCACGCTCCTCTCAAATAGGCTATTTGGTTTCTTCTGCATTTCTATCTCATTTAGGGGGTGTTTGGCAACGGATTGGATTTATTTCAAGTAGGATTTAGTAAATCGATATCCGATTTAGTAAATCCAGTCTAAATCAAAAGTGTTTGGTAACAGATTTATTAAATCTAAATCAGAAAGATGTTTGTTTATTCATGGATTTAAGTCTGTTATAATTAAATAATAATATTTTTAAAAATATGAAAATAATAAAGAAAAGTATATAATATTAAAATTAAAATCTATCGTTTAACAAATATATCATATTCATTAAAAAATATAAATAAACAGATATAATAAATTTTTCTGCTGATAATATAATTGAATTTTTCAACTCTTTCGATAACGTCACGCGTTGCGATGACTCCGCCCCTATTCCTGTATATGCGAAAAAATTGTATTAAAATTATATAATCAAATGTTATATTTTCTTCAAAGTATTGTTTCTTCAAAGTATTGTAATAAATAGGTCATTTTAAACTAAAGCTTCGACATCAACATATGGAGCATATGACTGATAGAGACTTACATTCAAGCTTAGTTACATAAACAATGGTGTATGATGGTGTTCATATTATAAAGATTGTTTTTTTTAGAATCAAGCATTTTTGGCAAATCACATAGACTTGCATTCAAGCTCTCAAGATAGAACGCAAATGGGACTCATAATTATGTTCATTATGACATCTGGGGATCAGCATGAGTATCTACTGATTAAAGCAATCGTTTCTATCTATCTTTAAAATAAGGATTAATCTAGAGACATTAAATATATAGGTTAAAATCTATTGATGAAAGTGAATAATCAAATTAAACGCGGAATGCTCTGTAGGTGAACATAAGATGCTTAAAGATAGACTAGTGGTAAAGGTTGTCAGTTGCATTGAACCTTGGCCTAATATTCCGATCAAGCATAGATTCAGTTGAGCTTATTGGTCATGTTAACTCAAATTTTGTTAGAGATTTGGAGAAAAAAGGGTTTACTATATGTATATGCTATATTTGTGTAGTTTGTAAAGGTCTTGTAAATTGAAGATCTTATCTTCAGTAAATAATAATTTTATTAGCAACCGAAGCAGAGTATATAGCTTCAACAGAAGTAATGAAAGATGAAATTTGGAAGCAATGCTTGTTGGGAGATCTTCATATTTTTATGAAATCATTATTGTATATACAAACAGCCAAAGTGTTCTACGGTGCAAAAAAAAAACCATGTTTTACATAGCTTTAAAGAAGGTCCATAAGGAAACCTTTACACTTAATTGAAAGTAGATTGCACTTCTTCTACACTCTAAAATAATCTGAATCAAAACAAATAGTATCTTCTCCTGGATGGAATGCATGGTCTAAACTCTTTACCTGTTTTCTGTCAGGTGATTTGGAGGAAAGATTATAGAAGATGGTCTTTTAATGCATTTGGAAGAAAAGAAGTTTTTTTAAGTTTTTCTTTGTCAGTGATCTTTTGCTTCCTGATTTGCAAGATAATTAGGAATCTATTGTAAAATTGATCTTCATTAAAGAAAGATAATGGGAGTGTGGTTGCCCGTGATGTAGAATTCATCAACATAAACCGTGTTAATCCGGTGTTCTCGATAGTTTGTTCTCAATGTTTTTGCTATCTTTTCTTCTTTATTGGTTTTCGATAAGATTTAATCTGTTTTTTTTCCAGATTTATACCATGCATCTTATCTAGTTTATAAGAAAATATAACATTAGGGCCATAACAATGCAATTGCTCCACTGAAGTCTACTAGTTATTCGCATACCATAATTGCAGTATAACATAAGAAAACACACAAGGCACCCATAAAAGAAAAACAAAAACAAAATGCAACTCGATATTTTTCACTAGACCAAGGACAACATCCTCCTTCATTGGCAATCAACTATATGCAATCAAAAACAAAGAAGCCCAAAAACCAACCTAAATGTAAAGCTCCAATGCGGAGAGAAATAAAAGCATAACCAAAGCCTGATTTTTATCCTTAATCAAAATCAACCACCCTAACGATACAATAAAAAGAAGCCATATATCTAGATCTTACAGGATGTTCCAAAACAATCACTCATGCCAATCATTAGCAAAAACCAAATACCAAATTCGTTTTAAACAAGTAAATTCCAAAGCTGCATCAGATAACTGTTGAACTTGAATCGCTAACTCAAATTACACATTTGATCCATACTTTCAAAGCGGAAAACGTATTCTAAGAAAAATCATTTATTTGATCCTGAATCAAAACCGTCTCTGTTAATCTTCACTTTTCTCGGCCCCTGCTCCAAACGAGTTTGAATATGGAGTGGATGAGGTCCTAATAATTAACCGAAAGAGACGCGATGCACACCGCTAGGGGCGGCTTGGGAAGGGAAGAGCAACGGAAACGCCGCAAAGTTCAAGGAGTTGAGAGAAGGAGTGCAATTCCGCCATACCGTCAGCTCGATCTAAATTCGTTAAATCTAGAAGCGGATTTAACAAATCATAAATCAGGGATTTATCCGATTTCTGATTTACGGCACCAAGGATTTACTAAATCCTCCGATGGTGTTTGGAAGGATTTACGGGATTTAAGAGCTTAAATCCGGAATAAATCCGTTACCGAACACCCCCTTAGCCTTCGTTTATATTTCATCAGAAGCTTTAAAGCACCCAGTGGAAACTCCTCCTTCGCACTCTGTCTAAGAGATTTAGATTCATCATGCTTAAGGGAAGAAATTCTGCTGTTATTTTAATTTGCGTTATCGAAAAGTTCAACCAAATAAGACGCTCAAAGAAGCTATTATTTTGGAATCGATTTGCATAAAAGCAAATTAAAGATCAAAACAAAATCAATAATGCATGCTATTACTGCTTTAGGGTGTTTCAGCTGTCCAAAGCACTACCATCCCTGGATTGGTAATAAATAAACTTCCATTTGGCGTGAGGATAAGATAGTAGATACCATTGCTTCCTGTAATCCCAGTTCCCCAAAACCTCTGGTGAGTTGCAGTAAATATTACTAGCTCGCCGTTTGTGAGCAGTTGGACAAAGCATTCACTCTCGTTTTGATTAAAAGGCGTTGACCAAATGATATCTTTTAGATTAAAGTACAGTATAAGCTGGCAGTTTTCAAGCCTCAATGTATATTTATCGTTGTTGAGAGTGTAATAATTTTGTATTGTGTCACCTAACTTGAATTGACTTCGGAAGTTCGTTGAAGCGATGGGTGAAATCATGGATAGCAGAATGAGTGAGCCAAAGATGAGAGTTATTAACAAGGAAGCTGAGGAAATAGTTCTTGCCATTATGTTTATGTGCAAGAGAGTGAGGGGGAGTGCGAGTTTCAGTGCTTTGTTTGAGCTCAATTTATAGCCTAATTAACTATTTTTTTCTTATTTTCCTGGAATTAATATTGTTTTTGCTTGCTGTTTAAAGCTCATGCTGATTGAAAAGTTCAAACCAGCATGAAAGAAAAACCTGTCAGTTCGCTGATTTAAGACATTTAATAATAACTTGTTTTACTCAGTCTGTTCATTTTTTATTAATTATTTTACATCTAATTATGATAGATTTGAAATTATTGATTCATTTTTAATTCTATATTTTAAAGTGTAGATTGTTGATATTTTGCTTCACACACTAATTTTCGTTGATAGAATTTTTTGATGAACTATGTAGCAGAATTTTCTTCAGTTTTATTACAAAAAATCAACAATCATATTAATTTTTTGAACACATTATTAGATTGCATCATTAATTTTACTAATTTTTATAAATATATATATATTTTGTTGTAATCAATTCAAAATTTTTGAATTGAGTTATATGAAAACTCATTTTTATTTATTAATTTCATGCAAGATAAATTGAAAAATCTGTTTTAATATATTATTATATCAAACCGAGAAAGAAACCTTGAATGATTTGGATAATATCAAGTTGGAAATGGCACCATATATCTATTCTTGTTGAATTTGTACTCCTTTTTCTTAAAAATAATATAATTTTGGGTCCTCAGTCAAAATGATTGAATATTTATTGTATTATCACAATCCTCAAAGCATTTTTTTTTATTTGAAATTTTTTATTTAATAATTTTAGTATTAATTTTAATTTGATTTGATCTTATATATCTCGTGTGGCTGCAAACTTCTTGACTCAGGTTTTTATCTTTTTGTTGGGACGTATATATATTAGATTTTCAGTATATATTTTGCTATTTTGTGTACTTTTTATTTTGATTATATCAAAATTTAGATAATTTTTATAATAAACTTTTTGATATAAAGGATAAAGATCATGTTTTTTGCTTTATTTTGGTGAGTAAATATCAAACGATCCATTGATTATGATCATATTTCTTTTTGAAAGCTCATACTTGAAAAGTTCAAATAATGGAGGAAAAATAAGCTATATGAGTCGATCGTACAAATGATTTTATTTTAATTATAAAACTAGTTTCAAGGAAGCATTCCTCTCAATAAAATAAGCTGTCTGACTTTTATGAATATTGCAGCATGACTTTCAGGCTTGATCGAACTGGTCACTGCTGAATTTGTCAGAATATATATAATTTCCTTCTTCGTTGGCTGGTTCCATCTTGCTTGTGCTCCCAGAGAAATATATATAATTTTATGTGATATACCTTAAGCAAATATAGATAAATTTGCTTAACCTAACAAGCTTATTTTTTTTTTGAATAATATTTTATTTTATTTTATTCATAATGCAATCTATATCTTGCACATATCTCTAAAAAATAGTGAGATATTTAAATCGCATAATTAATATAATTTTTCTATTTTTTCTAAAAAATTATTTTATTTTGTTATATCATTTATGTTTATTGAAACACATGGCATCTATATGCACATGATATCATATTTACGAAATGTAACATCACATGTTATATTTTAAAAAATTAAAAATTAATTGTAATTTGATCATTTCTAAAATACAAAAGCATTGATCATAGTGTTAACATCGAATGGCTGTCCCGCATCATCATTGATCTCATAATCACAGAATAATAAATAAATAAAACCACAGCTACTTTTCCGTCGAATTTCAACCGTCCCTTCCCTCATTTTCTTAAAAAATATATAAAAATTAATAAAAATGACAAAATAAATAGCTATACTGTAGTAGCTGGCATCCACACCTTCCCCCGTTAAAGAATATAAAATACTATACAAAATAATAAAATAATAAAATAAGTATACAAAAAAAAAGGTTGGCACTTTCTTAATTTTTCTGTCATTGTCCTTAAGAAACAGATAATTTAAATTATATTATCAAATATAAACTTAAAATTTTAGAGTTAAGTTTAAAATTTATATAATTAAAAATATAAAAATATATTTTATTTAGAGGGAGGGAGGGGGCAAAAATACCAAAAAAAAAAATAATTGTTGAAGCATAATGCAAAAGATATTAGTTCAAACAATAGTTCGAATCTTTATTCAAACTTCATGAACTTAGCTTACCTACTTGTAATTCACCCTTGTTTATCGTACCCTCATCTAAAATAGATTGTAGTTGGTATAGTATAACTCTAATGACTTAATTAATTCTATTGATCTAAGCGTTGCTAATTTAGTATAGTCTATCCTAATGACCCTATATGTAACCTAAAATGCTCAATAACTCTAAATGATTATTCTAATGATTAATTCAATGGACTATCGCAATCCAAACTTTAGTTAACTTTGGTAAACACGTTAGCAAACCATAACTACCACTAGGCCAAATTAAGAAAACAATATCATACCTTTAATTGATTATAGATGACCTCTTTAGCCTTATTTGTCTTTCCTAATTAGCTTTGAGCCATCTTCACTAAACCCTATTATACTTTGGTTCCAAGTGGCCATTCTAAACATATTTATGCTTCATTGTTAGCTCTAGATCAAATTAGGTCAATTCTATCATACATTTGGTTCTAAGGGACCTTCCTAGACATATTTTCCTACACTAGTTAGCTCAAGGCCATATTAGGAAAATGATATCATGATCCATATGCCATATAATACTCTTTCAAGTCCATATGTGACCAACCTATATTGTCCTATTAAGCCATGGCTAATCCAATAGACTTTAATCTTTTCTAACTTGCCCTAGACAACCTTTAGATCACACTTGATCCAATGAGCTTTAATACCCACTTTACCATTATATAAATCCTAATCAGCATTGGTCTCTAGGCACATGTTACACAATTTTAGGTGGCTTTGGCCCCTATTATTCTTTTAGATTAAAGTACAGTATAAGCTGGCAGTTTTCAAGCCTCAATGTATATTTACCGTTGTTGAGAGTGTCGTGATTTTGTAGTGTGTCACACTTGAATTGACTTCGTTCGTTGAAGCGATGGGTGAAATCATGGATAGCAGAATGAGTGAGCCAAAGATGAGAGTTGTTAACAAGGAAGCTGAGGAAATGGTTCTTGCCATTATGTTTATGTGCAAGAGAGGGGAGTGAAGTTTCAGTGCTTTGTTTGAGCTCAATTTATAGCCTAATTAACTAATTTTTTTATTATTTTGCTTCTATATTTTCCTGGAATTAATATTGTTTTTGCTTGCTGATTAAAGCTCATGCTGATTGAAAAGTTCAAACCAGCATGAAAGAAAAACCTGTCAGTTCGCTGATTTAAGACATTTAATAATAACTTTGTAAAGCATGTAATAAATCTCATTTGAACTTGAAATTTTTGTGTTTTACTCTCTGTTCATTTTTTATTAATTATTTTACATCTAATTATGATAGATTTGAAATTATTGATTCATTTTTTAATTCTATATTTTAAAGTCTAGATTGTTGAAATTTTGCTTCACACACTAATTTCTGTTGATAGAATTTTTTGATGAACTAGGTAGCAGAATTTTCTTCAGTTTTATTACAAAAAATCAACAATCATATTAATTATTTGAACACATTATTAGATTGCATCATTAATTTTACTAATTTTTCTAAATATATATATTTTGTTGTAATCAATTCAAAAATTTTGAATTGAGTTATATGAAAACTCATTTTTATTTATTAATTTCATGCAAGATAAATTGAAAAATCTGTTTTAATATATTATTATATCAAGCCCAGAAAGAAACCTTGAATGATTTGGATAATATCAAGTTGCAAATGGCACCATATATCTATTCTTAATCAATTTGTTGGCTGAATTTGTCAGAATGATTTGGATTATATCAAACCCAGAAAAATCTGTTTTAATATTATTATATCGAACTTGTCACTGATGAATTTGTCAGAATATATATAATTTCCTTCTTCGTTGGCTGCTTCCATCTTGCTTGTGCTTCCAGAGAAATATATATAATTTTATGTGATATACCTTAATGTTAGGAAAATTGTTTGATTAAAATTTATTGTGATTCTTACGAAGGAACTTAGTGTTTGATGGTAATCCAAAAGACATTATCAACCAACACCCATGATTGAATCGATCAAGGAATCAAATTGTGGGAGGGATTGCAAGTCTTTTAACACTTGATTCAAGATGGCAAAGTTAACTTGTATCCTTCACTTGACATTCAATTTGTGCATCATATATTAATCCAACTGATGGATTTCGTGGATAAACCCTAAACCTTAAAACCCTAAACCCTAAATCCTAAATCCTAAATCCTAAACCCTAAACCCTACAACCCTAAACCCTAAACCCTAAACCCTAAAAACCCTAAACCATAAACCCTAACTTTCAGATCAGAGCACCAATCAACTCTACCAAAGTACTGACAAATTGTCATTTAGAATGCTTACCTCCAATAACTTTATCGACCAATCAACTCTACAAAGTAGTGACAAATTGTCATTTAGAATGCTTCCTCCAATAACTTTATCTACCAATCAACTCTAAAAGTGGTGACAAATTGTCATTTAGAATGCTTACCTCCAATAACTTTCGATCAGCACCAATCAACCCTACCAAAGTAGTGACAAATTGTCATTTAGAATGCTTACCCAATAACTTTATCGAGCACCAATCAACTCTACCAAAGTAGTGACAAATTGTCATTTAGAATGCTTACCTCCAATAACTTTCGATCGAGCACCAATCAACTCTACCAAAGTGGTGACAAATTGTCATTAGAATGCTTACCTCCAATAACTTTCATCGAGCACCAATCAACTCTACCAAAGTAGTGACAAATTGTCATTTAGAATGCTTACCTCAATAACTTGATCGAGCACCAATCAACTCTACCAAAGTAGTGACAAATTGTCATTTAGAATGCTTACCTCCAATAACTTTCATCGAGCACCAATCAACTCTACCAAAGTGGTGACAAATTGTCATTTAGAATGCTTACCTCCAATAACTTTCAGATCAGAGCACCAATCAACTATACCAAAGTAGTGACAAATTGTCATTTAGAATGCTTGATGCCAATTATGGTTATTGGGTTACTTGTAAGTGATTTTATGCTAACACCTAGACTTGCCAATCATTGATCATGCATAAATGTTGAAATTCAAACTACAAA
Source organism: Cymbidium sinense (assembly GCA_021442155.1). NCBI lineage: Eukaryota > Viridiplantae > Streptophyta > Magnoliopsida > Asparagales > Orchidaceae > Cymbidium > Cymbidium sinense. Next base: position 154,416,962 of record CM038215.1, read on the forward strand.
CAATCAAATCAAAGAGGCAACTACAAACACAATTGAATAAATCTTTCTTTTGGGTGATTTACATACATATCATTTTGTCAAAAAAAATGTTGAATCAGTCTTCGTTAAGATGAGCTTGTTCGTGCTCATTAACTAAACGAAATGAAAATAAAAGACATTTCAAGCTCGATATAAACGCAAACAAACAATCAGTTCGATCGTTTTCGATTTAAATTTCAAATAAAAATTATATTATATTATATTATTATTATTATTATTTATTACTATTATTATTATTATTATTATTATTATTGTATTACTATTATTTGTATTTATTACTATTATTATTATTATTATTATTTTATTATTATTATTTTATTTATTATTATTATTTTATTATTATTATTATTATTATTATTACTATTATTATTATTATTATTATTATTATATGAACACATTTACATATCACAAATGCGTATTTAATTTAGCTAAAACTTTATTATACAAAGACGTATGAATCCTCCTCCGAAAAGCATTGCTCAGAACATGTCAGTCGTTAGCTAGTTAAACGGGAACACCTAATAGACATTTCAAGCGATATATAAACGATAACACAAAAAATAAACGAAAACACTAACAAGAGTGTCGTGCTCGCTCGTTACACCCTACATATCATACAATTATATATTTACATATCTAATTCTTAAACTTTAATATTTATAAAAATAATATCAAATCTATCATATAACATCATAAATATCACCCATAGTTACTTTTTAAAAGTGAAATGGATCTTTACAAGCATATAGAAAAGTGTTATGAATGTAAATATAAAATTTTAAATTTTTAATATATAAATATATAAGAATTATGTGGAATGTATATAAATCTTTCTTTTTTTAAATTGTCTCCCTAGTCATGAGGCAGGATCCAAGAAGGAGAAGCACTATTCTCTAAATTTCATTTTCAAATCTACCAATATATATATATATATATATATATATATATATATATTTTTTTTTTTTTTTTTTCCTTATATGCAATCATAAGTCAAAATTATTTGAAAATCCTCGATAGTTTGAAGTTGTAAGAGTTTGGTCCACATATGGGATTTATGATAAAAGGAGCATAGTGCAGCTGTAGACCAATTTGGATCATACATATGAGATTTCTAAATTCCTCTAGTTGACCATCTCGACTTTTCTTAACACTAAGTAACCTAGTTTGAAATGTTTCTTCAAAAATAAAATAACTTTTTCTATCAAAGCTACATCTTGCTAGTGGTACTCTTGCAAACCAAATTATATTTGCATGCCACCTTTTTTCTCTTCTAGTCATCATCAATAATCTTCCAAATTCTTTGTGCAAGTGTAGAAATCCCATCAATTTTAGAATATAATTCAGTTAATGTCAGGACGACTAACCTGAAGGCTAAAAGGGAAAGGCACCTCCCCGTGATGGCGGATGAAGTGGCTTAATTAGCTCACTATAAGTACTACAAAGTCTTTTATATAAGCACCTTCCATGATAGCCAAGTCCAATTTCAACAAATTGATGATGGTCATATTTATTGCATCAACTTGCTCGTTGGTATGAAGGTGACTAACATAAGATAATTTGACTATAATTACACCTTTCATAAAGCTTAATTAACTTTTTGTTATTCAATTGTGTCTCTTTATCAGTGATGAAAGAAACATGTTAAATCTTACAAATATGATTACTATAGGAAGTTGATAATAATTTATGGCCAAAATAGGGAGAGGGCTAACAAAGTCCATATGCCAAATGAACAAATTTATTATAAAAATAAATTAATATTAAAAAAAGAAAAAAAAACAGATAATTTAAATTATATTATCCAATATAAACTTAAAATAAAAATAAATTTTTAAAATGAATAACTTTCTTATCAAAAATATTATTAACTAAATAATCTATATTAAGAATAAATTGAAGAATCAATTAATTTAAAATTTTAATTAAAAGATAGATTGCTTCATTATCATGAGAGACACTAATAGTTAGAAAAAAAAACATAATTATTTTTATATGAATAGTATATTATATATATAGTCCCATATACTTAACAAGAAACTATATAAATAACAACAAGGATATAATTTTTAAAGCTTTTAACTTATATTGGTGATTAGGATATGTAGTTGGTTTGACTCATATGGTTGAAAATTTTAGTGTTAAGCTTAAAATTTATATAATTAAAAATATGAAAATATATTTTATTTAGAGGGAGGGAAGGGGGCCAAAATACCAAAAAAAAAATACCTTGATCAAAATATGAAAAAAAATTAGAGCGGCCCATTGCACATCCTCACATAAAAGAAGTTCCCCCCATACTTTACATTGTTTAAATTTGACTAAAACTGTCTTGTAAAAATAAAAATTAAATAAATATGCCTTTGAATGCTCATTTTGGATGAAGTTAATCCTCTATTATTGGCACAATTGTTGAAGCATAATGCAAGATATTAGTTCAAACAATAGAATCTTTATTCAAACTTCATGAACTTGGCTTACCTACTTGTAATTCACCCTTGTTTATCATACCTCATCTAAAAAATAGATTGTGGTTGGTATAGTCCAACTCGATGACTTAATTAACTCTATTGATCTAAGCGTTGCTAATTTAGTATAGTCTATCATAATGACCCTATATGTAACCTAACATGCTCAATAACTCTAAATGATTATTCTAATGATTAATTCAATGGACTATCACAATCTATACTTTAGTTGACTTTTGTAAACATGTTAGCAAACCATAACTACCACTAGGCCAAATTAAGAAAACAATATCATACCTTTAATTGATTATAGATGACCTCCTTAGCCTTATTTGTCTTTCCTAATTAGCTTTGAGCCATCTTCGCTAAACTCTATTATACTTTGGTTCCAAGTGGCCATTCTAAACATATTTATGCTTCATTGTTAGCTCTAGATCAAATTAGGTCAATTCTATCATACATTTGGTTCTAAGGGACCTTCCATATTTTCCTACACTAGTTAGCTCATGGCCATATTAGGAAAATGATATCATGATCCATATGCCATATAATACTCTTTTAAGTCCATATGTGACCAACCTATCTTGTCCCATTAAGCCATGGCTAATCCAATAGACTTTAATCTTTTCTAACTTGCCCTAGACAACCTTTAGATCACACTTGATCCAATGAGCTTCAATACCCACTTTACCATTATATAAATCCTAATCGGCATTGGTCTCTAGGCACATGTTACGCTTTAGGTGGCTTTGGCCCTATTATTCATGTAAAGCAAGTGAAATTGTGAACGAGCTTGGTAAAAGCGATTATCGATATTTTGAAAGCATAATTTAAACTAGATTTAAATTCAACTTGAAGCAAATTTAAATTGAATTACAACAACTTTTGTTCCTTAAATAGTCAACCGCAAATATATAAATCTTAAATAAAAAAAGGATTAATTAAGTTCAACATAAGTAATTCAACATCAATAAAGAAATATAATTCATGTAGACAAACAAAATATATTATGAATCACTTTTAAAAGGTAATATTGCCAATAATTATTATTTTCTATTTATGATAAAAGATTTTATTACAGAGACCATCTGTTGGTCTCAGCATGAGTGGTTTTTACGCAATAAAATCGGGAAAATAATATTTACAAATTTTCCTGATCGAATCATTGTAGTCCAAACCAGAGCCATACTTCCAAGCTTCTAAATGTCGTCTCCACTTGTATTTGTTCTTCTCTGGAAGGAGTTCAATCCATGGCCTAAAAATTAAGCCAAAATGAATAATTATTAAAAAAAATGCATTTTAAAAGTATCTCATTGAACATTTGTAAATTGTTGATCAAATGTGAGAAAAATAAAAATAAAAATGTCGCTAAAAAAATAATGACAAATTATATTTCAATTTGGGAAAAATTAATGATTAAGAATATCCTAACTCAAATTCAATTGTGATGAGTTTTATAATCATCAAAATAGTTTAAAGATGAAAGCATTACATGACTGATCAATAAAAATTTATATTACACTCATCTTAAAGATCTTAAAAGTAAAGATGATGATTATAAGAATATTCGATATAATTTTTTTTTTCATTCAAGATAAAAATAAATAGGCAATCATTTAGTGTTCAAATTACATGAAAAAAATGAAATTTTTTAAGCTTTTTTTGAGATAAAATGGCAATGCTTACCTTATGATGGGATCAACATAGCTGGACAAAAAGGTGTAGTAACCAAGCATCAAAAAATGCCCAAACCAATTGAGGATCACAGCAAAGCCAACCTAAGGAAATAAATCCATGTAAGTTTCCCATCAGTCATTCATATATAGCATTGTTACCGAAGGATCAAATGTAAGGATGGAAAATTTTTGAATCAAGATATCTTTGATATGAATTTGATCAGGATGTATTTTATAGCTATTAAATTTAATCAAAAATGAATGAATGATATATATATATATATATATATATATATATATATATATATATAGATTAATTATATATTATACTTAAAACAAATCGATGGTGATAAAACATTTTATGATCAAATTTAAGTTAAAATATCCAAATCGAAATTTTCTCCAGTAAGAATTAAGAAGCACATCAATAAATCTATATGTAGCATGGTGGCAGGCGATCATTGCAAACATAATACAGAAATTAGACTCCTGGAATCCTTCAGTCAGAGAACCACCTGATATGTTTCTTGTTAGATGATTGTATTCATTTGTCTTGCTACATTAACATGGATGTCTTAAATTTATCATATATATGTTTTACAGTCCATATAAATAAAATGCCAAGTGTCAAGCATGGGTGTGTTACATACATACATACATACATATAGACACGCGCACACATACACTCATTATCATTGATCATATAATAGTTTAAACAACTCCTAAAGGGAGAAACACGAATTATGTCACGCCATACCAAAGACCAATAAATGAAAAATTGTTTAACCATGATTATCTAAACATCATCAAGTGCTTCGCAAGCCACTCCTATCCTCTACCACTTGTTCAATGGTCAATGTCAGAGACATCATCCTCACAATAGAATGTCATAATCATGTCAATTCATCTGAAAATGATTCCTCCAACATTTCATGGAAAAACATCATTAAAACTCTTACTAGGGGCAAATAACCAACAACTTCTCTAATCAATTGTCAGAAAGAAACATCACCAAAAGTTCGCAATGTTAACTTTGGATCTCATAATAGTAAGTCATATTTAACTTGTCATGTCCATCTCAAGACAAAAGCCTCATCATTGTGACCAAACAATCGGTATGCCCTCTTTGTCCTAGTGAGATAGGCCTCGAGATGCTTTACATGCATGGCAAATAAGTTAATCAAATTATACAATTTTAAATATTGTGCCTAATACTAGATGATTAAAGTGCAAGAAGAACCGATATAGATGACTTCAGGGAAAGAATGCATAAGCAACATAATCCAAACGCAGAAAATGAAGAGCTTGAGTGAGATGTGAAGAGCTTAGTATATGGTACTCAGCTTTGCTACCAAAGCTCTCACAACACTCGCAAACTCGCTCTAAATGTTGTCCTGAGGAAAAAAGTAACATAGAGCTCTCCCTCCATATTACTATTTGAGGTTCTCTTTCTAGGCTTCTGGTGCATTAGCCCAAAGGCCCACAACTTTCTTGGGGAAGGCATTCAAGTTTGTCAAGGAGTTGAAGGAGCATGAGTAGTGTACTGCAAACTGTTTTTGGATTACTGGTCTATTAAAGTAGATTATCAAAGGTAAATTGAATTTCTAGTAATGCAGAAGGGTATATAGGTGCTGCTCAAGAGTCAAAACTTGCTCCATACAAACATGCCATATCAATAAATAGGTATGAGAAACTATGTTCAACGGAATATGACACCAACCTATAGCAACACCCGAAACAATACAACAACAACAACAAGCCTTAATCCCACTAGGTGGCTACATGAATCCTTCGTCTCCATTGTGTCCTACTATGTGTTAAATTCTCATTTAAATCAAGTATACTAAGATCATTTTTTATACATCTTAACCAAGTCTTTTAGGCCTATTCTACCTTTCTTAACATAAGGCAAATCTAATGCATCTACTCTCCTAATCGTCATCGCCGACGCTTTATGCGCCAAACCATCTAAGACTCTCCTAATCTTATCTACCACTGAGCTACTCCAACTTTTTTCGAATATACTCATTTTGTATTCTATCTCTAAGAGTAAAGCCACTCATCCACCTAAGCATCCTCATCTCCGTAATACTGAACTTAGTCTTATGCTTCTCTTGTATTGGCCAACATTCTGCACCATAAGTCATTGCAAGTCTTACCACCATCTTATAAAATTTTTCCTAAAGTTAAGTGGAACTTTCTATCACAACAGCCGATGCATTCCTCCACTTCAACCATCCAACTTGAATTCTACTAATAACATATCCATCTATTTCACCATCATTTTGAACAATAGAGCCTAAATATAATCGTCACTCTTATTGATGACTTGTTCACCTAATGTCACAACACTACCACTAACTTCTACAACTAAAATTACACTCCATATATTCAGTTTTAGATCTACTTAAATGAAAACCTTTAGACTCTAATATTGACCTCCATAATTCAAGTTTCGCTACTCTCTAGTCTTATCAACAAGAAGAATGTCATCAGCAAAAAGCATACACCAAGGTACATCTTCTTGTAAATGCCTAGTAAGAACATCAAAATATAACTTTAAATTTATTTATGAAAAATAAAATCCAAGCAAAGCATATTCTCATATAGGACGTCAAAATTTATTTTAGCTCTCAAGATATTTTAGCAAATGAGGAACTCACATGCTTGAATATTGATGGTAAGATCTGGGGATGGAATATCATAACCAAACCCAAAGTCTTCACTAAAGGTCCGAACTGTATCACATCCTAAAATCAAAGTAATTTAAAATCCAGATAAGCTCAAATCAACAGGATCAAAATTAAAGAGAAAATGCAACAGTTTCTGAAATTCCCAAAAGAGAAAAGGCAGGGAAGGTAAGATATTAACCTGGAGAAATGGCCGAAGGACCCTATCACCAAGCCTCTGAAGAAACGTAGTAAAAAGAAAATTATGTAAAAATAGAAACCAAGCAACAAATTTTCTCATAGCTAATCGTTAAAAGGTAACAATTACCTGCATAGCTTGAAAATTGTAAAAAAGGAGTTCATTAATAAAGGTGGGCGGCACATCAGAATCTGGTCTGGCTGACATCGCTCTTTGAAACAACCATGATGCGCTTAGGTTTGGCTGTATGAATTAACATTCCAATTTATGCATACGCAAGAAAACAGTATACTGAACAGAACATAAAGCACGGACCATGTAAGGGTTCAATAAACTCAAACTGTGCTGATCAAGGAAGTCCCCAGCTACTGCTTCATATATCCCTTTTTAAATAAATAAAAAATCCATAGAAAAAAGGATGATATTAGATGGAAGTTACTTATGCGATGTATGAGTAGAGAAGTTTGATTGCGTGGGTAACGGAAAGGAATCCTGTATAACTGCTACCCTGACAGATTACTAAATCTGGGGGTTATCTAGCTTGGGGGAAAAAACCTCCACAAACCATTGGGAATAGTTTTTAGCTTTTTTTTTAATGCTGGTAGCTTACTAAGAATTTCATAAATTTGTAAAATCATTACAGGACATAATCTTCTTTGCGGAATAGAACAGAAAGTCAATGTTAAGCTCCACATATGCTAGCAAACATACCAGTTGACAGTCTTCTAAGGTGTCGTGTCATGCTGCCAAAACCACCAAAGGAAACCGGTGACTGGATTCCACTAGCATCACCAACCTGCAAAAACGATAATATTGAAGTTGTGCCACGGATTTTGTATAATCTGGTGCGTTTGATGGTTCAATATCTCACTTGTACAATACGGTCAAATGCTGTTGGAAGAGGGCTGCATTCATATTCATGAGAAAAAAATATGTTAGATCATGAAATGTGATTGTCTTACAAGAAAAATAAAGATTTAATGATTTCAATCATGTAAAATGTGCCCGAATGCAGACAACACTTGAAGTACTAAAGAAACGAAGGCATCAAATGCTAAGTAAATTTCAAGGTCAGCAAAAAGCCTTGAAGACTATAAATTTGTTTGAAAATGGATGAAACACACTTAAGAGGTGCAACTACTTGGGTGAACAGTTGAGATTAAAACTTCATAACACAAGCAAATCAAGGCAGCTGCACATTATGTTGTCTGTGTGTTTTGCTATGCTTCATGAAATTTTATAACTTCAATTTTATTGTGACAATCATTAGGCTGCTACTTCTAATGGTTCATTAATAGGAAAAACTGCATCCAAATTTTTTTTTAAGCTTTTCAGTACTTCACTTGCATTCGGCTCTTCAGTTTTGAAGAAGTCTAGACCTTGTCTTACATGGAGAAGGCTAGAAAAACTATAAACTTAAACATCTATTAAGCCTGTGGTTTCTTTATAACTAGTGGTTGACAATAAGTCATTAATAATTTACCTGAAAAGATGGAAAGCATTAAATGGAGATTTATATGTACATCCCTAATTTAATTAGCTTCACAATAATAAAGTAAAAAAAAGCTAACCATATATGTATTATATTGTTTTAAGTTCTAAAATTTGCGACAAAATAAAATTTTTAAATAGCATAATTTTACATTTTATGCAACTGTAGATTGATAAAAGCTATCATAGTTGAACTACGAGCCAATAATATTGACCCCAGTATTTACTCTAGAATGAAATTTGATCAAGCTTGACAAAGATGATGAACAACAAACGTGACATCTTGTGAGTTGCAATCAAAACATGCTAACTAAGAATGAAATCATCAACATCACCTACTTCACAAAATGGGTTGCGCTAATGCACTTGGACCAATCAAAATTGCCAAGGAAAGACCCAGCTAATTTGATGAAAGAAGACGGTTAAAAGATGTGATAACATGCATATCTAATCCAAACTATCACACACCGCTAAAGTTGCTCGATGTCATCCGATCAAACAAATCTCACCGTCGTCCAAAGTGTTGAAATTATCAAATTAGGCAGCACACAACCAATTCAACCATATGTGATAAATCAAAGATCACTATAGAAATCATCAAAATATCCTCCTGAGCTCAAAATTATACCTCTCGATGAAAGCATGATTTATGTCGATTAAATTTTCGTAAGCGGATGGAATAGTAGATAAGACACTACCAGATTTCGCCTCATTTTGTGAGGACTTTTAATCTGTTTAGGTTTCTAGCAGCTATAGTTAATTGCCCTCTCAATCTTTGAGAGAACTTTCGATTAAGGCTTCGTTAGATCGTTAAATGTATATAACATTTAATTGCCTCCAATCGAGAGAACTTTCATTAGTCGTTAGATATAAATGTATAAATATAAAGCGAATGGAGTTTTGGAATTTAGATTTATGAAATTTATCATCTTTTAAACTTAAATTGGATGGTTGGAGCAATAATGACGTGCCCGATCAAGAACCCATGGTTCCATCATCCCGGGTTGTCGTGGTCCAGTCTATTGAGGAGGTATTGACTTAACCAAAGGATCCTTATCGGCATCATGGGTTACGTGGTCGAGAATCTTGTAGGCGGTGGTGTTTAAGAGACAAATTTAAGTCCACCTTAGGATTTTTTTCTATCAAGTGCACCCAATTCAAAACTCAAAGGACAAAGGAGAATACATACGGTCATGGCGATATAATGGTGTCATTTGGCGGCAACCACCCGTGAGAACCACGTAACTATATCATATGTGGACTGTGTCACGCAATTAGACATGGATCACGTCCTTCTAGCGTGAGATTGATTGAGAGTGACATAAGTAAAATACTTGATTTGACTTTGGCTCCATGGCGAGTTTTCTTAATTTCACCACAAACAATTGCAAGGTGGATGTTTAACTTTAAGTTTTAAATTTAATTTAAGCATTTATTAATGAATAATGTTAGATTTGCATTTGGATTGATATTTAATTTGAGTTAATTTGATTTGAAATTCGATCACATTTTGATGAAAGTATTACCTCCAGTTGAAATCTCTATTCAACACAGCAATCATCGGGGTAAATTTATTATTTTGTTGTTCGAATCTTGTCATTTATTAATTTAATAATGAGAATCGATAATATTATATGACAAAATTAACTTCTTAGATATTTTACTAAGTTTAAATTCTTATAATATTATTGAATTTTAGGTTTTTGCCAACCCTAAGACTCAGATCAACGGCATCTCGACACAAGTTTAAGCATTTAACATAATGTTGAGGCATGCGTTGTTCAATTCGATATTGATTTAAGTTTATGGGATTTAAATAATGTTACTTATTTTGACTAAGTTTTATCAAGTTTAGATTTTAGATAAAATTTGGATTTCTTAGCCCAACGTTGTCAATATACAGAATTTGCCCATGCCAAGAAAGGCATGTATGGTGGTGTAAACAGAATCGTCGTCCTGATAGAAAGCATGTATGGGTCTTTGAAGCCATGTAACACAATTTTTTAGCAGAAGTGCACTTATACATCTAGAATATCAATTTAAACATCAATTTTATATTTGCGGCTGTCTTTATGTCAAGCTGTTTGCTTCTGTCGGTGAAAATTTGGTAGATTTTAACGATCTCGGCGTCGTCCCATATAGGGATGCCTCGATGTGGCCAAGAAAGGTATTTATGGGTGGTGTAAATACTTATGGTGATAACGCCATGCTAAGAAAGGCATGTCTCTGAGTTCATATATAACACAAATTTTTTTCCGAAAGAATGTATGGATACTTAATTTGGTGAAAGTCTTCTTCTCCACCACGCCAAGAAAGGCGTATGGTTTAACCGCTACGCTGGCGTCGCCGCTCGTCGCTACAAAGAGTGCTTAGTTCCACTTGTTCGCCACGTTACATGGATTTCGGGACATCCACGAACATTTTATACTATAGGGAGAGAGTCTGACGAACGGCTCATGGGAGAGAAACCAACCGCGAGCATGGAGGTCTTGCGCCACATAAGAGCGCCTCGCCACAAGCCGCTGACGCGCCAGCATGCTGCGCATCATGCGCGGGTAAAACGCTGCAAGCGAGGCGCGGAGCTCCTCCTGATTGGTTTTGTGGATCAAACGGACGAAGGGCGGAAGCGGCGAAACGGTCACGTGGGTTGTTCAGCAATTCCCCAGAGCGGGCTCAGTCGCGCTGATCCGTCGCTGGATAAATGGTTGGTTTCGTGCAAGAGAAGGGAGTGGCTCGGGGAGGGAGGCGGCGTGAGGAACTTCTGGAGGGAACTTCGAGGAATATCGCACTATTATTTTAGGGTTGTGAGTAGTTAGAGTTAGGGAATAAGAGAGGTATTTATAGGATTTCCTTAATTTAATTACTTAATTAACCCTAATTCGGATTTTGGCGACAATATTATTACGTGGGCAATATAAATGTCGATCTTAGGTTATTCGATGTTCGGATGCAATCGCTTTGATGGAGCCATTTGATTCAAGTTAATCGATAATTTCGATTCAAAATTTGTGAGTTGTCTTCCGACCACTACATTCAAACTCGTCGGAACGCGAGACGGTCTCATTTGATAGGTTTCGACATTTTGACGTTAACGGTGCGATCAATTTTGCGAACGGGGGTCGTCTTAGCATCGTCGTAGCCTCCCCAACCTCGATATGCGGGTAGGCGTGTCGACGGATTTTCTTCTTAATCGATCGACTGTCGAATTGTGCAATATGTATATTTTAATCAATTTTGTTCGATCAATGAAGAAGTCCGTTCATCAATGGAGTCATTTCACTAATTTTAACGATGTCGTGCATTTTCGATTTGTGTTGTGTATCCGTCAATCGATATTTATGCATTCGTCCGAATTGAGCTGACCTCATTTGATAGATTTCGATGTTTCAAAGTTGACGGCGAAATAATTTCACGAACGGAGGTCGTTTGGGAATCATCGCGCCTTCCCAACTCGATATGCGCGTTGGTGCTTACCCTCCCTCGATGGTCGCGGATTGTGCGGGTGTAATCAATTTTAACGACGTGATGGCGAAGTCCATTTGTTAGATCGTTTACCGATTTTGGCGATGTACGTATTTCAACCTCGACTTGCGGCATTGCATCCAGTCTCGAATTTGTCTTGTGAGCTCGTGACGTCGACATGCATGGAGGTCAACACCTCGTTCAAAACAAACTACGTCGACTAGAACATCGAAATTAGTCAAATTAAATACTCATATTATAATGTTAATTGCACAAATTTATCAAAATTCACATGCATTTCATGGATATCGCATGCAAATGAGATGCACATGAATAGTTATGCATGAGAGAAAATTTAATATACACAAATATTTTTTTTCTAAATATATGATGCAGGGCATCATCATCACCGTTGTCGACGTCATTATCATAAAACTTAAATCTATGTATTGGGCCCTTATGTTATAATTTATGTTATGTATTATTGGGCTTTTATATTTTGTATATATTTTGGGCTTATATGTATTGGGATACTCTTATGTCATCGCTCATGATTCATGATAGTAAATATGATATTTTGAGTAGATATGAAAGAATGATTAGATTTGATAATGATGATAGGTTTGGTAGGTTGTGGTAGGTATAGTTATGATGGTGGTATGTTTGAATTTAGAGTTAGGTTTGAGTATTCTTAACTCTCCCTTTCAATCTATAAATAGAGAGGCTCTTGTAATGCTTGACATTTGGATTTTGACTAAAATTATCTTCTTTAATTTCTTCTTTGTGACACTTGAATCGTGAGCTCTCAACCATTAGAGAAAGATTTTTAAGGATGGAACATGACCTCCACAATGATGGGCTGTTTGTAGAGGTCGACTTTAACTTATCCCCGCTCCGCTGCTAGTTATCTTAAATCTGTTATAGGTTAGATCGTTCATAACTTTTCAATTATTTCTTTGCACTTATAAGATTCAGACCTCTGGTGTGATTGATATACCTTTAGTCGGAATCTTTTCAACTTCACTAAATTCATAATATTGCAAATGTGTCCAATAGTAGTGTGCATTTGTCATTACTCTTTTGTGAGGATTTAAGAATTATGAATGTAATAAATTTCATTTCATAAAAATCACTCTAGTCATACATCATATTTGGTATCAGAGCAATTATGTTTCTTTGGGAACATCTTGTTTGCTATAGAGTTTTATTATCTAAATTAGAGTAATCTTGTAATCCATTATTAAAAAAATACAAAAAAATTATTATTTAATTAGGACATTTACTTATTTTTTTAATCATGTCTTTGATTTTATTATATTGCATATTTTAAATAATTAAAAAATAAATAAATATTTGCTTATATCAAAGTTTTTCAATAGCATCATGTTAACTCCTAGTGATCTTAGATATCAATCGATCTTTCAATAAAAACATGATTCCATGAATTTTTATTAGAAAAAATAAAAAGCTACCCTTATGTACCAACAAACTTATAATGAATTTCAAAAGGTTTGAAGCCTTAGAACAAAAGTTGGTAGGCTAACAACATTCTAAATTAACCCAATCCTATAACACCAACTTAAAGAGAGAGGTCATCATGCTGACCCCATTCCTCTTCCTCTCCCTCCACATCCACATTTCCTATTAGACCCCACTATCGCCCTGGGAACAACTTTAATGAATATCCCAAATTTGATAAGGTACTTCCTCACCCACCTCATCGAATAGGAAGACAATTAAGATGAGATGAAAGTTATGCTCATCGAACTCCTTATGAGCATTATCCTCGACATTATGAATAACCGTTATCTAGTTTTGTTACCCCTCGCATTAAAGAACCCGATAATGATATTATTATGGTTAAAATTGATCCACCTACTTTTGATGGTCGACTTGATCCTATTTTCTTAATTGGTTTCTGAGATATTGACCAATATTTTGATTTTATTCGAATGTCGAAAAAGACAAGTTTGTTTTGCTTGTATGAAACTAATTAGTCATCTTGACTTATAGATTAATCTCATACAAAAATTTCAACAATTAGGATAACCACTACTTGGGATGAGATGAAAGAAATTTTAAAGCAAAAATATGTATCATTAAATTTTCATGATCAACTTATGGATGAAATGACGCTTAAACAAGAATCTTTTTGTTGTTGAGTATATGACACGGTTTGATGAATTGATGACCGTTTGATGTTAGAGATGATCACGCATAATCTCTAGATTTAGATGCAGTTTGATATTCGTAATGAAATGTTAACTCGAAAATTTATTCTCTTGAGGATGCATTTTGAGTGGCAACTCAAATTGAAAAATATCTTAGATCACAACCTTATAAGCGATTCACAATTTTATCTGAAATAACTCAATCGTGTTACTCCTCCTACCTCGGCTCCTAAAGGACTAGTGAAACAAAAGAAAAGTTTTAGTGGAACATCTAATTCTAAGACTTCTAGCATTACTTGTTTTACATATGATAAAATTGGTCATTATGCAAGTACTTCTCGTCAAAACTTACACTTAGATCATGAAAATGAGGATTAAAATGAAAATAATGATAATCAAATTGCAGTTGACCATGAAGAGGCTAGTAATATAAAAGAAGTATTATATGAGTCTCATATAGCTGTTATGCATTGTGTGTTAGCTACTCCATCCCACGAGTTAATATTGATTGGAGGCACACATCAATTTTTCACACTTATTTTAAGAGTGGTGAAAAAAGGCGTGTAAATTAATCATTGATAATGGCAACTATATGAATGTTATTCTTTCTCACTTTGGCTAGAATGAAGCTCACCCCGGAGACTCACCCACAGCCTTATAAGATTGCTTGGGTAGATAAGACATCTATCTCTATATCTCAACATTGTCTTGATTCAATTAGGAGAATATAGTGATAAAATTTGATGTGATGCGATGGATGTTGCTCATACTCTTAAGTAGATCTTAATTTTTTGATATGGATGTCACAAATTATATCGATCTAATACATATGTTTTAACTTTCAAGGTAAGAGAATTGTGTTAAATCCAGCTAAGCTTAAAGAGGTTACTCCACTTTAACCCCAAAATTCTTCTCCTCTTATAAAAAAGAAATCCATACATATTATTAATAAACATCAATTTCAACAGGAGATTAATGGGAATATCATTTTTGCACTAGTCCTAACCTCCGAAAATCAACCTTATGTTGAATCATTTTCATTTGAAGTACATGAACTTTTATCGAAATATCAAGATATTTGTCCCGAAGAACTTCCTAGTGATCTTCCCCCATTAAGAAGTATCCAACATGCCATAGAGCTAGTTCCAAGATCATCACTCTCAAATTTGTCACATTATATGAACCCAAATGAATATATGAGCTAATCATAAGTTGATGATTTATTAGAAAAGATTTTATCAAGAAAAATTTATCTTCATGTGATTGCTCTTCTTACCCAGAAAGATGGTACTTAAGCAATGTGTATAGATAATAGTCTATAAATAAAATCACTATTAAGTATAGGTTCTCCAGACTTGATGACTCATCTGTGATGACATATGATGATGATCAATAATTTTTTCTATAATTGATCTTAGAAGTAGATATCATCAAATTCGTATGAGAGAATGTGATGAATGGAAAACAACCTTCAAGATAAAAGATGGTTTGTACGAATGACTAGTAATATTTTTTTGGATTAATGCTCCAAGTACATTTATCGTGATGACTCATATCTTGCTCCCTTTATTGAAAAAATTTTTAGTTGTGTACTTTGATGATATTTTAATTTAACAAAGCGATTATGAGAATCATTTACGATTGGTCTTTGAAGTGCTTCATTAATAAAGTATATGTTCACTTAAAAAATATTCATTTATGATGTCTTCGATCTTCTTAGATTCATTATTTTTTTGTGGCAGCATCTCTGCCGATCCCGAAAAAATTAGAACTGTTTAAGAGTGGCCTACCCCAACCACAATTCATGATGTACGTAATTTTCATGGGTTAGCCATATTTTATCGAAGGTTTATTCATGGATTTAGCAGTATTACCACTGATATTAAAATTGTCAAGTTTTGACAAGATATTTGAGGTGTTATGTGATGTTTCTAGAGTTGATATTGGAGGTGTTCTTAAGCAAGAAGGTCATCACATTGATTTCTTTAGTGAAAAAAAATTAGATGAACGCATCGCGATATTGCACATATGATCGTGAGCTTTATACTGTCATCCAAATTTTACATTATTTAGGACA
This sequence comes from Cymbidium sinense, assembly GCA_021442155.1. Classification (NCBI taxonomy): domain Eukaryota; kingdom Viridiplantae; phylum Streptophyta; class Magnoliopsida; order Asparagales; family Orchidaceae; genus Cymbidium; species Cymbidium sinense. The sequence goes on from CM038215.1 coordinate 154,433,211, forward strand.
TTATCTTCTTTTACGAGAATTTGTACTTTGTTTTGATCACAAAATGCTTAAATATCTAAGCACCTAAAAGAAACTTAGTTCTCATCATACAAAATGGGTTCAATTTCTTCAAGAATATAGGTTTTTTCTTAAATATAAATCTGGTGTTGAGACTAAAGTAGTAGATGTCCTAAATAGAATATATACCTTATTAAATACCATGAGTGTAAAGGTTACTAAATTCGAAAAAGTTAAAGAGTATTATCCTAATTGTAAAGATTTTCGACAAAATTTTGAATCTTTGAAATCTGGAGTTTCAATTAATAGTCCAGATTATCAAATCTGAGATGGATATCTCTTTCTTGGCATACAACCATGTATCTCAGATCATCACTTTTCTTATTGAGGAAATTTATTCAGAAGTGTGTCTAGTCATTTTGGTTGTGATAAAACAATAGTCAAGATAGAGGATAGATTCTTTTGACCTAAGAAAGATGTTGCTCATTATCGTTGTCATATTGTGCCGAAAAATAAAATTATGGTCTATACACACCACTCCTAATTCCCCACAAACCATGGGAATATCTTAGTATGGACTTCATTTTAGGATCACCCCGCATTGTATAACGTTTTGACTCTATCCTAATAGTTGTTAATCGAATTTCTAAAATAACACATTTTATTCCATGTTATAAGACATCGTGATACATCACATATAGCATTACTTTCTTTGAGATAATTCATTTACATGAACTTCCAAAGACAATTCAGTTCGATGTGATATAAAATTTATGAGCTATTTTTAAAATCTTATAGAAAATCTCGGCACAAAACCTCAAATAGATGGACAAACCAAGTTGTTAATAGAAGCTTAGAAATTTACTTATGTCAGTGATCATCACTACTAGTTGAGTAATTTTTCTACTACTTGCTTATAATAGTTCAATTAATAGGTCAACCAGATGAGTCCATTTCATATTATAATTGGTTATGATCCAAGAAAATCAATTGTTCTTGTCGATTTTCACATATAGGTCAGTGTGTGGGCTCAAAATTCGCAACCTCTCAATTAAGAGAGTACGATTTATGTCAGTCCAATTTTCAAAAGGCGGATGGAATAGTAGACAAGACAATATTCAGAGATTTCCTCATTTGTGAGGACTTTAAATCTGTTCCAAGTTTCCCGACAAAACACCATAGTTAATTACCTCTCTATTGAGAGAGAACTTTCGATTAAGGCTAATCATTAGATCGTTGAATGTATAGTGTATAGTAGCAGTAAGTAGAGTTTAAAATTTAAGATTATGAAATTCATCATTATTTAACTTAAAACGGATGGTTGGGGAACGATGACGCGCCCGATCAAGATTCCATGGTTCCGTCATCCCTGACTGATCCAACTTAGTGAGGTAGTGTCCGACAAAAGAATCCTTGTCAGTAGCCATGGGTTGCTTCGTCCAAGAAAACCTTGTGGATTTGGGGTGGTGTTTGTCTAAGGAGACAAAGTTTAAATCCACCTTAGTTAACAGATGAATTTTTCCCATCAAGTGCATATAATTCACATCTCAAAGCGATTTACACGGATAATGGTAATATAATGTGCTAATTTAAACCACCGTCGAGGATTACGGTAACAACATCATATGTGAAGCTCTTAGCCAAACTATGTAAAGCAGAGGACCCGTCGCCATGAGATTGATTGAGTCGAAAAAGTACACTTGACTTAACATTAATTTGAGTTAGAGTTTTCTTAATTTGTTCTTCAACAAACAATTGCGAATATGAGTTGAGTTTTAAGCTTTAAGTTGGGATATTCAATTTCATTTAAGCATTTAACACTTAGTAATTTATCCGATTTTATATTTGTATTGATACTTGATTTTGATTAATTCGATTTGAGCTTACAAGCATATTTTGATGATAAGTATCCCCTCTGGTTGAAATCTTCATTCAACACAGCCATCATCGGGATATTGATCATTCATTTTGTTATTCTGATCCGTTACTTTAATTTAATAATAAAGGATCGATCTACGTCATATGACATATTATTTCTCGGATATTTTATCGTTGAAATTCTATAATATATTTTCGGATTTTTAAGTTTTGTTAACTTCGGACGTCCCAGACCCAAAAGCAATGCAATCCTGACATTAAGTTTAAGCATTCGTAATTATTGGTAGTGATTAAATTCAAGTGTTTACATAAATTTTCAAAGAATTTATTATTTCGAAAGCAACATACACTTTGATGCCAATGGATTGATATGAATTTTGAAATATTTGAATTCAATCATAAATTTGTCTTTGATGCATAGTATATGAAATATAAATTCATTGATATTCATATAAATTTCGAGAATATCCAAAATGAATTTAACAAAACGCCTTATGAAGTATACAAGGTTTATTAAGAACTTAAGCTAATTCCTTCTGTCTACTAGCATTAATGTAGTGCAGATCTGGTGGCGTTTGTTGTAGGTTTCATTCATACTCGACTTCAGCTCTTTTGAATATTTCATTGCACAAAAGATTTCTTATTCATTCAAGTATTTTGCTTGCATTTGATAGACACCTAACTTGTTGTAGACTATTGTTAATCAGATAATTATAAGCTCAATCTTATCTCGACTTAGTATATTAGATTTAGTTAAATTATTAATCTTATTACTTGTTTAAACTTCATATTATTCTTTAACTATTTCATTTTCATTAATTATCTCTATTTTGATGAAATTTCAACCTCCCGCCATCCACATCTGCGAGTGTTAAAGCCTACGAAGAAAGCGTCGTAGTTAGTGTCTTTGCGTTGCTAAAGATTCTTTTAAACGCTTAAGAAAGCTTCTCCTAAGTGTTTGGAATGAAATTCGTGCCTCCCAATCATCCCATGTGCAGAATACATCGAGTACTAAAGCCCCACCACTGGGAAGCACATGAGGTGTCTTCAACATTGTAAGAGTCTTAAACCCACAACGCTTAAGAAAGTGTGCATAGCCTTCAATACTGCGTAGACATGTCATATAAAAGACGTCTTATCAAATTTAAATATTTACAATTGATTGAAGACGCGTAATTTAATATACTAAGCATAAGTATTTGAAATGAAATTCAATCTGTCATCCAAGATCGCATCAGGAGTATTAAAGCTTCCCACCACGCTTATAAGGCGTGAATGATAGTGTCTTGACACCGCAGCGAATGATTTTTGCAGCTTATGAAGCGTCGATAAGCCTTCAAACCTGTATAAAGGGATCATGGTTTCCGTCATCTGAACATGCAGTACTTATATCTAGCGATATGTGCGGTTATATTAAAGCAATAAGTACAAAATTCAATATACTAAGCAAGCTATACACAAGTATTTAGAATGAAGTTTGACCTCCCACGCGTCATCCCGCGGGGCAGCTCCCTTCTCACCACGCTTATGGGAAGCGTGCATGATAGGTGTCTTGCGACACCGCGGCCGAGTGATTTTTGCACCTACCATGTTTATGACAAATGTTGCATAACTTAATAAAAAACCTTCAAACTTATGTTTAGCAAAATTTTCACCGTATTGAATCAATCACGAGTGGGTACTTAAAATTATAGCATTCATCATAATTTTGCTTTACATATACATCGAGATGATAGGACACAAAAGAAATAACAACTCAATAAGTGACGTTTAACCTCACACAACATACAAGTACCAACACTAAACCCTATAATAATTTAAATCTTATCACCTCTATCATCTTGGTTAAGATTAGACTAAGGAAGGGGTTGGAGGAGGTTGTTGTTAGTGGAATAAGACTTAAAACAATTAAGGATGAAAACTTTGAATTTGATAAATTCAAATGCTTGATTTTCTTTTATGGCTGATTGGTAATAAATCATGATCAGGCTTTAATTTAACTAATCAATAAAATGATTACTCTAGATCCTACAGAATTTTCCCTCTTTTATTATATCTCATTTCTCCTCTTTTTTTTTTTTAAAATAGTAGAGCGGCTATTTGATATCATGATAGAGGTAAGATTCCTTTAGCTGAACAGCAAAAGGATCATTTCAATTCCTATAAAACCTAAGCCCATTTAAGCATTGTCTAAAATTCTGAATTTGATAAGTTCAGATAACGGGCTAATGGACTTAACTCCCTTAAGCTCACTATCTTCTCTTTGTGCAGCAAATGAAAGGAAGGGTAACAAGAATGGGCTAGGTGATCAAAGGTAATCGAGAGTCGGATATAGTTGTATAATCAGATTTGATGGAGGTAGCATATTAGGTATCATTTGCGGTCAGCATACGGGATGAAGCGAATCAGGAAAAGGGAGTATGGAGTTAGGTGCCTAAAGAAACGAGGGAAGTGCTCAGCTCGACTGTTGTTCCGACGAACGAATGAGAGATGTCGGGATTAAAGCTGGCTCGATCGAGAGGGTGACTGCTCGTGCTTCCAACAGGGAACCGAAGAGGGTTGGTTGCGTGAGAAACCGAAGGGGAGGGAGAGAGTGGTGTGCGGATGGTTCTCGATTGGGATGCTCAACCTTAGCTTACTCGCATGCAGATGACGGAAAGGCGATTGAACCGGTCGGTCGAGCGAGCAGTAGAGTTGTAGCATGTGGCTAGGCATTCGACTGAGAGCAGGAGCTGACCGAGAGGAAGAAGACTCGCAGCTAACCTTCGACCGGGAGGAGCACGAGGAAGAGAAGAGATGTCGAGAGGGAAGGGTTTCTATCCTGTGCGGTCGAGCTCGATACCAGAACTAGAGGGGGAGTGACGGCTGATAAATGAGAGCTACATTATGAGTGTTCTTCCCAAAGGTTAGATGAAACTAAGTATATATATATATATATATATTTAATATATATTAAATAAACTTCAATTTTAACTTTTCATAATTGCATCACCACATAGACATATTAGATGTCAAATAAAGGTTATTTCCAATGTTTTGGACATACAATGTTAGTTTTAATCGGGCCGTTTGGTAGTCGTCGAATGGATCAATTTTGAAAATTGCGCATTACGCTTGGCCGACATTTTACAAATCGTTGAATTGAGTGCGAACAATCTCATTTGAAAGGTTTCGATGCAAACGGCGCAATCAGATTCATGAACGGATGTCATTTGGATATTGTTGCAACCTCCCAACTCGATATCGCGCATCAGTAATTTCGATTGGTCGAATTATATGTATATTGATCAATTTCAACGCGTTCGAATGTGTGATGGCGAAGTCGTTCATCGATCGGAGATCGCTTTATTAATTTTGGCGATGTTGATGCTTCGGCTCAATTTGCGTATGTATCAAGCGTCAATTTGCTCCATAAATCCAATCACTTGTGGATCATGTGTGGAGGTCAACAAGTGCATTTGCATCTTTATTTGCGAATGTATGATTTTATGAAATTCAGCAAAAACTTAGAGTTATGATAAATATAAAGCTAATGTTGATGCATATAGACGATATGTAAGATTTAATGAAGGAGATTTGATTTTTGTTAAAGTTAGACCTGAGAGATTTCTAACTGGAACTCTTAAAAAATAACTCTCAAGAGATATAGTCATTATAAAATTGTAAGAAAGATAAATGATAACACTTATGAAATAGATCTTCCAATGAATGCTCGAATATCTCCAATATTCAATGTATCAGATTTAACATTGTACTATGGGCAAGCTACGGATAACACTATTCCCTCTATAAATAGTACTAACATGTAGGTTAATACTTCATCACCAACCTCCCATCTCATCGCTTAAGATCACATCATCCATATCAAATTTTAGAAGATCGATTATCACGATGGAGACACTCAAAGGTTTCTATTTTGTTGGAAAGGTCTTTCTCCACTTAAAGATTTATGACTTACATTTGATGAGTCACATCATGGACCCACGCTTATTACAAGAGTACGGATTTTCATTCTCCGGAAGAATCCTTTAAAGCCGAGAGTCGTCGAGCATCATTGTCACCGTCGTCGACGCCATCATCATAAAACTTAAATCTATGTATTGAGCCTTTATGTTATAATTTATGTTATGTATTATTGGCTTTTATATTTTGTATATATTTTGAGCTTATATGTATTGGGCTATTCTTATGTCATGGCCCATGATTCATAGTAGTAGGTATGATATTTTGGGTAGATATAAAAAAAGTGATAGATTTGGTAGCAGGTTATGGTAGGTGTAGTTATGATGGTGGTATGTTGAGTTTGGAGTTAGATTTGAGTATTCTTAACTCTCCTTTCAATCCTATAAATAGGGAGGCTCTTGTAAAGCTTGACACTTAGATTTAGAATAAAAATTATCTTCTTAAATTTTTGTTACTATTCTTTTGTGTGTTTTTCTCTCGAGTGACGGACTACTTGAATGTGTGAGCTCACAACTCTTAGAGAATGACTTCTAAGGAAGGAATGTAACCTCCACAATGGCGAACTGCTTGTAGAGGTCGACTTCAACTTATCCCAGCTCTCTTGTTGGTTAGTTTAAATCTACTACAGGTTAGATCGTTCATAACTTTTCAATTATTTCTTTGAACTTATAAGATTCAGATCTCTAGTATGGTTAACATAACTTTAGTCGGAATCTTTTTCAACTTCACTAAATTCATAATATTGCAAATGTGCCAATAATAGTGTGCATTTATCATTACTCTTTTGTGAAAATTTAAGAATTATCGGTGTAATAAACTTCATATCATAAAAATTACTCTCATCCTACATCAATATACAAAATTAATATTAATATTAATATTATTTAAAAAATTGACTATCTCTATATCTATCATGCAATTGCTACTCTACTATAACATGCCCTCTTATCTAAACCCGTTACTAAAAAAAATCAATCAAAATAATGAAGACGAATTTACATGCATACCACATAATTCTTATATATTCACATATTTAAAACCTAAAGTTTGATATTTATATTCATAACACTCAAATTTCTGATATCACATCAAAAATATCAATATTATTACTTTTTTAAAAGTGAATTCACATTTTCATGTATAAGGTGTCAGATATACAAATATCAAACTTTAGGTGATAGATATGTCAATACATAAGAATCGTGTGATATGTATGCAAATCTTCCTATAAAATAATAACTTAAAAACTACTCACGCACGCTGCCTCTTTGTTTGCCCAGCATGCATGTGAAGAATCTGCACACATGATCCCTCTTCTTTTCCTCCCAATAGGTCCACCTCTCTATGCTTGTCCCTCACACATCTCCCATCTCTGCTCTTTCCTGACCATGACACCCAACTCATCTTCCTCACCTCCTCACGAACCCCTCTTGGCATGACCACACCTCCATGTTTGTTCTCTTGTTCTCACAGCATGTTCTACTTAGCCGGATGCACTTCTCCTTCCATGTCTTTGTCTTGTTCTCCTCTCATTGAAACCCTAAACTTCTCCACTAGCCTCCCGACTGTGACGACCATCTCTTCTCTTTCCTGGCCTCGATACCTTCCTTCCTCATGCATCCTATTAGAAGCTTTGCCTCCATCCTGTTTCCATAATCTCACTTTTCCCTCTTCTCTACTTCTTCCTTCACACCATGATTCTCCTCTCTCTCTCTCTCTCTCTCTCTCTCTCTCTCACTCTCTCTCTTCTTCACCAGCAATATTTCCTCATTTGTCTCTCCCACTTACGCACCTCATCAACCCACACCTTTCCCAATTGTTGACTTCTGGTAGACAGGTTGCTATCCATTTACCCTATCTTGATGCCAACAAACTAGTGCTTCACCACTCCACATCTCTCAATCTCTGTTACTCTCTCTCTCTCTCTCTCTCTCTCCAACCGAGAGAGACCACCTCTCCTTGTTTCTCTCTCTAAATCAAAGAGAAAATTCTCTTTTTTTCGAAAGTTTTACATACAAATCACACAAGTCTTATATATTTACCCTTTTTTCTCTAAAGAGAAAATCATGCTTTTCTTTGTATCCCCTTTTTTTTCCCTTTCCTTCCCACTCCATCTCCATCTCTCTTTGCTCTCTATCTTTCTAAGAAAAATAGTGAATAAAATTAAAAGAAAAAGGAGAAGATAAAAAAAATCATGCATCCTTAAAATTCATGCTAATTTCATCTCCTCATCACCATCATTACTTATCACAAAAGTATAACACCATGCCACAAAAATTTAAGTGTTTGCACGTGTGCATGTGGAAAAATCTCTATTTTATTTTATGCAAGTATTCCAAGATCCCACAATGGTCAGAATAGCATGACAATTTTAAGAACCTACCATGCTCAAAATAGTGTAATGAGTTTGACAATCTACCACACATATAAATATCTAGTAGATTTGAAGACTTGCCATAGTGTCTCAAAATATCAACGGTTATATTCAGAAGAGTTTGGCAAGTAGACAAAGTACTCTCAAGCTAGCTTCCTATGAGGCGAAGATGTTGAGAGATTGCCAAAATTCAAGTTGATGAGACCTAGATAGATAAATCAAAATAAATAGAATGATAAAATGTAAATAATAAGAAATAATAAATACAAATATAAAATAAGTACTTATATGCATCTTTCTTACAATCTTGCGTTTTTTTACTCTCCTAAGCACTCAAATGACACACTTAGAAGAACGTGGTAAATTTGAAGACTTCCAACCGTGTTGTTGCCAGACACCGACTGATGCTTAGAAGAGCGTAGCGAGTATGCCTGACACTCTTCAAGCAGACTCCTATATGGAGAAGATGTCGGGAGGCTCTCAAAATGCTACTAGATTTAATAGCAATAGGAAGCACAATAGAATATAATAAAAGAAATTTTTAAAGTTGAACTAAAGATCAAATTGATACTAAATGAACATGAAGTTACAAAAATTTTGAGACAAAGGACTCACAAAATTAAACTTAAATGAACCTACAATAAATGAAATGCTCACCAATCATTAGAAGTGATATATTTAATGAACATTTAGATTATACTACATCATATATTGAAAGAGCTAAAAGAACCCAAGCCAAATGCAAGTAGGACTTGAGACTTGTACTAGCCTTATATAAGGGATTCATTTTAGATTGAAAAAACTTTCAAATGAGAACATAACTCAAATCGAACTTGTAAATGAAACTACATAGGATTTGATAGCTCACCAACGAGCAAGAACAAAACAAAATAGCTCGCTAATAAGCATAAACAGGACTTTTTACTGAACATGTAAATTGCATCACATGTTACATTAAATAAATCAAAAGTAGCTAAAAGAATTTAAATGGGACTAATAATGCACTTAAAAGCTCATCAATAGTAACAATATCTTGTTGAGCATTCAAAATTCAATAGAACTAGAAATAAATACAAGCAACAATGTATTATTTCAAGTTATAATAAGAACCTAGAATGCTTAATGCCACCTGGTCAGCAACACAACTCTACAAGAGGACATAAGGCATATCAAAAATTACAAAAAATAAAATGTTTGCGTGCACCTCAAATGACAAAATATTTGTGCAAATAGCAAACTTCTAATAAATTTGAAACTTAACATGAATTATGTGGGCAATTTATAGGTCATGCAATGTCTCAAAATTCATGCGAGTATCCTACAATATGCATGAGCGCTTCAAAAAGCATCCAAATGCATCATGTGAACACATCAAAAAGTATGCAAATGTATCATGCAATCACATTGAAATTCATGTGTGTGCATTATGTAGATGTATCAAAATTCGTGCAAGTGTGTAATGCAAGTGTAACAAGAATTGTGCAAAAAACTTAAAACATTCTTGCATGCTCTCCGATTAACACAAAATGCTCAAACACATAATCTAAGAATGAGTTAGAAAAAAGAAAAAAATTTTGAATCATATTGTCCTAAGAAATGTGCAATAAATTTAATATAATTCAACTATTTTTAAAATTCACTCTTTCAAACTCAAATTTTATCAGTGTGATAGAATAATGTGTTTATCCAATGGACTTGATCCTCATGCCTATAAATGCTCAACAAGGTCTATAGTATGACCAACACTAAACAAATACTGCAGCAATCCCATGTTAGAGGTGGCAAGGACAAGGTCTAGACTAACAAAATGACATCATCCAAACACTCGATGATCGATTGATCGAAAATTGTAAACATATGAGATACTACCACCAAAATATCTCAAATCTTAATGCAAATCATTTTGAATTTGAACCTAACGAAATATTAAAAAATCAAAAGAAAAGTATAAAATTTAAGACTATTCATGTGGAGCTTATCATATAATACTTAAAGCAAAATTCAATTGCCTTCTGCGACAATTTGTCAAGGGTGATAAGCTTTAGAAAACTTCAGCTCACAAAAGAGTTAATGTTAGATCAAGTATATTATTATTTTCTCTCAAAAAAATCTCACATAAATAAGAACGTGACATATGTCCTTTGTCCACATGTTTTTTACAAACTAGCAGACAAAAGTAATGATTATTACAATCGAGCCTTGATGGTTTATCATAAAAAAACAACACTAAATTATGGTCATGGTTGTAACCTGTAAATTTTTTAATGACTTTACTCCTTCAGTCGTATTTCATAAAGTGCATTTGATAAAGCACAAAATCTCCTATTAGCGAAAGTTGAAGTAAAATTGTTTATTTAAACAAACCATCTTAATCTACAAGGTTCCCTTGTGTGATACTCACAGATACGATTCTATTTTACAAAATAATTTATAACAAAAATGATTGATACAATTTTTTGAAATATTATTAGAATGACAATAATCTATGATATTCAATGTATTTCTTAAATTTTATTTTAAGATTTTCAAACCATCTTCATCACATTATAGGACATTTGACACTCTGTTTTATAAATATTTTATCTAATATTTATGAGCTCCGCATATATAAAAATATGAAGTTAGTTATTAGATTTGAACTTTTTAAAGAATTGTATGTATTCGTACACATAGATTTTCAAAGGTCATCTAGCATCCATTTTACAAATCATTTTTACTAGAATATTTTAAACGTGCTTTAGTATTTACAGAATATTTTTCATTAATTTTTGAAATGATGGGTTATAAGAAAAAAATTAGTTTATATTAAAAGTTATCATAAAATTAAAATAATTCAAATAATGACCATTATGTCCTTTTCATATATTAAAAAATTATTATTATTATACAAATATCTTAAGCCATGGAGTCACCCCCACCCATTTCCTTATTTTGCCTTGTGAACTTAGAGAGAAAGGAGAGGAAAAGAGAGAGGGAGGAAAGAGAAAGCTAGGTTTGGGGGTCTTCTGTCCATTGGGCTAGTTAGAAAAATTGATCGTCTCAAGGTATGCTACTGATACCCTACTTACAATTTCAGAAATTTTGCTTTTTTGTAAAAGTTTTGACATTTTATTTGGTTGAATTTCGTAGAAACTCAAATCTACGAAGATTCATAAACTTTACATCATGTAACTATATAATGAACTATGCCGAACATATTGATATAAGAAATAAAATTTTAATTGAATATTTTATGTTATATATCATTTTGTGTATTTTGTAAGTATATCGAGTCTAATAAAAATTATTATGAAACAAAAAAAAATTAAATATTGTTTTAGACATTGCATATAAATGATTTTGTAAATTGTGATTATTGACGTATACATGCAAATTTATCTACAAATTCTACTATTATTTTACACTTACAAAATTCTTATATATTGCGAATTACTCCTACTTATCAAAATAGTAAGTCATTGGTATTGATGCATTGTAAATGTCCATGTAAATATGTGACTTGATTTACAGGTAAAGCATGAATTTTATGTATAAAATATATTGGGAGACATAAGGGTCTGAATAACATATGTAATTAAAGAAAGATATAAAGGTCTAAATAAAATTAATTGTGTTATGCATAAGAGGCCATAAGGGCTTAAATGAATAATTAAATGCAGATGTAAACATATTGGGAGGTATAAGGACCTAATGATATATATGTATGATATGATATATTTGAGAGATATAAGAGTCTGAGGGAGAAGATATGAAATATTTAAAACATTATTTACTTTAGTATTTTTTTGTGAATCAAATGTAAAATTAAACATGAATTATATATTGTGATTTTTTATATATGCTTTTAATATTAAAATTTTACTTGCTAATTCACTATATTTCATAGTAAATATTATTTTTAGAATCGATTTCATATAACCTACTGAGTATTTATACTCATTCCTATTTTACTTATACATGTAAATTTCAAAAAAAAGAAAAGTAAAAGCAGGTTGATTAGAGATTGTAGATTCCTTTATAGTATGACTATTACTAAAATATAATTATTCTTTTTACAATCATGGTGTTACTATTTTAATGAATATTACTGAGTACCATGATTATTATGTACAGTCTTTTTGTGATTGTATAATTTTTTTATATAAACTGAATGAAAGTGATTGACTTTTATTTTCTTATTTTTATTGATGATTGTGAAAAAAAGAAGAAGAATATAACTCCTTCCAAATAAATCTTAGGTAATGTCTGTTACGTATTCGACACGATGTGACCCACCTCAGTTTAAGGGTTATATAATTTTGGGTCGTGACACCTTGGATGAATCAATCCATAACTGTCGATAAGGATTCTTCAGTGAGAATCGATTGAGCATCTCGTCTAATTAAATAAACTAGAGACCATGACAATCTGTGATAATAAAATCATAGGATCTTGATATGGTTCATTCGCATTTTCCCCACCATTCACTTCAAATTAAAGTAAATGAATTTCACAATTTTAACTTCTAAACTACTACTACTACATACTAAGTAACTAAAAATCAAACAACTAACTTTAATCGAAAGTTTTGTATCACTATTGGGAGAAGTACTTAGCTATAGTTGCTTACAGCTATGAAAATTTTGAAACAAAATCTAAAATCCGCACAATGAGAACAAAACCTCTAAGTAGTACTTCATCAGCAAATTAATCTGTCTTCTAAAAATCTGAACCATAACACAACAACTCATGAGAGGTAGTGCATGAATTTTTGGAGCCCATAAATAAATGAAAGAAGAATGAAATCATGAATAAAAAAAATATGAAAGATCTAAAATAGAATATAATGGTATAAACATTAAAAAAAGGTTTAATGCAAAAGATATGAAAATATTTGCTTTACAAATTAGGGAAACACAACATAAACCAAATCCTCCAATAGATCTTGCATTAGAAAAAGCTTCATACACTAGATAGACCTTATTTTAGTTCAATGTAAGAGGTGAAAATTACAAAAATAGCATTATTTTCAATTAAATATATTCCAACGTCAAAGTGGAACTTGAAAAAAAAAAAGCCTTTTTATGTAATGTGGAAGCATAATATGTAAATTACATAATATTCTTTTGAATTTTAAAATTATTGAATTTATGAATTCTTTCAATAAGATATGAAAATTGTTTTTTTTTTCTAATGATTGTGCGTAAGGGTATCAAACATATTTCACTCAAAGAATGTTGATAACTAAAAATTACTCATAGTTGAGCGGTCGGATGTATGATGCACTAATTCTCCTTGTTGTTCCAATAGCAATTCAACTATATTACAATGCAAATCCATGGAAGATGTAGATGATGTCCAAGAGCAAAGAGAAGAAGAGAAAAATTTGAAGGTTTATAGAGGTAGAGTAAGTTGAATGAGTTTTCGAATTTTTAAATAGATCATAAAGGAAAATTAACAAAGACATTCCAACTCTTGCTCGAGTTGTTTACCAACATAGTGTGGTTGCCATGTAACACCCTAGAGCAATTGTCGGGTATTATTCACCATGGCCCAGTCCATTTCATACCAAGTTGAATGTAGATTTATCTTATTTACAAAATTTCCCAAAAGTCACCCATCCAAAGAGTGTTCCAAAGCATGCTTAATTGTGGGTTTTCCCAAAATAAAAAATAAAAAAATCCACCCATCACAACAAAAGGAACCATGTGTATAATGAACCAACTCGTTACTTATATAGCCTAGTATTATTTTCCTCTTCTAACTCAATTATAGTTCATTGATACCCTTTTGTCCCCTAGAATCTTGTTAGAAATAGATGCTTATTCATGATTTAACCACAACTATCAATCCCAGCCAAACACCTCTTGATTTTGGATGTGCCCACAAGCTTTTGTTCGATTCATCCCCAAATCACATATCAAATTTGAGAACACCAAGCTCTAACATTAAATGTAATGACCGTGGTCATTCTACATTGACTATTATTCGCTTTGGCCTTATATAAAGTTAAATCTCATGATTTTATATCATTTTTTCTAGTAAGTTCCAATAAATCACATATCCCAGAAGAGAACCATTAGGAACACGCTTAACCATGAAGTTCTTAAGAAAATTTAACCACTTACACCAAATGAAGTCTAACATATTTTTGCCTAACTCTTCATTCATTTAGCAAAACATCCTTTCAACCTCTTCTATTGTGAGATTTGATTCATTTATGCTCTCTTTTTTCTCTAGAAGCCTGACAAGAGCCACTCTTTATGATGTTGGAAAAGAGCTGAAGGGCTTCACCATCACAATAACAAATTCAATCATCTAAGATAATAACCAAAGAGATCACATCAACATCACTAGGCACAAAGAATTGCCATTTTCAAATGACATGCTCAAAGGATCTACACCTTAATAATTGCACAATTATCAAAGATTAAAAATAAAGTGAACCATATCGTCTATAACTCACTCATCTGAAAGATATAGAAGACCTTAGCCTTCTGTAATAATCGCTATGTTGGACGATGAATCTCAATCGAAGATGACAATAGAAGAATAAGACATCAACATCATGATATAGGACCCTGCCAATCGATCATTCATTATTTCAATAATAGACACATCTAACAAAATAATTTTTAAGTATAGGGATCCCCACAATATCTAAACCAAATTTCCTCATGTCAGGATTTCAAAAAAAAAATTCAAATAGACAAAACAAAATAAAAAATCTAAGTCCATCGAATAATATAAATGGCTAACTTAGGATCTGTTTGGGGCAACTGTAGCTTTTTTAAAAGCTGGTTATAAAGTTGTTGTGGAGAAAGTAACTTTTTGAAAAAGCTGTTGTGTGTGTTACAAATATTTTTCTTTTTGAAAAATTCAAAAAATAATTTTCTGACAGCCACCACACTCTAACAGCTCTAGTTCTCAAAGTAATTTTTTCACCACAAAACTTCTAAAAGGCGATAGCGAAAACTCGAAAAGCAAAGCGTAGGAAAAGGCTAAACGCGCCAGCTCAAAGTCACCATGCATATTCCCTCATTCACAAACTTGTCAAGGGTATCAAAGTCAAAGTTAGATCAAAGCTTACATAAAAAAGCATATTGTGAGATCCGAAAATTCGCCACCGACCTCTTTCAGAAAACAAAAGGAAAGAAAGAGTTGTTTAAGTGTCGGTGGTAATTTCAGAAGGCAGATGAATAGTAGATAAGACACTACCCAGAGATTTCGTTCTCAATTGGTGAGAATTTTTTATATCGGTTCCGGCTATATGGGCAATCCCATATTAATTACCCTCCCAAATCGAGAGAGCACTTTCGATTAAAGTTATTCAATGAATCGTTAAAGAAGCAGTATATAATTGCGAGTGGAGTTTAGAACTTATAAAATTTATTATTTTAATTTAAAACTTTTGTGGAGGCGATGGCCTTGCGATCCCGATCTGGTTAGATGTCACAGGCGTCGCGGTCAGCTTAGTCGAGAGGTAGTCGACCAACCTGACCGAAGGATCCTTGTCAACAACACATGGGTTACGTCAGTCAAGGTATCCTTGTAGATCTGGGGTGGAGTTTATCTAAGGGGATCAATATAAGTCAGCCTTAGTTAACAAAGAGCTTTTTGCCCAACCATACTTCACAACTCAAAGAGCAAAGCCGTTGGGAACATACTGTCGTGATCGTAATTTAGTGGTGTCATGCTCGAACCACCGGTCAGAGGGCTCAGTCGTAGCCATTTATGTGGTGTCATATCGCACAAAACCACGCAGAGGACACGACGCGTCTTACGAGCTTTAGAATATTTGAGTGTGAAGGTATTATGTATTTAATTTGACATTGGCTTTTTGTGAGGAAAAGTTTTCTTAATTTGTCACCCGAAGACAAACAATTGCGGAGGGGTGGATTTATTTTATTTTTTTTGTTTTAATTTAAATAATTAATTTCATTTTTTTTTATATTTTGTTATTTTTTTTTTGAATTTTGATCATTTTACGATTGATTTATATTTGAATATATGATCATTTATCATTGAAATTTTAATTATAATTACCTTCTCGATCCAGGTTAATATCAATTGATAGACCTTGTCTTCTATCCGGTTTTCTGAGGATCACGTAAATTCATTATCTCAAGAAGAATAATCCTTCAAAATCTTATCCACTCTAGTTTGAACATAGGGATGGGTTTGGGACTTTTCTTCTTAAGGGTTTGATTTGAAGCTATGAGTGATTCATATCTTTATATTATATGGCGATATTTTAACTTGAAATTCTTATAATATCAAATATTTAGATTTTGTTAATCCGGACCCAGTCCGAAGACCAAACCGGGATATGTAACATATGTTCTTCATATTTGACATAGTAATTACTCCAACATGCATACGGATATCTGTTCTTTGGGAATTGTATGGACATTAGAATGTCTAAATTGGAGTTTATATGTCGAATTTTGATTTTTGAGTTTTGTTAACTTGACTAGAAGACCAAAGAAGTGTAGCATATGTCCTTTGTATTTGACTTAATTACTTCAACATGCATGTAAGTATCTATTCTTTTGAAAATTTTGCATGGACATTAAAATGAAGTTTATATGTCAAATTTTGATTTTGAGTTTTGTTAACTTGACGGTCAAGACCAAAAACCAAGTATAATCATCTGTATTATATCTAACTTGCATCTATTGTTTTGGACATTTCAACATACATACAGTATATGTTCTTCTAAAATGTTGTATGGACATTAAATGTCTAGTTGAAATGTAGGTTCAATTTGCAAGTTTAGGTTTTAATACGACATTTTTGGGTTTTGTTAACCCGGACACGGTTCGAAGACCAAACCGGGATGTATAACATCTGTCCTTTTGTATTATATCTAACTTGCACATATCTCTATTGTTTGGACATTTCAACATACATACGAGTATATGTTCTTTTAAAATGTTGTATGGACATTAAATGTCTAAGTTGAAGCAATTGAATTTGACATGATGTAATGCAAGCATGAGTTTTGATACGATTTTAGGTTTTGTTAACCCGGACCCGGTCCGAAGACCAAACCGGGATGGTGTATATATGAGATAGAGATTGATATTCATCTATGGGTATAACATGAACATTATTCAGGCTCGAACCCCCTTACATGAGAAATCAGCAAGTAATAGGGATTGAAACTGAATACTTTGAGCCCTTTTGATCAAGTAAAATGTTGTTGACATAAGATAAAGACTGTCATTTATTTAAGAGTATGTTATGAATCATTATAAAAATACCCATTTTTTTATGCAACAAATCAACAAGGGATATGAGCTGAAATAAATTATGTTGGAAGCTTTGATCAAATAAAAGTAAAGACCAAACATAGACTTAAGCCTTTTCATTGAAAATATGATATGCATATTATTTTGGCCAAAAACTCTCCTTTTATGTCACAAATCAGCAAGGGTATAGGGCTGAAATAAATTATGCTGGAAGCCTTTTTGATCAAATGTAAGGTAATAGACCAAACATAGACTTAAGCCTTTTCATTGGAAATATGATATGCATATTATTTTGGCTAAAAACCCCCCTTTTATGTCACAAATCAACAAGGGCATAGGGCTGAAATAAATTATGTTAGAAGCCTTTTTGATCAAATGTAAGGTAATAGACCAAAGATAAACTTAAGCCTTTTCATTGGAAATATGATATGCATATTATTTTGGCCAAATAAAACTTGTAATGATGTAAAATCAATACATAAGCATTCATGTTTAACATAAATAAGCATTGATCAATTCATATATCATGTTGCATTTGCTATAGAATGATAGCTTGCATGTTATAGAAATTGAAGCATAAGTATCAACTCATGTCACATTTGCCACAAAATATGATAGCTTGCATGATATAGAAATTGAGCATAAGCATTCATTTGAGATAAAGAAAATTTTAGCCAACATGACAACAAGCATTTCATCCCTTTCTTTCTATCTTTTTTTCTATAAATTTGGGACCTCAATCATCCCCTCAAGCTACTTAGGACTAGGTCTTCTCTCAAAAAAAAAGGCTGTATATGGTGTCATTGAACAACATAAAATTATTTGCCCAAGAAAGGCGTGTATGGATTATAGCATAGAACAAGTTCCTACTATGTTGGAGAAACATAGTGAGTACTTATAATAAATTTAAAGCTTGCATTTGTATATAAAATGCTTAAACATTTAAAAATAAATCTTTCCTCTTTTTTTTAAACAAAATTTGCAACAATCCATAAGCATGGGGTTGTCATGAAGGCGGTGACCATGCTAAGAAATGAATGTATGGGTGGATATGTGAGACAAAAAGTGAAATTTTGTTTTCAAAAGAAAGGCGTGTATAATCAGCATAACAACAAGTTTTCCGCCATGTTGGAGAAACATGAAAGGTACTTATAAGTCAAATTTAAAGCTTGCATTTTATAATAATTAAAGAAATCTTGCATGTATATTTAATTAAGAGCATAATAATCAAAATTTACAACATCTCTCCCCATGTTTGCCATGAGGACTGTCACATGCCAGAAAGGCATGGTGTCATTGAGGAGACCTCAAATTTTGATATTTTACCATGTTGGAGAAACATGAGTAGGTACTTATAATAATAAATTTAAAGCATTTGTATATATAAATAAAAGAAAGCGCTATATTTAATTAGAGCATGATAATCAAAAATTACAACAACCTCAGACTCTCTCACATGTGAGGGGTTGCCATGAGGAGGCCCCCACCATGCCAAAAAGGCATGGGTGGATGTCGTGACACCATAAAATTTTGATAGCATAGCATTTCTATTAACAAGATGTCGAATAAGAAACACAAATATGCAAGAATGAAACCCATAGGGAATAGCAAGTAGCATAACAAAAACCCCTCTTTTTTTAATTTCAGATTTCACTTTTCAGATTTCATTCTACTCATATGCAAGAGGCAAAACAAATGAAATCCATAAGAGATAGTATATAGTATGACATGGCCACTTTTCCATTTAATTTCAACTTTTACTTTCAGATTTCATTCTACTCATGTACAAGAGATAAAACAAATGAAATCTATAGGAGATAACAAGTAGCATGGCATAAACTCCTTTGATAAAAATGATTTATGTATCACATTTCTAGACAACAATTCCATAGATTTCTTGGTAAAACTATGTCTAGCAAGTAATAGTACACTTAAAAGCAAATCTAATTCAATTTTCCTTAGATAAAAAATATTTCAGCAAATATCATGCCTTTAGAAAAGCAAACCAATAGGTTTATGGGATCAAAACATCGACCTCTTTTAACAAAAGAGTGAAAGAAAAGAGTTGTTTAAGTATCGGTGATAATTTGAGAAGGTGATGAATAGTATAAGACACTACTAGAGATTTGCTTCATTTGGTGAGAACTTATATCGGTTCGGGTTTCTATAATACATAATTACCTCTCCAATCGAGAGCACTGATTATAGTCAATGAATTTAAGAGCATTATATAATTCGTGAGTGGAGTTTAGAATTTATGAAATTTCTTATTTTAATTTAAAACTTTGTGGGGAACGATGACATGCATTTAGATCTTGTTCCTCGTCACAGCCGATCCACAGTCCGTAATAGGGTAGTGAGAAGAGAAGGATCCTTGTCAAACACATGGTTACGTCGTCCAATGTCCTTGTAGACCTCGGGTATGTACAGGGACAAATATAAGTCAACCTTAGCTAACATGGGCTTTGCCCAACAAATGCATTCTACATTTCACATCAAAACAAAGTCATTGGGGAACATATGGGTTCCCGTGGGTTATTTAGTGGTGTCATGCTCTGAGGGCTCAATTAAGAATATTTATGTTATTCATATGACAAAACCATGCGGACAGAGGACATGGGCCACGTCCTTACGAGCTTTAGGAATATTTGAGTGTGAAGGTAAATGTATTTAATTTGACATTGGGTCTTTGTGAGCAAAAGTTTTCTTAATTTGTCACCCGAAGATAAACAATTATGGATTGATTTTATTTTATTTTTTTTATTTTTAAGTTTTAATTTAAATAATTCATTTTTTTATTTATATTTTTTGTATTTTCTTTGAATTTTGATCATTTTATGATTAATTTAGATTTATATATATGATCATTTATCATTGAAATTTTAATTATAATTACCTCATCTGGGTTAATATCAATTGATAGACCTTGTCTACTCGTCAATTTCATAGAGGATGGGATAAATTCTATCTCAAGTATAATCCTTCAAAACCTTGTACTCTAGTTTGAAAATAGGATGGGGTTTGACTTTTCTTCAGAATTTGAATTTAGAAGCTATGTCATTCTCTTGTATTATATGAGAGAATTAATAGATATTATTAATTTAAAATTCTTATAATATCACATTTTAGGTTTTGTTAACTTATAAAGACCAAACCGATATGTAGCATCATTCTTTATGTTTGACTTAGTAATTACTCCAACATAGGATATGTTCTTTGGGAATTGTATGGACATTAGAATGTCTAAGTTGGAGTTTATATGTCATGATTTTTTGAGTTTTTTGTTCGGACTCAAAAAACAAGATATGTAGCATGTTCTTTTTTGTTTTATACCTAGCATGTCTATTGTTTGAATACTTCAACATACATACGAGTATCTGTTCTTTTTAAAATGTTATATGGACATTAAATGTCTAGTTGAAATGTAGATGTCAATTTGCAAGTCTAGGTTTTAATATGACATTTTTGAGTTTTGTTAACCCGGACCCGATCCGAAGACCAAACCGGGAAGTATAACATCTTATTTGAGCTAAAAAAAACCCCAATGTCACAAAATCAAGGTATGGATTTCAGAAATAATCTATTTTGGAGGTCTATTGAATTATGAAGTAATGGATCTAAAATAGACATAGACATTTGTTTTGGGCCCAAAATCCTCTCCTCATGTAACAAATCAGTAAAAAAGAAAGGCTCATTATTTTGGAAGCCTATTTATCAAATGTAGGGTAATAGACCAAACATAGACTTAAGCCTTTTCATTGGAAATATGATATGCATTATTTTGGCAAACTTTATGTCACAAATAAAAGGGTATAGAAATAAATTATGGCATTTGATCAAATGTAGGGTAATAAACTAAACATAAACTTAAGCCTTTTCATTGAAAATATGATATGCATATTAGCCAAAAACTATTATAAAATCACAATATAGAGGCTGAAATAAATTACTTTAAAATCTTGATCAAATGTAAAGTAATGGGCCTAGAATTAATTTAGGCACTTGATTTGGGCTAAGAACTCTTTCTCATGTGGCAAATCAGCAAACATAGAGAAATAAATCATTTGAAATAAAATGAATATAAACTAATGGCTCGAATGAATTTAGGCACTTGATTTGGCCCTCTATGTGGCAAATCGAAACATAGAGGTGAAATAAATCATTTTTTGAAGGCCCAGGAATCACCCATAGCTCATTTTCTCGATAGGGAGGAAAGACAAAGATGAGTAGATGGCATATGTCATTTAAAGAGGCAAGTGGGTTAATTAAAATCCACATCCTTCATCATGGAGTGACAAATACTCATTAAATTTATTAAGAAGATATGGCAAGAGTTTATTTTTCCTTTCAAAGTGATAAAATGCACAAGCATAATGTCCATGCATATTTAATCGTGACAAATAATTAAATTAGATGGTTTCTTGCGATTCGAGGCATCATGTGTGATGTCATAAGAATAGATGCAAGAGGAAGGCTAGAGCATAAATAAGAGATTTCTCTTCACAAAATACCATTTTCTACTCTCCTTTTCTCCCTTATACCACAAGTTTAAGTTCTTTCAATCTTGCATCAAGGTTAAGTTGTGTCACATATACTTGTGAGTTTCTTTTAGCTTGACTCTTTTTCTTATTTGATGTCTTCTTCTTCTTTATAGTAGATGGCATATTACACTTTAAGTTTAATTTCATGTGTCTCCCATTTTTTTACTATGTCTCATGGATATGTAAATCATGGTGGGAATGACAAAGGGGAGGTATTTATGTTTGATGTCAATGTGTATTCCATATATGTCAAATGATAGAATCTAAGGTGAGCATTACACAATACATATCATAATAATCAAATAAGAAAATAGCTTGCATGATATAGAAATTCAACACATAAGAAGAAAATTTTCCAACATAACAACTTAAGCATTTCATCCCATTCTTTCTATCTTCTTTTTTTTATAAATTTCGACAACCTCGATCATCCCCATGGGGCTACTTGGGACTAGGTCTTCCACCAGCTAAGAAGGCGTGTATGGTAGTTGGAGTTTGCTGAAAATTTGCCATCGCATGAAAGCGTGTATGGGTTGATATAGCAAAGTTTACCATGTTGAAACATGAGTATATATAGTAATAAATTTAAAGCTTGCATTTGTATATATAAATAAGTTGCTTGCATGTATTTAATTGAGCAAAAATCAAAATTCACGACCTCATTATCCCCACATTGGGGTTCATGAACTATGCCAAAGGCATGTATGGGTGTATGTGAACACCACAGATAAGATAGCATTTCCCTACCATGTTGGAGAACATTAGTAGGTACTTATAGTAATAAATTTAAAGCTTGCATTTATATATAAGCAAAAAAAAGATGTTTGCATGTATATTTAATTAAAATCATAGTAATCAAAATTTACAACAGCCTCCCGGCTCTCCCCCCACATGTGAGAGTTGTCATGAGAGTGGTCCCTGCCAAGAAAGGCATGTATGGGTGTATGGTGAGACACCAAGAGAATGATAGCATTTTACCATGTTGGAGAACATGGTAGGTATACAAATTTCAAGCTTGCATTTGCATATGAATATGTTTGCATATACTTAAACAAGGACATTTGCTCGACATTACATTTCCATCACTATTTCTTTGAATTTGCATTTGAAATTCAAATAACATATGTATAAACTTTTAATCACATGTAAACACACTTCCATTCTTCTCATTTTGAATATAAAAGAGGACATATCTTTCTTAAAGCCCTCAAATAATATAGCAATTAAAGGTCAAGAGATATGCATATATTTCATCTTTCTCTGAGATAATCATAAAGAAAACTTTTTGCATATCATATATCTTCAATTCTCAACATTTTCATATGTATGCAAGATAAAGATGCAATAGAAAATCAATATAAATCATACTTAGTCCCAAAATAAACACTTTCTTTTCATTCTTCCTCAAATCAAAACATATTAATGACCAAAGTGAGCTTTCAAAGATGAAGTCATGTAGTTAATGAAACTAGGATTTCATTATCACAACTTACTCTCATAATTCAGAGCAAGAAAAGGCATAAAACTTATCTAGCATGATTTGACCTCCAAATACTCATGGACGCAAACAGAATCATTTTAATGCAAGATAAAGACTTGACAATTGCTTGTAAGTAAATTATGAACAAGCACTAGGCAGATGCAACTTTAATGAAACTGCACCAAAATGAAAGCTTTTAAACTTGCACAAAGCCACATTTATTACTTCAAAGGCTTATTGACTTAGTGATCACAAAGAGAGGAAAACAAGCACAATGCTAACAAGTCAATCAGCAGTCCTCTTACCTTCTTTCTTCTTCTTTAGCATTGATGATTATGAAGTTTAATCCACATAAAATAAATAATCACACTGATTTAATAAGTCCAAATGAAATCTTTTAAATAAGATAGCCACTTTCATGATTGCAAGTAATCAAATAGTGGAAAGAGGCAAAGCGCAAGGTAACTCTAAAGCTTGTAATATTTAACCCATTTAAACAACAATCATGACAATCTCAAATCGAAAAGATTGAGACAACATGAAAATGGATTTCAGCTTTAATTAACATGAAGGGAGCAAGATTAGATCCCACATGAAATCCATTCTCTTTCTTTCTTTTTTATTTTTTTTTATTTGGAAGGGTATTGCTTTGTTAAGAGAATTTTATTTGGCTCAATTTAATCCATGTGTACAACATAGATCAAGCAAAGACAAGAATGGTAGTTTAACATAATCGTCAAAATTTCCATTGACAAAATCAACCTTCAAACCTTATGAGATCTAAAGTCACTCTTTGCATTTTCCTTTATTCTTTATTACCAAACGGAAAAAGAAAACTCATAACAAACAATGTGGAGCTTCACGAAAGAAATAACTAAGTGACATTCTAAAAAAACACATAATCAACATATCATACATCCTCCTTGCGTCCAATAAGGCATGAATGGATAGAGAGGAAGGAGGAACAAACAAAAGGATGAGCTCTCTTTCTTTAAGGAAAAGCAAGAAAGCGCTTATAGCATAAATCAATATTTTAATTTCCGCTTGCAAATCGAAAAGAAGTAACCATGAACATATGCCAATAGAAATCATCTCCTTCAAATAGCCCTTGATTAGTCACAACATTCTTCATAAGAAGGAAAAGGAAAAGGGGTTCCTAGCTCACAGAATGAGGAAGAGGAGAAAGAACGATGGAGTCTTACGAGAGCAGAAAGCGAGAAGAGTTCTGAGAGGAGGAGCCAACAGTTCCCTGAAAAGAGTCGTCAGATTTAAGACCAGCTTCAAGAAGCTCTGAGAGGGAGGATGTCGTCAACAACAGGAAAAGAGACCGATCCCGAAAGTCATAGCTTATGAAACCAGAAGAACGAGAGGAGATCAGAGAAATGCGTGAATGAGTCAACGATCG
The DNA here is from genome assembly GCA_021442155.1 of Cymbidium sinense. Taxonomy (NCBI): domain Eukaryota; kingdom Viridiplantae; phylum Streptophyta; class Magnoliopsida; order Asparagales; family Orchidaceae; genus Cymbidium; species Cymbidium sinense. The sequence goes on from CM038215.1 coordinate 154,458,082, forward strand.
TTTGATCTTTAGACGGACTCGATCAGCTCCGTTTGTGAGTCATTTGATTGGTCAAAGCGTGAAAAGGATTAAGAGGATTACCCCCATTAATCTAATTGCAAATTATCATTTTCATTAAATTTTATGGATTTACTTTATGCAATAAACCCTAACAATATGGGTGTTAATCTTAGATGTTTTTGTTATGCGACATAGCTGATCGATTTCATTGGTCGTTTGAGCAAAGTCGGTGATGCGTGAAAGTAGGTCTAAATTGTCTGTCGGCGCTCAAATTTCACTTCATTTTTGCCAAATCAATCGCGGAAGGCGTCTTTTGATAGGTTTGACGTTGGGTGACGGGATCAATTTTGCGTTGTTGGACGTTTTATTTCAGGCTTTGATGCGTAATTTCATTAAAAATTGATTTTAAGTATTTAATTGTCATTTCATTGATTCAATATTTTCATTTAATTAATTTTGATACTTTGGCATTATGATCAATTTTCAAATCAAATCAAATTTAATTGATTTGATGCATTTAGGCATTTAATTTCCATCATATTTATTTAATTTCATGGCACATAATTGTAGGTCAGCAAATGCCCCAACAAACACGTGCTCATGGAGCACATCGGAGTGTTTTATGTAAGTGACCTTGGATCTCAAGAGATTTGCTTGGATGAGAAGTTGTAGTTTCTACTCTCGATAATCTGTTGCCCTTTGATGGAAGTGTATAACTCTCAGTTGGGCAAGCATTTCATGTCATCTTGCAATAGCTTGATATTTGTTGTCTTATGCTTTGTGCTTGATGGACTAGATGAAGGAGATGCTTTGACTTGTCATCATCAACTTGTCAAGAATTTATCTTGATCCTTGGCTTGCTTTGTGATTTATTAAAGATTTTCTCTGAAGTTTGAAAATTTGTATTTTCCTCTCGGCTTGTGCCTTGGACTTGATGGAGTTGATTTGTTGTGAGATGAGAATCTTCTATCCTATGCTTTCTACTTTGTGGACTTTTGAAGACTTCTCGATTTGGAATTTGTATTTTTTTTTTCCTGCGGCTTTGTGCCTTGGTACTTGATGGAGTTGAGATGAGAATGTCTTGGTCGTGCTTTGTGCTTTGATGGACTTGTTGAAGATTTCAACTTGAGGATTCATTATCTTGTGCCTCCTTTTATCGCTTCATGTGGTTGATGGAGAGAAAGTCTGAATTATCTTAGAGGTTGTCAGGCGTCTGAAATTACCTTACGCCTAGCTTTACACTTTTGTAGGCTTGTGGAAGGATACATGCCGGCACTGAGCTTGTGTTGGATCAATGGCAAGAGTCATCGTGCTTTGCATGTAATGGACATCTTGATGACAAAACTCCACTTACATTTAGCTTCTGAACATTGGGATAGCTTCTTCGGTCCTCTGCTTTTGCTTGATTGGACTTACTGAAGAAGAATTTCCTTCGGTCTTTGCTTTCTGCTTTGATAGACTTATTGAAGGAGTTGAGATTTCACATTTGTATTTGATTCCAAACTCGGCTTAATGCCTTTTGAGTCAGGATTTTTTTGTTGTTGACATTTTGAAAATGACCTTATGACCAATAGGGATAATTTCCTCAGGTCACTTGAACTCACCAAGTTGGAGAGATTTGGGGATTTGGATGCTCTTGTCTTTGAACTAACAGTAGGAGGATCCCCTTACTACCTTTGTGGCGTGTTGAGTAAGCAGATCTGTGACTTCGGTATTTTGGCGTGTTGAGTCCTATACACCTACTTGAGTGGACTTGAGCAATTGATGAAGGATTTTATCTCGGGCTAACGAGATGGGGATCTCTTACTACCTTTGTGGCGTGTTGAGTAGCAGACACTGACTTCGATATTTGGCATGTTGAGTCCCATACACCAACTCGAGCCTTTAGATTTGAAGTGGGATGATAAATGTATATCCAACTTGGTTTGTTGAAGTTTGGACTTGAAATTTTCTTCTTTGGTCGAGACTTTTAAATTTGAGCATTTGAACACATAATTTTGAGTATGCATTGGGGATCTCGACTAGGCAGCGATGTCCCCAAAGAGAAAGAAAGGTCTCTTTGAATATGATACTTTACTATAAAACTTTAAAAAAATGCCCCTTCTAACAAGGGATTTTATTTTATTTTGAAATGCATTCTTGTGTTACAAGAGAATTTCCAATGAAAATTTCCATATGTGTTTCGCAATGAAGATTTTCAAATGCAGGATTTGTCCAATCACACTTTCTTTAAATACCGCCCATTGATTGGCGGCATTGGTCTTTCACCTTTGAAGCCAACGAGCTGATAGGCTCCCCCTTGATATACCTTTTCAATAACAAAAGATCCTTCTCAATTAGGTTCAAATTTCTCAATTGCGATGAGGGATGATTGGTCTTCTTGACCGGACCAATTCTCCTTCCTGAAAAGCTCGAGGACGTATTGTATGATCGAATGCTCTGGACATCCTCGCCCGATAGACTTCTAGATTTTGCTGAGCTTGGAGCCTAACCTCGTCAAGCGCATCAAGCTCTTCCATCCGTAGATGAGCATTCTCATCTTGGGTAAGATTTTGTTGAATGGCTACTCGGAGCGAAGGTAGTTCAACTGGTGGTAAAAGCTGCTGACCCCAAACACCAGTGCATAGGGAGTAGATTTTGTAGGAGTTTTGTAAGTGGTACGATAAGCCCATAGCACTTTCACAAGTTTGGTATGCCACTCCCTTTTATTTCTTGTGAGAATTTTTCTAAGCAATTTGACTAGTGTTTTATTAAATGCCTCAGCCAAGCCATTTTCTCTCGGATTATAAATTGAGAATATCGCCAATCAATCTTATCGTCAAATTTGTAAACTTTAGTACTTTTGAAGGTCTATCGAAATGATTCGTGGTACACCAAATCTATAGACAATATTATGGGTAAAGAAGTTGGTCACTTGTTCAGCTGTAACTTCTTTAAATGGTGCAGCTTCAGCCCACTTAGAAAAGTAATCAGTGGCTGCTAAGATGAAGCGGTGACCATGATGGCGGATGGTGGTCCAATTACATCATCCCCAACACTCAAACAAGATGCTATCGTTGGATGCAATTTGGAGGCGATGAATTATTCTGGTGGACACGGCATTCATGGCATCTCTTGGCATGATTGATACAATCTTTTACCATAGGCGAATAGTATCCAATTCTTTTAATTTTGAAAGCCATTTTAGGACGATTGGTGTACAAAGTCCTTGATGGATTTCAACAATTACTTTGTTGGCTTCTTCTATTCCCAAACATCGCCACATCGAAGGATCTACGATACGTATTGCCAACATAAGCATATAGTCGAGCCTTTTCTCAAGTTGTAATATCGACTTATTACTTGGTAATTTGCCTTCCTTGAAGTAAATGACGAAGCGTCTCTTCCTTCTCTTCTCTCTTAAGAATTTCATTGTGGTTTTAGCACTTCCTGTTGAGGTCTTTCATGGAATGGTTTGAAGCTTGTCTTGTTGACTTTGAAAGTAATTTGTAAGGGAGTGTAAGGAGCAACATGAAATCGTTGATTTGATGATGACCCCTCTTCCGGTGGGGATTTTAAACTTATCTCTAGGACTCGGAGTGCACACTAATTAGTATGTAGTCATCATCCATACTTATTTCTTTAGCTAATTTAGCTAAGCAATGCTTTGCTATTCCTAGCACTTCAGTCATAATGACATTTGGAATTTGCTTCATAAGCTCGAGAACTTCGTTTGTGATAGTAGGCCAATTGTTGATTTTGTAAAGGCCCAACACTTGATTAATGACGAGTTGAGAATCGCCATAAATTTGCAGATTCTAGACTCCCATGGAAATGGCTTCCTCTAAACCTGCCACCAACGCTTCATATTCTGCTTCATTGTTGGTTCGGGGTTGAGTTAATTTATAAGAATGTCTTATTATGCCACCTTCAGGTGTGATCAAGATGAGACCGATACCAGCTTGAGCCTTTGGGAGATTTGAGGGTTGAGTGTATTTGATGAAGCTCCATCAAAATACAATTCCCATTTTGCTTTTCTTTTCATATATGTGCATGATTTGCTCATCGGGAAGATCATCGTTAAGCAATGAGTCTGCCGGTATGGGATGAGCGACAAGAAAATCTGCTAGAATTTGCCCCTTCACTGCTTTCTGGGGAACATATGTAATATCAAATTGTGAAGGACGACCCATCGTGCCGACATCGCGTTGGTCTTGTCATCAAGAACTTCAACGGATCGATCCTTGAGATAAGGGTAATTTTATGAGATAGCATGTAATGGCGTAGCTTTTGGGCAAAATTAACGCCAAACAATGCTTCTCAATTGGAGAATAACGCTTGCTCTATTAGTCTTCTAATATAATACATTTTCCTTTCCTTTATAAGCTAGCACAATTCTTAGTCTTTGCGTGTACAATATGAGAGGCTTTCTTGGGATTGGGCTGCAAGAATGGGTGGGTTCAGATATTTCTTGATCTTTATGAAGGCCTCTTGACATTCTTTGTCCCACTTGAAAGGAGTATCTTTCTTCATTAATTTTGCAAAGGGTCGACATCGCACGAGATTTGATATAAATCTTCTAATGAATGCGAGATGTCCGTATGGGAGAAGTTGACGAACTCCTTGGAGGAGGCATTTCAACAATCGCTTTGATTTTGTTGGGATCGATTTCAATCCCTCCACGGCTGACATATCCAAGGAACTTTCAGAAACTCCAAAGGCGCAGAGGATTCATCTTGAGATCATATTTTCTGATTCTTTCAAGGACGATCCTTAAATCATCGAGATGATCTTTGCGATCTATACTCTTGACAATGAGGTCATCAACATAGCACTCTACTTTTTAATGAATCAACTCGTCAAAGATTCGTGTCATAGCCCTTTGGTATGTAGCTCCAGCATTCTTCAAGCGAAGGGCATGGTGCAATATATGCCAATTGGCGTCCTGAATGAGGTATGCTTCTCATCTTCAGGAGCCATCTTGATTTGATTGTAACCTGATGATCCGTCCATAAATGAGAACATGTCATGGTTTGAAGTGTTATCCACTAACGATTACGTCAGAAGCGAAAGTCATCCTTTGGACATGCTTTGTTTAAATCCACGAAATTTCTGAATCTGAATCGACCATTCTTCTTTTCACGCGGGGACAATATTAGCTATCTAGTCGGATATTTTTCTTCTCAAATAAAACCAGCTTCAATGAGCTTCTTGGTTTTAATTACCGTTCTTCAACCTCAATCTCATTCGCTAGAGGCTTGCTTGGATCTCGCTTAATTGCTAATTTGTGAACCGCTATATCGGGGATAAGCGGCATTTCAGCATATGTCCAAGCAAATCCACAATTCTGAGCAAGGTTTTAATTCTTCCACTTTATCTTGGGAAGTAGCGATGAGCGTTGGAGGATCCTCCTGTTCCCAAATTAATTTCTTTAAGTTCATCCATAGTAGGCCTCCACCATCTTCAAGCTCTTGGTGCCTCGGCTTCTACTTCTTCATTATTTGTGAGACTAACATTAAGAATGACATTCTCATCTTCATCATCACTTTCTATTCTGTTATAGCGTACGGTATATTCTGGACCGTTGTCTTGGATGAAACCAAGGCCTTTGGTAGTGTGTTTATTTCTCTTACCAATGGTTTGAGAACCTTTTGGGTACCACATCATTTCAAAGAGCTTAGTCCTTTGCTTACTTGCTCCTGGACCCCATGTTTGCGCATTAGGTTTTGCATCTTTGGAGAGTAATATTTTGGCATCCTTGTGGGCATAGCTTCTTCTTCTTCAGATAGTTGCATTACCCAATCAGGATCCTCTTCTTGACACCCCTCGGATTTATAAAACAGGCTTCCTGGCCCATGTTTTCCAGGGAGAGGAGGTACATAGAAGGTCACCAGTTCCTCGACTTTGTGAGTTTTTCGAGGGTGATTTCTTTAAAATGTTGGGAGGAATAGGGTGACTACGAGTGTAGTCTCTGTGGATTTATGATTATTTTAAAGTAGGTGCACCTTACCTTCAAAAGCGATTCAAACTCATAATCGAGTCAAAATGTTCTTCTGATCGAGCTTTACTCGAAGAGTCATGGACCTTTGGATTTAGAAGGAATTCATCTTCTTCTTGATATCCTTTGCTAGATGAGGGACAGTGTTATTGATTTTGGACTTGTTCTTTATATCCCTAGGAATATTTGGAACAATCTCCTTTCCTTTATTCTTTTTAACTTCTCCCTTCTTCTTTGTTTGTTCTTTTATGGGTTTTGAAGTAGATGCAGTATTTGCTAGTTGTTTTGTTAGCTTTGATTCCTTCGGAAGGAAGTAACTGGCATCTTGATAAATCTTCATTTCATGCACTGTAAAGGTTGCATGCCACCCACAATTTGGCATTCTTCTCCATCCTTTGTATATTTCATACATTGATGCAATGTAGATGGGACAATGCCATACTTATGAAGCCATGGTTGCGAAGGCTCGAATGAAGTATCCGCATCGATCACATGAAATTTGGCTTCTGTGTAGAGGTCTCCAAATTTAAGAGGAGGACATGAATGACCCGATAGTTTTCTCCCTTCTCGTTGAATCCTTGAACCATGACTTTATCTCGTCTGATGTTGTACATCTAGAGATAGCCATCTAAGAGTTCTCAAGTTCATAAGATTCACGGAGGAACCGGATCAATTAAGATCCAGCGGTATTATAATTTCATCACTTTCTATAACATCTGAGGAGGCGATTTACTCTGCAGTCAGCATTAGATCATCTTCGAAAATGTGACGGTTGAGGCTCTTGAACATGCAAGGTCTCGTTAGGCAAATTTCAAAATATGCTTCAACTTTCCTCTTTGAGAGCTTCAATTAAGGTGTTACGGAGATCTTGACATTGAAAGTGCTTCAGATACACTGCCAATTTTCCTTAGATGGGATAGAATATTGTAGTCGATCCCTTTTGATGAAGGCTTCTTATTTGAATCCTTAGGGATAACTTTTCATTGAATTTCAATTTCTTTTCCTTTATCTATTCATTGGCTCTTTCCTGTTGGGATGGTAGACTCGACCACTTCTCAAGCACTTGCTACTTCATTTGCATCTGAATCTTGATGATTTCGATTCTTGCGCTTTCCGTCAATGATAGACTAGAAGATTGATTCTTGCCCTTTATATTTTTTATGTCTGTTGATATGGTAAGCTCTGATTCATCTTCATTTGGGAAACAGAGTTCTTCTAAGCTGTTATCAGCTTCATGCAGCATCAAGCAAGACTCAGTAGGAAGTTCTTCAGCTTCTTCTCCTACTTCTTCGTTGATCTGAAGATTTGTAATGAATTCTGCAAGCGTGATAGGTCATCTTGCTGATTGTATATAATCTTCCATATTATTGATGATCCTTCGTGTTACGTTGCGACCATCGATAGTAGTAGTAACATTTTGTCTTCTTCTTCTTTTATTTAATTTATTTTTTGTTTGGGTTTCTTAGCCTTCCCTTGTATTTGGCTAGGCGTCTTTCATGAGATGAACTAGCCTTCCCATACTTAGGTTTTGTCTCAACTCAAATGGGGCTCAAGTGGTGATTTCCAATACACGCCTTCCAATTGCTTCAACATTTTACGTCTTTTTTAGAGGCTGCCGCCATCCTTCATCATCGACTTCTCTTTGCCTTTATTCGCTTGATAGTCGGAGATGAGGTGATTACTTTGGTGGATTCTTTCTTGGACGCACCAATACATCCGATGTGAATTCTCCATTTATATATTTTCTCTAGCCAATCTTTGAATATGTAACAATCTTCAGATGGTGAGCACCCATGATATGGATAGTAATTAGGATTATCTTGTCCGACCTCTTCGGTCTTTTACACTCTGGTAGTTGGAGACCTACTTTGAGTGCATGTTTAAACAATTTGGCCACACTTTCCCTCTTAAAAGAATACTCTTTGTTCAGCTTTTCTTTTAGGGTCGGGGCCATTGAGTCATTCGCTCCTTTTGTTTGCTTTGGTCGCTCGCCTTCACTGAAGCGACCTCGAGGTACATCATTACCTCCAAGTATGAGCTTGGGTTGTGGAGCAGGATTGAATGACTGCCTTGGTTTTTCTTGATAGACAGGTAGCCTTTCTTTGTCTACGTTATAGACTTACCGCTTACCTATATCCTTCTTGTATGAGGTGAAATGTGTTTCACCTTTCTTTGGGTCTGCAGCTTTTGCTCTTTTGGATTTATCTTGCTGGTCATCAGAATGGGATAAATTTAATTTCTCAAATTTAGCCACCCTATCAAGTAGCTCTTGAAATGTGGTAATTGAAGTCATGCAAAGATAAGGCGACATCTTATCATCAATGTTGCCCATCAGTAATTGAATTGCATGCTCTTCTTCTAATTGTTGTTCACATTTCATACTCATATTTCGTGTGATATATCGGGTCATTGATTCGTCTTTCTTCCTCTTCTCAAGCGAGATCGTGATTGTTGTCTTTTGACTGCTAGCGAACCTTTTAACATATATTTTCAAGTTGCAAAGTCTTGGTGAGTCATTTGATAACTTCGACATACCATTCGGCGGTCAGTTAAACTACTAACGAATTGACGGAATAGTAATGCATCATTGCCCGTGTTACCACAGGACGCTTTGAACTGGGCTAGATGTTGCTTAGGATTACCATTTCCATCAAATAGATTAAATTTTGGCATTGAATATCCCTTTGGGTATGGAATTTGATCATACTCCGCGGGATATGGGTGACCTTTGCTCACCAATTTTTTCTGCCTGCCCCGCAGCTATACCAGTTTTGATCTTCTCATTCAAGATAGTATCAAGTTGAGAGGCTATCACGGCTTCAGATATAGTTTGTATATTACGAGCGGTTCGGTGACTCATTTATTTCAATCCTCGCTCAATTTGGACACTTGAAGCATGTGAGATCAAATTTATTGGAGGATTGTCATTATTCTTTGGAGGCTTGATTATTTGGGGGGGGCAGTGTTGGACTGCCGTAATATTTCTCACATTAACATCATTGCAGTCATCTGCATCATCATTTCGCTCACTTTCATATTCAACTGAGCGATTTCTTTATCTTTGGCTTTCATCTGGCGCTGAATTTATCTCTGCGCTTCTGCGAAAGTGATAGTATCGGCGAAGGTGGGATTTTCTTCCCTTTCTTCTTCCTCTTCTTGTTGTTCCTCTCACGAAGACTTCGAGAGGATGCTTCCTCTTTGAACATTTTGTTGTTCTTGAGTTGAGGGAGATCTTGTTCGCCTATGTTGATATTGGCGTAAACGGATGACTGGCTTGTTGTACCATATACACTTCGGTCATTGCATCCTCTCTTCTTCTTCGTCCTCTTGGATACGGATTTGGTCGGCGTCTCCAATGGACTTAGATTCAAGTGTGGAATTGAAACTTCTTCATTAGAGGGCTTGATCAAGTTAACCTCCTCTTGATGGGATGGAGTTAATTGATGGGATCCCACGGAGGATTCTCCAAGGTGTCTACCGTCATATTCTTTATCATTGGGGCCCTCTTTTTAGGCTCCCATCATTTGGTAGATTTGAGTTTGGGGATCTCAGAATTCACAGATGTCACGCCATGCCTTTGCTAGAGCAATTTCTTTTTTGAGGCCTAGGCCTCCATATCTGCCACCTTTCCCGGGACCTTTCGATGGTGGATTCACGGACGTGGTCCAAGTGTCACACCAGATGCAGGTGTGGGACATGGATCTGTTGGCGTCCTGCCATTTGAGTTAAGAGATAAGGTCTCCTTGGAGGAGCAATCATAGCATCCTTGATGGGACCTTTTCATCGCCTCTCTCCTTGGCAACTTGGAGAACACGATGCACTCGTACAGATATAGTTTGGGCTTCCTTGGGAGGAGGCTGGAACACGTTCTTTGGGTCCGGAAGGGCCTTAATCGACCGAGAGGCTGTTCGTTTACCACTTAAGGTTGTCAAACCGTTGTGGAACACACTCGTTCCACAGATTGGGTGTCAGGCGCATTAAAGTTGGCTGCAAACTCAAGATTTCTCTTTCCTCTAAGCTTGCTTCGAGGAAGCTTAAGCCGTATCCGGGCAAAATTTCTGGTGGATTGTGTTTTGGAAGAGACAAAACTCAGCCCCTCTAGATTGTTCCAACAGCGAAGGCGAATTTGCCACAACAATTTTCCAGTGTGTGGAAAGGCATCCACTTGGATGGAAACTTTCAAATTGAGCGGATAGACGTTGGCCAGCGGATGTTGGCCCACTTAGAAATGCCGATGTGTTGTATTTTGGTGCCATTCCTGAATTTAAATGTAAAATTAGCAATAAAAATAAGCGCACTATCACCTTACTTCCAAAAAATATGATAAGATAAAGCATACTAAGCATATGCACTAAATAAAATCTCAAATAACTTAAGACTTTGAGTTTTTTAAGTTGTCAAGTTTAACTTATCATTTCCCATTTCATTTTCATTTCATTTTTTTATACTCCACCGCAATTATAACTTAGATTTGACTAAGATGGAAAGAGAAACTGTCCCGGAGTCGCCAAATCTGGGATCCAAATCACACCTCTTTTGGAAAACAAAAGAATGAAAGAAAAGAGTTGTTTAAGTGTCGGTGATAATTTCAGAAGGCAGATGAATAGTAAATAAGACACTACCCAGAGATTTCGTTCTCATTTGGTGAGAACTTTTTATATCTGTTCAGTTTCCTAAAGCAAGCCCCTATAGTTAATTACCTCCCAATCAGAGAGAGAGCACTTTCGACAAGGCTAGTCAATGAATCGTTAAAGAACGAGTATATAATCAAAAGTGGAGTTTAGAATTTATGAAATTTATTATTTTAATTTAAAACTTTTTGTGAGGGGAACGATGACGCGCCCGATCTAGATCCCATGGTTCCGTCCCCAGCCGCCGCGATCCATGCTTAGTCGAGGAGGTAATGACAACCCGACAAAGATCCTTGTCGAACACATGGGTTATGTCGCCCAAGCGTGTCCAGACGGGTGGAGTTTCTAAGAGGACAAATATAAGTCAACCTTAGCTAACATAGGGCTTTTTGCCCAACCAAATGCCATCTACATTTCTACCAAAGAGCAAAGCCATTGGGAACATACGCGGTCGCGGAGACCGCAATTAGTGGTGCCATATCGCGGCGAACCACCTGGTCAGAGGGCTCAGGTCATAACCATCATTTATGTGGTGCCATATTGCGGCAAAATCACGCGGACAGAGGACACGGGCCACGTCCTTACGGGCTTTAGGAATATTTGAGTGTGAAGGTAGTTATGTATTTAATTTGACATTGGCTCTTTGTGAGCAAAAGTTTTCTTAATTTGTCACCCGAAGACAAACAATTGCGGAGGGGTGGATTGATTTTATTTTATTTTTTTTATTTTTTAAGTTCTAATTTAAATAATTCATTTCGTTTTTATTTATATTTTTTTGTATTTTCTTTGAATTTTGATCATTTTATGATTGATTTAGATTTGAATATATATGATCATTTATCATTGAAATTTTAATTATAATTACCCTTCTCGATCCTAGGGTTAATATCAATTGATAGACCTTGTCTACTCATCTCTGAAGATCGTGCAATTCATTATCTCAAGTATAATCCTTCAAAACCTTGTCCACTCTAGTTTGAAAATGAGGATCTGGGACTTTTCTTCACGAGAATTTGAATTTTAAGCTATGTCATATTATATCTTGTATTATATGACGTAATTAGCTTCGGATATTATTAATTTGAAATTCTTATAATATCACATTTTTAGGTTTTGTTAACCTGCACCAACCAAGACCAAACCGATATGTAGCTGTTCTTTATGTTTGACTTAGTAATTACTCCAACGGATATATTCTTTTGGGATTTGTATGGACATTAGAATGTCTAAGTTGGAGTTTATATGTCAATTTTGATTTTTGAGTTTTGTTTTGACCCGGCCCAAGACCAAACCGTAGCATCTATTCTTTTGTTTTATACCTAACTTGCACATGTCCCTATTGTTTGAACACTTCAACATACATACGAGTATTTGTTCTTTTTAAAATGTTGCATGGACATTATATGTCTAGTTGAAATGTATGTGTCAATTTGCAAGTCTAGGTTTTAATATGACATTTTTGGGTTTTGTTAACTCGGACCCGGTCCGAAGACCAAACCGGGAAGTATAACATCTTATTTGAGCTAAAAAAAACCCCTTTTATGTCACAAATCAGCAAGGGTATGGATTTCAGAAATAATCTATTTTGGAGGTCTATTGAATTAATCGTGAAGTAATGGATCTAAAATAGATATAGGCATTTGTTTTGGGCCCAAAATCCTCTCCTCATGTAACAAATCAGCAAAGAAGAGAGGCTGAAATAAATTATTTTGGAAGCCTATTTGATCAAATGTAGGGTAATAGACCAAACATAGACTTAAGCCTTTTCATTGGAAATATGATATGCATATTATTTTGGCCAAAGGCCCCCCTTTTATGTCACAAATCAACAAGGATATAGGGCTGAAATAAATTATTTTGGAAGCCTATTTGATCAAATGTAGGGTAATAGACCAAACATAAACTTAAGCCTTTTCATTGAAAATATGATATGCATATTATTTTTGGCTAAAAGCCTCCCTTTTATGTCACAAATCAGCAAGGGTATAGGGCTGAAATAAATTACTTTGGAAGCCTATTTGATCAAATGTAAAGTAATGGGCCTAGAATTAATTTAGGCACTTGATTTGGGCTAAGAACTCTTTCTCTATGTGGCAAATCAGCAAACATAAAGGGGCTGAAATAAATTATTTTAAAGCTCACATGATCAAATATAAAGTAATGGGCCTAGAATGAATTTAGGCACTTGATTTGGGCTAAGAACCCTTTCTCTATGTGGCAAATCAGCAAACATAAAGGGGCTGAAATAAATCATTTTTTGAAGGCTCATAGGATCAATCACCCATAGCCCATTTTTCTCTTGATAAGGGGAGGAGAAGACAAAGATATGAGTAGATGTCATATGTCATTTAAGAGAGGCAAGTGGGTTAATTAAAATCCACATCCTTCACATGCAAGCTCATGGCAAGTGGGGGGACAAATACTCATTAAATTTATTAAGAAGATATGGCAAAGAGTTTATTTTCCCTTTCAAAGGAAGTGATAAAGATGCACAAGGGCATGCCACATGTCCATGCATGTGCATGCGATATGACAAATGGCATTAAATTAGATGATTTCCTTGCATGCAACTTATGACGAGGCACCACATGTATCGATGCCATAAGAATAGATGACAAGAGGAGAGGGCTAGGGAAGCCTATAAATAAGAGGGGATTTCTCTTTCACAAAATACCTACATTTCCTACTCTCCTCTTCTCCCTTATACCACAAGTTTAAGTTCTTTCAATCTTGCATCAAGGATTAAGTTGTGTCACATATACTTGTGAGTTTCTTTTTAGCTTGACTCTTTTTTTTTATTTGATGTCTTCTTTTTTTTTTATAGTAGATGGCATATTACATTTGCAAATTTAATTTCATGTGTCTCCCCTATTTTTTTTTACTATGTCTCATGGATTTATGTAAATCATGGTGGGAATGACAAGTAAAGTAGGGGAGGTATTTATGTTTGAGCATATGTCTAATGTGTATTCCATAACATGTCAATCTAGATAGAATCCTAAGGTGAGCATTACACAATACATGTCATAATGATCAAATAAGAAAATAGCTTGCATGATATAGAAATTCAACACATAAGAAAGAAAATTTTAAGCCAACATAACAACTTAAGCATTTCATCCCTTTCTTTCTATCTTCTTTTTTTTTATAAATTTTGGCAGCCTCCCAGTGTCATCCCCGCATAGGGGGCTACATTGGGGGACTAAGTCTTCCCACCACACCAAGAAAGGCGTGTATGATAAGTGTCGTGAGACACAGAAATTTATTTGCCCATCACGCCAAGAAAGGCGTGTATGGGTTAGCATAGCATAGCAACAAATTTCCCTACCATGTTGGAGAAATATGAGTAGGTACTTATAGTAACAAATTTAAAGCTTGCATTTGTGTATATAAACAAGTTGCTTGCATGTATTTAATTAAGAGCAAAATAATCAAAATTTACGACAGCCTCCCGGCTCTCCCCCCACATGTGGGGGTTGCCATGAGAGACTGGGTCTGCCCACCATGCTAAGAAAGACATGTATGGGTGTATGATGTGAGACACCACGGCCGAAATTTTGATAGCATGGCATTTCCCTACCATGTTGGAGAACATTAGTAGATACTTATAGTAATAAATTTAAAGCTTGCATTTGTATATAAGCAAAAAGAAAACTGTTTGCATGTATATTTAATTAAAATCATAGTAATCAAAATTTACAACAGCCTCCCGGCTCTCCCCCCACATGTGAGGGTTGCCATAAGAGACTGGGTCTGCCCACCATGCCAAGAAAGGCATGTATGTCGAGACACACGAAATTTTGATAGCATAGCATTTCCCTACCATGTTGGAGAACATGGTAGGTACTTATATCACAAATTTCAAGCTTGCATTTGCATATGAACATGTTTGCATATATACTTAAACAAGACAGCATTTGCTAAGCATTGCATTTTCATCACTATTTCACCTGAATTTTGCATTTGAAATATTCAAATAGCAAGCTGTAACATAAGCTTTTAATCACATGTAAGCACACTTCCATTCTTCTCATTTTGAATATAAAAGAGGACATATCTTTCTTAAAGTCCACAAGTAACATAGCAATTAAAGGTCAAGAGATATGCATATATTTCATCTTTTGCTGACAGATAATCATAAAGAGAACTTTGCATATCCTATATCTTCAATTCTCAACATTTTCATATGTATGCAAGATAAAAGATGCAATAGAAAGGAAATCAACATAAATCATACTTCGTCCCAAAATAAACTTGCTTTCTTTTCATTCTTCCTCAAATCAAATACATCACATATTAATGACCAAAGTGAGCTTTCAAAGATGAAGTCATGTAAGTTAAACTAGATTTCATTATCAACAACCTCATAATTCAAAGCAAAAGGCATAAAAAGATATCTAGCTGATTTCAGCCTCCAAATCCAAATACTCAGCAAACATAGAATCATTTTAATGCAAGATAAAGACTTGACAATTGCTTGTTATGAACAAGCACTAGGCAAGATGCAACTTTAATGAAACTAAGCACCAAAAATGAAAGCTTTAAACTTGCACAAAGCCACATTTTCATATTGTATTTCAAAGGCTTATTGACTTAGTGATCACAAAAGAGAGGAAAACAAGCACAATGCTAACAAAGTCAATCAACCGTCCTCTTACCTTCTTTCTTCTTCTTTTAACGTGATGATTATATGAAGTTTAATCCACATAAACTAAATAATCACACTAGATTTAATAAGTCCAGCAAATCTGAAATCTTGCCTAAATAAGATAGCCACTTTCATGATTGCAAGTAATCAAATAGTGGAAAGAGGCAAGGTAACTCTAAAGCTTGCAATATTTAACCCATTTAAACAACAATCATGACAATCTCAAATCTGAAAAGAGATTGAGACAACATGAAAATGGATTTCAGCTTTTAATTAACATGAAGGGAGCAAGATTAGATCCCACACATATGAAATCTCATTCTTTCTTTCTTTCTTTTTTATTTTTTTTTATTTGGAAGGGTATTGCTTTGTTAAGAGAATTTTTATTTGGCTCAATTTAATCCATGTCAAAGTACAACATAGATCAAGCAAACAGCAAGAATGGTAGTTTAACATAATGACGTAAGCAAAATTTCCATTGACAAAATCCAACCTTCAAACCTTATGAGATCTAAAGTCACGTTGCTACATTTTCCTTTTATTTCGGTTGATTTTACCAAACAAAGAAAAAGAAAACTACACATAACAAACAATGTGGAGCAGTTCTGAAAGGTAAATAACTAAGTGACATTGACGATTGTTGACCTACAACTATGTGTCATTTAAAATTAAATAAATGACATAGAGGTTAAATGCCCTAATCACGATCGAAATTAATTAAATTCGATTTAATATGAAAATTCGACTTCATAATGCGTCGAAAGCATCAAAATTAATTAAATAGAAAATATCGAATCAATTAATGATCGATCCAAAAATTAAAATTAATTTTTAATGAAATTACGATATATCAAAGTCGAAGTCTCGATGATGTCTAAACGACTGCTTTGAAATTGATGCATCCAAACGTCGAGACCTATCAAACGACACCTTCCGAGACCCATTCGGCAAAGTGTGCGCGAATGTCGATCAATTCGAATGTGATGCCGCGCAAATTGTAAACCTAATTTCATCCCGACCGCCGTCGACGTTGTCCGAACAGCCCCCGATCATGAAATTGATCGCGGCGTCAATAAACAAACACCTAAAATTGACACCCATATTGCTAGGGTTTAGTGCATAAATTAATATCACATAAAATAATATTAAATTATAATTAAAGGGACTAATGTCTGTTTAATCCCTTAAACCCCTTTAATTCTACCTAACCCGCCGCTTCGTTCAACCAATCGAGGACCCGCTCTAAAGATCGAACGATCGTTGACCCTCATTTCACGCTTACTATCATTCTCTTCCCTCTCTCAGATCCTCTTCTCGTTCTGGCTTTCTGGTCAGGAGATTCTCCTCTCCCTCTTGTTGCTGACAACCCACCCACGGCTCCTTCTCCTTCCGAGCTCGAGTTCCTTGTTCTCTCGTCAGCACCGACTCCCATCAGAACCAAAGAGTGCTACCTTCCTCGTGACTTCCTTGCTTGGATCGTCATTCCTCTCGAGTATTCGAGTCGATTCCCTCTTGCCTTCGGTTCCGTTAGCTAAGCAAGAGACCTAGCTACCTCAACCGAAAGTTCTGCTCCTTCTTCCTCTTTAGCAATCAACACTTTCCAGGTTGTTTCTATTCAACCTCTTCCTTTCTTGCTTTACGGATTAACTAGTTCTTGCTTTGCGGGATAACTAGGTTTTGCCTAAAGGAAGTGATGAGTATATAATGTTCATGTTGATTCATGGGTTGTTTTTGGATTGCTGAAATTTATTTCTTTCGGTTATGTGCTTTGATTGGATGATCATTCTTCACGCAATCCTTTCTCGCCATTTCCTGCAATTCCCGTTTCTTCTCCATAAGCCGTGCCTCTTGAGACACAAGGGACGGAATCTGAAGGAACTGTAACTATTGTGTGTGTCGGTGAAGCTAGGCGTGAGAATTGGGAAATTTGATTTTAAGAAGTTTCTTGATATTTTGACAACTATCTTTAGATCGAATATTCATTTTATTGCAACTCTCGGAAATTTCTTATACCTTGACGAGGTTGCTAGTAGTCTAAAGAGTCATATGTTACAATTAATACACAAATACATTCTTGAAATTTCAAATTCGGAGGGTTGGATTCAAGAGAGGAGTTGTAATAATTGGTGAGATATCCCAAGGGCTTCTTATTATTTAATTCATTATGATTGGCTGATATATTTTCTGATGATTCCAATTTTCGATCCTTTTTTTATGGCAAATGCTATTCATGTTCTTAATGAAATTTTGATAGTTCCTTATCAAATCTTTTTACCCAATTGGTGTACTGTTGATGTTGGCCTGAAATGATAAAGTGGGGTTGTGATTCCCATGAGATTTTTCTCATTTCTATGTTGCTTTTCTCTATCATTTGGTAATGTCTAGGGAATGAAGTAGCTAAATCATATTATCATGCAAGCAAATATTTTTGTTGAATTGAAAATTCAGATTTATATCTACTAAATGGAGTTAGTTGTTTCATCCTATGATTTGCAAATCAAATATTACTTTCAAACAACTATCATGAGGCAAAACATGATTTATATTTGTCTCATTTGGATTGCTAAGCAAAAGAGAATGAAATACCTAAAGATTGTTGCACATTCCTTAGTACTAGTTGCTAATGGTATTTCCTCTTTTATATTCAAAATGAGAAGAATGGAAATGTGCTTACATGTGATTAATAGCTTATGTTACAGCTTGCTATTTGAATGTTTCAAATGCAAAATTCAGGTGAAATAGTGATGAAAATGATGCTATAGCAGATGCTATGTCTTGTTTAAGTATGTATGCAAATATATACATATGCAAACGCAAGTTTCTAAATATACTTTTGTGATAAGTACCTGTTCACGTTGTTCCAACGTGGCAGGGAAATACGCTTGCTATAAGTACCCGTTCACATTGTTCCAACGTGAGAAACGATATACCGTTCACGTTGTTCCAACGCGTGGCTATCGCTATAAGTACTGCTCACATTGTTCCAATGCGGAAACTTGTGATAAGTACTGCTGTTGTTCCAACGCGGCGAAATATATGCTTACTATAAGTACCCATTCACATTGTTCCAATGCGGCGGAGAAACTTGTGATAAGTACCTGTTCACGTTGTTCCAACGTGGCAAGAAAATATGTTTGCTATAAGTACCCGTTCACATTGTTCCAATGCGGCGGGCAAACTTGTGATAAGTATCTATTCACGTTGTTCCAACGTGGCAAGGAAATATGTTTGCTATAAGTACCCGTTCACATTGTTCCAATGCGGCGGGGAAACTTGTGATAAGTACCTGTTCACTTTGTTCCAACGTGGCAGGGAAATATGCATAAGTGCCCGTTCACATTGTTCCAATGCACGGAAACTTGTGATAAGTACTGCTCACGCTTGTTCCAACGTGCGAAATATGCTATGCTATAAGTACGCTCACATTGTTCCAATGCGCGGAAATTTGTAATAAGCACCGCTCACGTTGTTCTAACGTGGCGAGAAATATGCTTATCTGCTCATTGATCCAATGCGGGAAAACTTGTAATAAGTATTCACGCTGTTCCAACGGCAGAAATATGCTTAACCGTTCACATTGTTCCAATGCGCGGAAACTTAGACACGCTCACGTTGTTCCAACGTGGCGAAAAATATGCTTGCTATAAGTACCCGTCACATCGCGGAAACTTGTAATATAGCGTTGTTCCAACGTGGCAAGAAAACTGTTATGATTGCTCACGTTGTTCCAGCGGCAAGGAAATCTAAATCATGAACCCATGCACGCCTTTCTTGGCGTGGGCAAATAAACTTTCGGGTATCTCGACACCATGCACGCCTTTCTTGGCGTGGTGGGAAGGCTTAGTCTCCCGAAGCAGCCCCCTATGCGGGGATGACGCCGGGAGGCTGCCGAAATTTTCAATAAAAAAAAAAGAGTTGAAATGTGTCATATATAAATGCTTATACTTTAATTTCATATACATGTGAATGCAAATTTATTGTTCTATATAAGTTCGCAGTTCCAATGCGTGAAACTGATAAGTATGTTCACGTTGTTCCAACATGGTAGGAAGCTATGATATAATTGCTCATGTTGTTCCAACGTGGCGGAAATGCAATGTTGAACTCATGCACGCCTTTCTTGGCGTGGGCAAATAAACTTTCGAGGTGTCTCACGACTACCATGCACGCCTTTTCTTGGCGTGGTGGGAAGGTCTAGTCTCCGGCGACCCCTATGGGATGACCGAGGCTACCGAATTTTTCTAAAAAAAAGATAGAAAAGAAAGGATGAAAGGATGGTGGCTTAAAATGCTTCTTTAGGTCATATATGAATACCTATGCTTCAATCTCTATATAATGAAATCTATCTTATTTGTGGCAAGTATGACATAAAGTGGATTCTATCTAGCTTGGCATGTTATGGAATACACATTAGACATATGCTCAAACTTAAATGTCTCCCCTACTTTACTTGTCATTCACACCATGATTTACATACATGAGACATAGTGAAGACTTGAAGCAAACACATATGGATAAATTAAATCTACCATATGACATGACATATATCAAGAAGATATCAAAAAAAAATGGTTGGGTTAGAAAAGAAACTCACAAGTATATGTGGCACAACTTAACCCTCTTTGCAAGATTGAAAGAACTTAAACTTGTGGTATAAGGGAGGAAAGGAGAGTGGAAAATGTAAGTACCTTGTGAAAGGAAATCCCTCTTATTTATAGGTCTTCCCTTTTGCCATCTATTCTTATGGCATCGACACGCATATCGTCATAAATTGAATGCAAGAAAATCATCTAATGTAATGCCATTTGTCATATTCAGCACACATGCATGTACATGTGCCTCACAGATCCTTATCTCTTTCTTTGAAAAGGAAAATAAAGTCTTTGCCATATCTTCTTAATAAATTTAATGAGTATTTGTCCCCCCACTTATCATGAGCTTGCATGTGAAGGAGGTGGATTTTAATTAATCCACTTGCCTCTTTTAAATGACATATGACATCTACTCATATTTTTTTTTTATATTCCCCTCCCCCTTATTAAGAGAAATAAATGGGCTATGGGTATTTGATCATATGGTCCATCAAAAATGATTATTTCAGCCATTTATGTTTGCTGATTTGCCACATAAATAAAGGATTTTTAGCCCAAACCAAATGCCTAAACTCATTCTAGGCCCATCACTTTATATTTGATCATATGGGCCTTCAAAAATGATTATTTCAGCCCTTTATGTTTGCTGATTTGCAACATAAAGAAAGAGTTTTAAACCAAACCAAATAAACTCATTCTAGGCCCATCACTTTATATTTGATCATATGGCCCTTCAAAATGATTATTTCAGCCTTTATGTTTGCTGATTTGCCACATAAAGAAAGGGTTTTTAGCCCAAACCAAATGCCTAAACTTATTCTAGGCCCATCACTTTATATTTGATCATATGGGCCTTCAAAAATGATTATTTCAGCCTTTATGTTGATTTGCCACATAAAAAAAAGATTTTTAGCCCAAATCAAATGTCTAAACTCATTCTAAGCCCATCACTTTATATTTGATCATATGGGCCTCCAAAAATGATTATTTTAGCCCCTTTATATTGGCTGATTTGCCATATAAAGGAAGGGCTCTTAGCCCAAATCAAGTGCCTAAATTCATTTTAGGCCCATTACTTTATGATTGATCAAATAGGCCTCCAAAATAATTTATTTCAGCCCTATACCATTGCTGATTTGTGACTTAAAAGGGAGGGTTTTGGCCAAAATAATATGCAAGTCATATATAAAGAATAGATGCTACATAATCCCGATTTGGTCTTCGGACCGGGTCCGGGTTAACAAAACCCAAAAATGTCATATTGAAACTTAAACTTGCAAATTAAACCTACGTTTCAACTAGACATTTAATGTGCATACAATATTTTAAAAGAACGAGATAGATATGTATGTTGAAATGTTCAAACATTAGGGACATGTGCAAGTTAGGTATATGACAAAAGAACAGATGCTACATCTTCCCGGTTTGGTCTTTGGACCGGGTCCGGGTTAACAAAACTCAAAAATCGAAACTCGACATATAAACTCCAACTTGGACATTCTAATGTCCATACCCCAAAAGAACGATATCCGTATGCATGTTGGAGTAATTACTAAGTCAAACACAAAGAACAGCGTATCCCGGTTTGACCGTCCCGTTAACAAAACCTAAAAATGTGATATTATAAGAATTTCAAAATTAATAATATCTGAGAAGCTAATTCTGTCATATAATACAAGATATGAATCAACTCACATAGCTTTTAAAATTCAAATCCTCAGGAAGAAAAGTCTCAAACCCGATCCTCTATGTTCAAACTAGAGTGACAAGGGATTATACTTCTTGAGATAATGAATTAGACCGATCCTCTGTAAAAAAACCAGAGTGACAAGGTCTATCAATCGATATTAACCTTGTGATCGGGAAGTAATTATAATTAAAATTTCAATGATAAATGATTATATATTCAAATCTAAAATCAATCATAAAATGATCAAAATTCAAAGAAAATAACAAAATATAAATAAAAAAATGAAATGAATTATTTAAATTAAAACTAAAAAAATAAATAAAATAAACCCACCCTCCGAATTGTCTTTCTAACAAATTAAGAAAACTTTTGCTCACAAAGAGCAATGTCAAATTAAATACATAACTACCTTCACACTCAAATAATCCTAAAGCGTAAGGATGCGTGGCCCTCTTCCTCTCATGCTGGTTTTGCAATATCACCACATAAATGGCGGTTACGACAGCCCTCGACCGCCATGGCACCACTAAATTATTTGCGCCAAGAACCAGATGTTCCCCAACTGCTTTTGAAATGTAAATGTATTTGGTTGGGCAAAAAGCCTATGTTAGCTAAGGTTGACTTATATTTGTCCCCTTAGATAAACTCCACCCTGTGTCTGGGGAATTTGACGACGAACTGTGTGAAAGGATCCTTCAAGTCAATACCTCCTCGACTAAGGGATGGATCGCAACCCGGGATGACGGAACCATGGGATCTTGATCGCGTCATCGTTCCCCCCACAAAAAGTTTTAAGTTAAAATAATAAATTTCATAAGTTCTAAGCTCCACTCATTGCAATTATATACTTATTTAACATTCATTGACTAGTCTTAATCGAAAGTGCTCTCGATTTGGGAGGGGTAATTAACTATAGGGCTTGCTTTATAGAAACTGGAACCAGATATAAAAGTTCTCACCAAATGAGAACGAAATATCTGGTATCTTACTATTCATCTATTCTTTCAAATTATCACCGACACTTAAACAACTCTTTCCTTTCTTTTTCCGAAAGAGGTCGGTGGCGAATTTTCGGATCCCACAACGATACCAAAAACACATAATCCAACATATCATACATCCCTCGGCTTGCACGTCCAACAAGGCGGAATGGACGGACGAGAGGAAAGGAGGAACCGAAACAAAGAGGATGAGCTCCTCGGCTTAGCTTTAGAAGGAGAAAACAGCAAAGCGCGAGCTTATAGCATAAATCCAACATTTTAATTTCACGTTATTGCAAATCCAGAAAAGAAGCCCAACCATAGAACATATGCCGGATAAACAGAAATCATCTCCTTCAAGGCAAACCGAAATAACAAAATATAACTTAGATTGAAACAACACAACCTCAAGTTTCCTAAAGAAGGAAGAAGGAAAGGGTTCCGTGGCTCACAAAGGACTAAGAGAGGAAGAACCACATGTGGAGTCTTCAAGAGCAGAAATGAGAAGGAGTTAGCATGAGAGGGAGGAGCGAGAGCAGAACCGTGAGAGTTCCCCTTGCAAGAAAGAGTCGAGGAGGAGTGTTTCAAAATGAGTAACAGAGACTTCAGAGGAACAAGAAGGAGCTCAGCGTGAGAGGGAGGATCGGCCCAACAAACAGAACAAGAGAGAGGAGCCGATCACAAAAGTGGAGTCGACGAGAGTAAAAGCCGAGAGAACCGAGGGAGGAATCGCGAGAGGGGAAATCGTGAATGAGGGTCAACGCCCCTCGCCGATCTTTAACCTTTCCTCTTGTCATTTGTGGTCATTTTGATTGGTCGAGGCGGGGGTTAGGTAAGGATTAAGAGGGATTAAAAATTACGATTAATCTAATTGCAAATTAATATCATTTCACATTAAATTTTATAGATTTACTTTATGCAATAAACCCTAACAATATGGGTGTTAATCTTAGATGTTTCCGTTATGTCGAACGCAACGGCGCGATCGATTTCGCAATCGGAGGTCGTTTGAGCAAAGTCGGCGGCGGTCGTAGTGAAATTAGGTCTAAATTGTGCGACGTCGCGCTCAAATTGCTCGACGCTCGCGCACACTTTGCCGAATCAATCGCGGAAGGCGTCGTTTGATAGATTTTGACGCCGCGACGCGATCAATTTCTACGCGGAGGTTTGACGTTGTCGGGCTTCCGACTGATGTGTGCACAATTTCATTAAAAATTGATTTTAATTATTTAAATGGTCATTTATTGATTCGATATATTCTATTTAATTAATTTTGATGCTTTCGACGCATTATGAAGTCGAATTTTCAAATCAAATCGAATTTAATTGATTTCGATAGCGATTAGGTATTTTAATTTCCATCATATTTATTTAATTTCAAGTGGCACATAATTATAAGTCAATAGTTTCCCCTTAGGTAAAAAAAAGTTTCAGCAATTCAAAAGGAGACAAATATAAATCATGCTTTGCCTCATGATGGTTGTTTGAAAGTAATGTTTGATTTGCAAATCATAGGATGAAACAACTAACTTCATTTAGTAGATATAAATCTGAATTTTCAATCCAACAAAAATATTTGCTTGCATAATAACATGATTTAGCTAATACATTCCCTAGACATTGCCAAATGGTAGAGAAGAGCCAAATAGAAATGAGAAAAATCTCATGGGAATCACAACCCCGCTTTATCATTTCAAGCCAACATCAACATAGAATTAAACCCATGAGTAATGCAAATATCCTTACTCTCTTTTCCTTCTTCCCCAAATCAAGAGAAAGAAACAAGCATTACATATCAATGACCAAAGTAAGCTTTCAAAGATGACATCATATAAGCTAATGAGATTAGGATTTCATTATCACAACATGCTTTCATAATTCAAGAGTAAGAAAAAGGCATAAAACAGTATATCTTGCATGATTTCAGCCTCCAAATACTCATGGACAGCAAACATAGAATCATTTTAATGCAAGATAGAGACTTGACAATTGCTTGTAAGTACATTATGAACAAGCACTAGGCAAGATGCATCTTCAATGAAATCAATAGCAAAATGAAAGCTTTAAACTTGCACAAAGCCACATTTCAGATTGTACTTCAAAGGCTAATTAACTTAGTGATAACAAAAGAAAACAAAACAAGCACAAAGTCAATCAACCCTTCCCTCATCCTCTTCCTTTAACATGATGATTATATGAAATTTACTCCACATAGATTAAACAATCACACTATGTTTAATAAGTCCAGTAAATCTGAACTCTTCCCTTTTGGAGCTATATTATGAGAACAAGAGCAATATAATACTTAGCTTGCCCATTAGGAGCAGCAATAGAAAGTTTAGAGAAACCTAAAGAGTTTGGAATTCTTCAAGCGAGATTGGATCATGAACCATCGGATAAACCAACATATCACACGGCGGAGGAGGAGAAAGCATCGTGGCCCAATGGAGAGAGCACGGACAAAAGAAAGGAGGAACCGAAGTAAAGATAATGGACTCCTCGGCTCAACCTTAATTTCAGCAAAGTGAAAGCTTGTAGCATAAATCAAACATCTTAATTTCATACTTTTGCAAATCCAGAAAAGAAATCCGACGAAAACGGAAGGAAACCCCTTCACATATATTCATAGAACACAAATGGAAACATAAAGGGATATGTGTTTATGTCATCAACAAGTAGAGCCATTTTCACATCTCCGCCCAAACCAATGTCGGTGCAAACCAAGTTGGGAAGAAAATATATAGCGACAAATGCAAAGTATAATTGCATCCCTTTTCAAAAGACCAGCTTTATAGATGGGCAACAAAGAGATCTTCAAAGCATACAATCAAAGCAAGAGATTTCAGCAATCCAAAAGCAATTCGAAATCAGCATGAAATCATTATATATTCATCACTTCCTTTAGGTAAAACCTAGATAACCCGCAAAGCAAGGAAAGGAAGAGGTTGAATAGAAACAACCTGGAACTTCGATTGCAGGGAAAGGAAGAGGAAGAGTTCTGGAAGCTGGTCGATCCACACTCGCTCCAGGCTCACTAAGACGAATGGGAGTCGAAGAGCAAGAGAGGAAGAGAGGAGGAACCATGAGGGGAAGAGCCAGACAGAACCGAGAGGGGAGAGTCGAATGTCGAGAATCGTGCAAATGAGGTCAACGAAGGAGATAGCATGAGGGAGAGCCTAATCCTTTCGGCCTTTTGATTGGCTGCCAAAATGGCGTCCAATAGGAGATGGGCCACCGCTTTAATCAAGCGATACAGGGTTAGTAGGCTTAATAGATTAAGAGATTATTAGCTTAAGGATTAATATAATTAACTAATTGTAAAATTTTGACTAATCATCCTAATAATAAATCAATCGAATCGGAACGCAAAGGCACGATCGATTGGACAATGTCGGCGACGATCGAAGTGAAATTAGATTTAAATTGTGCGACGTTGCGCTCAAATTTATCGACGTCCGCGCACACTTTGCCGAATCGATCACGGGAGGCGTCGTTTGATAGGTTTCGGCGTTTTGGCGACAACGGCGCGATCAATTTCGCAAACGAAGGTCGTTTAGACGTCGTGGCTTCTCGACTTTGATATGCGCGTAATTTCATTAAAAATTTGATTTTAATTATTTGATTGATCATTAATTGATTTGATATTTTTCCCATTTAATTAATTTTAATATTTGACGCGCATTATGAAGTCGAATTTTCAAATTGCAGCAAATTAGATCGATCTCGATCGCGATTAGGGGGGTTTTAAACTCTATGTCATTTATTTAAGTTTAAATGATGCATAGTTATAGGTCAACACATATATATATGATCACATACTTTAATATTTTATGTCAAGAAAACCAAATAGAAATCTATGTGCATCTGAACAATGTTAACAAGATCAAGTATCCCAAGAATTTCATGTTCCATAATGGATATATATATATATATATATATGTATGTATGTATGTATGTATATGTATACATGAGTACTAACAATGACTATTAGGTAAAAAGTAAAAAAATATATATTGTTCTTTGACTATTTAGTGTAAAATATGACAACAATTTTATGGAAATATAACAAGTTTATTGGGTTGTTATCCCTATGAGTATGAGAGAATGGCCACACTCTAAAGCCTTATAGTAGGTTGAATCATACAAAAATTCATCACTACATGAAATTTATCAAAGAGCATCACAAGTAGCAATAACTTAATCATGAGGGATAATTAACCATGGGGTTACATTCATAAGAAGGCTCAAACCATGAATATAAAATTCTTAAATAAGAGTAAAGCATCAAGGCAATATTTTATTTATGCTACTTTGTCTTTAGAATACTCATATCCAGATACTCGAGTAGAGCTGGCTGAGCTTTTCAAAGCACATAGATTGCCTTGAGATGATTTAAACAATATGTTTACCCAAAAGCAAATAGAGAAATTCCTATAAATAAAATATAAATATATTTTATAATATAATATCTTAATGTACATAAAAGTTTGTATTTATACAAACTAATGGAGGTGCAATTAAGAATTATTTGTCCTAACCTGTCAAAAGTAGGGAAGATACCAAATATAACTCTTAGAACTTCCAAATTGTCAATAGCAATTCCCTGTGAAATGATTTGTGAGTAAACACTGAGAAGACTACTTGTACAACGCAATGATGGAAATCTAAAATTGCATGGTTGTCAAAACATATAGAAAATTGATCACTAGTTATCCATAGAGAAATTTAAAAATAAAGGCTCATTATCACCAAATTTTGTGACTTAGAATTAGAGTGGAAGGTACTCATGAAGAAAGCAGTAAAACCTGCTGTATGAATTACAACAAAATCAATCACACAATAATTATTGCCAACATAAATAGTAAATATGCTTAATAGACCATGTATATGTATCCCAAATTATTCATTGAAATTTGAATCCCCATGTGGTAGAAAGGAGATGGCAGGCAAACATAAAACTATTAAATTTTGGCCTTAGATGGTTTGGCCACATAAAACGTTGGCTATCCGATGACAACCCAGTTAGGAGAGTAGATGTATAAAATTTTGCTTATGTTAAAAAAGATAGAGGTAAACCTAAAAAGACTTGGTTATGAAAGTATAAAAAATGACCTTAATTTAAGAGAATTAAATGAGAATATGACACATGATAACAGTGAAGAAAAAGATTCTTGTAACCGACCCCATGGTGGGACAAAGGCTTGATGATGTTGTTATTGTTATAGAAGACATAAATTTCGGACAACTAACTTTTGCTAACGGTTTCCTATTCCATATATAAGAATGTTCTGGCAATTTTGAGACATTTCATCAGAAGCGTGCAGCTTTAAGAAAATTTAGTTAAACTTACAACTCTTCAAACCGTTAAACTTAGTGAATCAAACAATAATGATTATGAGTTGTCACGCTGCTTGTTCATAATTATTTGACCAAACTTTGATTAATGGATAAATTGCAGACAAGTTACACATACAAGCCATAAGTGAAGATGGATCCAATTTTAAAACCACTAAACTAAATTTCCCAAAGTAGCACATCAATGGCACATATGAAAGATTCTGAGTTAACACTGTAATAGAACCATGAAAACCAACTTGATATTGTGGCAACAAATCCCAATAATCCTCTAACAACTCTTCCAGCTTTGGGGCCTCTGGTCTTGCATCAACATATGTGAACATGTAAGTAGTTCTATCTGTAGGGCCAGAACCAGCAGGAAATGCCTGTAAATAATATACCATAAAATGTAAAGGAAAAAAAATATGAAAGTAAAATAAAAGCTATTAAATTCTTAGCATCATAGAAAATGTTTCAGGTTGAAGAGTTCACAAAAGAAGAATATAAGTTTCTATTAAGGAGCTAAATTTCAAACATAGGTTTTTATAGAACAATGTCACAATATTACGTTTCATTATTCACAAATTTATTTAAAGCTTTTTTCTGGTTATGGAACTCATATAAGAAAAGGAAAGCTGACTACCTCCCAAAAGTACTGTAACTCCATATTGTTAAACTTTTTCACTGAATAATTGCTGAATATAATATCACTTGATAAGTTGTCAGGAAAACCACGGCTGCACGAACCTACCACGAGGCAGATGCCATCAGGTTTTCTGCCTGCTCTAATCTATAAGTTATAGTTTGAGGTGTTAAAAATTGCTAAATAATACATAGAATAAAACGGTATTGCAGTGCATATCTAAAAGCATCTGAATAAAAATGTTCATCTTAAGTGCGTAAAAAAGGATTTAAAATAACTTTGGGAAAGTTTGGATCATCTGGAGACCAAATGCAGCCCGAGCATGACTATTCTTGTCAAAAACTAAAGCCAAAAGATGACATTAGAGGCATAAATCAGTAATTCACAAATATTATTGTAACTTCGATTGCTCAAGTATTTTTGGCAACAAAATATGCACAAACTATTCCATTTAAGGATGCTCATGCAACAATAAAGCTTGATAAAAAAAAATTTAATGCTACACTTCACTTTTCTTCTACTATAGATTTAATAATGTATTGACTTTTCTACCCTAGTAGGCACTGATTGAAGGCGTCAGCCATATTTATGGTTAGAAATACTATCATCTCTTTGCAAGACAAATTATGGCGATGGTAGCATTTGTAGGATTGTAGAAAAGTTGTTGACTGAATCTACATATGTTATCAAAGTAAAGAGATCTAAAATGAAATAAAAGAAATTATAAAGTATAAAAGGAAAACAGCATATTAGAGATGCCTAGTCAAAGGGGATTTAACGCTCAGCAGAAAGCTGCTCTGTAGTAGTGGTAGATAATTTTTTATTAAGGACAACATGCAATTATAATTTGCTTCTCATAAATGATGAGAAACCAGATGAAATGGCCAATGGATCTTACATTGTATACATATATTCAAGGGACAGTAAAACAGATTGCAATAATATGACGATCATGCCCAGGGTTTCTGGTTCAAATTTAAAGTCTAGAATCCAATATAACCATAATATCATCTGTATATGTAACATAAGCAACCAAAATAATCCCTATAAAGTGCCATTTTGAGTTCTTTATGTTTTATGTCTCAGGCCTACAAAATACATTCATGGGTATATATATATTTATGGTTAGTCATATATGACTTAAACTCCATTTGCAATGTAGAAATCATATATCGTATTAAAAGGGTTTAAGATCAAATTGGTCAACTATTTATGAATGATCAATTTAGTCCATTACATGAGGACCAATTTGGTCCCTATTTGATCAAAAGTTGGTCCTTCCGTGATCGATGCGTGAATGAAAATGAGTTAGTTATCTACTTCTTTTTTTATTTTTGTTATTAGAAAATGCACATTATTATTTCTACAATTTTTCATTAAATTCCAAACGAAAAGACCAACTTAGTCCCTGATCAAATAGTCAAGGGACCAAATTGGTCCTCCTGTTTAGTCTGGGATTAAATTGGTCTTTCATAAATAGTTGAGGGACCAATTTGATTCTAAACCCCTTATTAAAAGTGTGGGTATTGTAGTGTCATGAAACCATTTCCTATGCAATTCTAGGAATAATTTAAACTAATCTTCAAGCAAATTGAGAAGCTTGCCTGTTTGACCAATGGAGAGAAGTTGCCCATTGAATCAACAACAAGATGTGAGGACAACGTGTCACCATCATTCAATGTCAAAACACAGACAAACAAATGAAAATAAGCATAAAGGGAAAGGGTTGCACTTAAAATTGCCTCAGAATTCAAATTGGATAATGTTAGCCAGTGTAATTAAACAAGTAAATGAAGATGATACAAAACCTAAACTTGCTATTAACTACAACTTAGCAAGCGTTTGAAAATAAGTTACTCCATATACACACAAGTGACTATTTTCCATTTAATTTTTTAAGGGGAATTCGCATACATGCCACATAATTCTTATGTATTTACATATCTAACATATAAATTTTAATATTTACATATATAACACATTAATGCCACAATCATATCAAAACATACATATGAAAAGGTGTATGTCACTTTAGAAAAGTTAATATTAGTAGTATTTTTAATGTGATGTTAAAGATTTGGATGTTATACAAGTGAATATTAAAATTGTGATGTTAAATATGTAATGAGAAATGTGTGGTATGAGTAAATCCCCCTTTTTTGAATGTGCCTCTAGTTGGAAAGGCTGCATGTGCTAGGAATTTTGCCTATGAAAAGTTTATTTTCCTAAATTAATGATCAAATATATTTATAGTACATTATATAATTTGGTATCAAGACAAGTCAATATTAAATTATATGTTACTTAATATTTCCAAACTATTCTAAAATGAGCAATAAATATAGCAAAACAAGGTTCACCCCTACATAAGGTATGCCATGAATAGTTAAAAAGTTGTGATTGAAGTGTTGGCACACAATTGATGCTTAGAAGACTATTTTCATTTGCATGGCAACAACAATGAGAATAGCCTCATACAAAGATCCTACACCCATCATAATTGCGCAAAAAAGGTCAAATATTTATAAAATGCAAAATAAAAGGACCAAGTTTTTCAAACTATTGGGCATCAAAAAGGAACAAATGACTCAATTGAAGAACACAATATGCATTGTTCAAGGCTACTTATATAATGGTGCCACATGTTGATAATACTTGAAATAGTAGGTTTTTAGTATGTTTGAAATGGAGTGTATCGGTAATACAAAAGTATCTTTATATACGATTGCATACTCACCTACGGCTTTGTTTGAACGATGAAACCAACATTGACGTATTTAACCTTTTAGCATCTTGTTTGATACATACATTGGACTTTGTAAGCAATGCATGCTTTCTCATAAAAAATGGCCTTTTCATATTTGGGTTTTCATTTAAATTAAATATCATAGTTTCTTCCTTTTCAAGTTCAGCTATGTGATATGTCCATATTTCAAAGCTCTTGTGCCGATGTGGTCATAATGTGCTCATGTAAAGTTGGTAACCTTTTAAAATTTTAAATTGCCTAACTACTTGAAAGTAGGCTTAATGAATCATTCATTTCCACTCATTATTATAGAATTTTCATTTGAATTCTTGTTTATGAAAATTCTTTTAGACGACTAATCATATTAGCACTTTGCATCCCCATCCCCTTCCACACAACAGCAAAGAATATAGTAGTCTAAACCAATGCA
This sequence comes from Cymbidium sinense, assembly GCA_021442155.1. NCBI lineage: Eukaryota > Viridiplantae > Streptophyta > Magnoliopsida > Asparagales > Orchidaceae > Cymbidium > Cymbidium sinense. The sequence goes on from CM038215.1 coordinate 154,489,756, forward strand.
CCCGAATGAATAAAGATCTCGTCACTAATTGGTGATACTAGAATTGACAATAGAGACTATTCAGGAGACTTTCCTTCTTCTACTTAGCATTCTCATAGTTAGGCCACGATTAAAAGCGAAGAAAAGTAGTTCTTGACGTCTTCTACACGACTAGTCTTTACTTAACTAATATGCCAACCGTCTTAGCGTTGATCAACTTTGGAAGTTTAAATTGAAAACAACTTTATTAGAAAGGAAATCTTTGGCAAAGATAAAAACCACATTTTTGCTGAAACTTTTAGGACCGAAATAAAACCAATTACTTTTCATTTGACCTTGTTTCTCAGAATCATTCTCATCAACAACCTTATTCAAATATTTGGGGTGAACTTTTTTTTTTTTTTTTTGTAGTGAACTTTATAAATCCTTATTTTCATTAATTTCTGTTAAGCATTGCCCAAGTTGCTAAATGCACAAAAAGTTGTAAAACTCAGTAATCATTTAAAAAAACTTTTATGCATATTACCTTAAGTTTATTACTTCCCCTTCCGAGTCATACTCTGCTACTTTATCCATCGGGCTAATAAGTCCATTTTTTATGCTTAGTTGTAAGAGTCGAAACATTTAAAGTTACTTAATTTCAATAGAAATTACTGTTTCTTAAATATAATCATTTATAAATTTATCCTTCTCAATCCATAAATCCATCAAGGGTTATCGATGTGCAAAGAACAATGTGACTTACAAAGGAGCTTTTTCGCCTTAAACATGAAACACAACAAAGCACGCATTTCAGTTAATAGAAACATATATATCATAAGAAACATTAAATAGTATAATATTTAACAACCATCATAAAATGAGAAGTATGAAATGATCCATGGCATTTTAAGTTAAATATTAATAAGAAATGTCTTTAGGCGTCCCAGAGCGGCCTTGTATAATCTGATGAAAAATGTCTTAGCATTATCGCGCCAGTGCGTGTTAAATAAGCAAGGTTCCCACATTATGGACGGATCGGGCAAAGAAGTTAGTATGAATTAGGTTAGGATCTTGGAATATAGGTACTCTTACAGTAAATTAATGGAATTAATAGATATTATGGTTCATAGAAAGATAAATATTTTATGTGTTCAAGAAACTAAATGGGTTGGGGAGAAGGGATTGATAGTTTAGGTTTTAAACTTTGGTAGGTAAAAGTCGAACTAGAAATGGTGTAGGTGTGATTATAGATAAAAGTTTGAAGGATAATGTTATAAGTATTAATAGATGTGGAGATAGAATTATAAAGAATTATGTTGATCTTAAGATTATCAATGTTATAAGTGTCTATATAGTAGGTTTGGAGGTAAGCTCAAGAAAAATTTTGGAATGAATTAGGCGGATTAATCTGATACTTGAAGAAGAAAAGTATTTATTGGGGAGATTTAAATGGACATGTTGGTAGAGTGGTAGAAGATTTTAAAAGTATTCATGGTGGTTATGGATTTGGAGTGGTAATGAAGAAGGTAGGTATTAGATTTTTCTTGCTTATGATTTTGTAGTTCTTAATACTTTATTTAAGAAAAGAGATGAACATATTATTACTTATAAAATGGATCTAGTAAAACACAGATTGATTATTTTTGATAAGAAAAATAGATCGTTTAGATTGTATAAAGATTGTAAGGTCATTCAAGTGAAATTTTAAGTCGACATTAGTTTTAGATTTTAAGATGAAAGGTTGTAAGAGAAAAATAAACTTAATTATTGTCTAGATTAGATGGGGACAAAAAACACAAATAAAAATATTTTAAGAGCAAGCTACAAGAAATTAAAGTTTGATGGATGTTCATGGAAAGCGTTATGTGGGAAAAGTATCAGTCTTTAGTTCTTAAAGATGTCTTGCTTGGCGAATCAAAGAAAAACTTCTTAATAAGAATAGTTGGTGGTGGAGTCGAGTGTCTGAAAAGATAAAAAATAAGAAGCATTGTTATAAAACTTGATTTAGATGTAAAACTTCGGAGTGGGAAAAGATATAAAATGGTAGAGATTAAGCAATATATGATCTAATTTAGTGATTTATACTGATAGATTAGATCCGAAGGTGAAAGATGCATGTATATGTTAGCCCAAAGAGATAGGAGAAGTAAAGACAAGTTCAGTGAGGAGTAAGGATGAGAATAATAAAGTGCTTTTCTTAGAAAAGATATTGAAAAATGGTGGATGAGGTATTTTAATAAACTTTTGATGAAGGATCTGAAATCGATTGATTTTAAAGAATATACCTAAACAAAATAGAGAATTTCATTTTTTATCGTCGTAGTAAATCAGAAGTTAGTGAAGCTTTAAAGAAAATGAAATGTGGAAAAAGTAGGAGGATAATATTCCAATAGAAGTGTGGAAATGTTTAGGAGATCAAGGAATTTCTTTACAAATCTTTTAATATTATTTTAAAGACTAAAAGATGCGGATGAGTGGAGAAAGAGTTTGTTGGTTCCTATATTTAAGAATAAAGGTGATGCACAAGATTGTGCAAATTATAGAGGAATTAAGTTAATGTGCCATACATTAAAATTATGGGAGAGAAATGATGAGCATAGGTTACGATGTGATGAAGTTTCTCAAGTCAGTTTGGTTTCATGCGGGTAGATCTACTATGGATGCTATACATTTGTTAAGAGGTTTGATGGAGAAGCATAGAAAATAAAAGGATCTACATATGATATTTATTGATTTAGAAAGCTTATGATAAAGTCTCAAGAGATGTTCTTTGGAGAGTCTAGAACAAAAGAAGTTAATATTGGTTATATTCAAGTCATTAAGGATATGTATACTAGATCACTTGTGTCCAAACACAAGGAGGATTGACAAACTATTTTCCTATTTGGTTGGATTACATCAAGGATCAACATTAAGCCCTTATCTTTTACTTTAGTTATGGATGTTCTTACGAGGCATTTACAAGAAGATGTACCACGGTGTATGCTTTTCTTGATGACATTCTTCTTGTTGATAAGACTAGAGGAGTCCAACACTTGAATTATGGAGGTCAACTTTAGAGTCTAAAGGTTTTCGTTTAAGCGGATCTAAAGCGAATATATGGAGTGTAATTTTAGTTGTAGAAATTTTAGTGGTAGTGTTGTGACTTTAGGTGATCAAGTCATTAATAAGAGTGGCGATTAGATATTTAGGCTCATTGTTCAAAATGATGGTGAAATAGATGGAGATATTATTAGTAGAATTCAAGTTGGATGGTTGAAGTGGAGGAATCGGCTATTATGTGATAGAAAAGTTCCACTTAAACTTAAGGAAAATTTTATAAGATGGTGGTAAGACCTGCAATGACTTATGAATGCGAATGTTGGCCAATAAAGAGAAACATAAGACTAAGTTAAGTGTTACAGATGAGGATGCTTGGATGAGTGGCTTTAGAGATAGAATGCAAAATGAGTATGTTCGGAAAAAGTTGGAGTAGCTCGTATATATAAGATTAGGAGAGTCGCTTAGATGGTTTGGCCACATAAAGCGTCGGTCGTCCAGATGACATTAGGAGAGTAGATGCATTAGATTTTCCTTATGTTAAGAAAGGTAGAGGTAGACTAAAAAGACTTGGTTAAGATGTATAAAAATGATCTTAGTATACTCGAATTAAATGAGAATTTGACATAATGGAATGGAAGGATTCATGTAGCTAGTGGGATTAAGGCTTGTTGTTGTTGTATTAATAAGAAAAATAATTACAAACTAGTACACAAGAAGATGCACACGATTTGATAAAGGAATGCATAACTTCTTCGACCAGGAAGGACAATGGAGTCCAGAAATAGTGTACTCTGCAAAGTAATGATAGAGTATTCACCAATTTGATTGTTCTTTATAGTGTAAGCTTGCTTTATCTGAGCGATGCATAACCTTACTATGTAGCATGTGCATGCTTATTTGCATTTTAAAAATAGGGCATCCATCTTAATATTCTCATTTTCTATGCTCAACTTTGCCTTAAATGACACTTTTACTACCAATAAAAAGATCCATACAACATTGTTTGTCTAATTATAGTTATATAATATTTACATATAAGTTTTCATGATATCATCTTATCACATAATACTAATAATGCACTTCTCTATTTTAACCATACAGCTTTAACTCTATAACTTATGTAAACATCTATATATTCATTCCTTTATATGATAGAGTCAAAATCCTTAAACTTATGGCATATAAGTATCATTTTATCGTCTAGTATTATTAAACAATACTCCAATCTATCCCAACAATCTAATGCAGCTTCAAACAAAACTAGCATCCCAGGCATTGCAAAAAATAAATAAACCAACTTACCCATATTCTAACACTAAAACCTAACTACAACATACGTAAGCAGCCTAGCTTTTCATTCAGATTCCACGATCAACATTCAAATAATGAAGAATAAGCAAATATATAAACATCAAAACACCGATGCATGATGCATTTGATTGAATGTAATGACCTATCGTGCATGCAGTATTCAAGATTAATTGTTAATATAGAAATTTTAATGTGAGAGTGGACATAGTTGGTACAAAGCATAACTTGCAAGAAGTCTATAAAAATTATGCAAAATAGCATTTGACATACAGCAGCATCGTCATAAACGCATATGCTAGAAAAGCTTTTCCCTCAAACACGATGCCACCTAAGGAAACAAAACGTTCCTTCATAATTTCCAATAATTTAGCTGGCCTGCACCCAAAGTTTTAGAAGATATGAAAAATTATCAGACCATATGCAACTCTGCAATTTTAACTGCTGTACAACACTACGTACAAGCTTTAATTAGTAGGATAAAGTTATCAAAATGAAAACATAAAATTCAAATCAATCTTAAAATGCAGTCTCACAGCTCATGCCATAATTTATAAAAGTAGCATGAGTACCTTCAGCGTCATAAATGTTAAAGCAATGACACATGTATAATATTATTCCAATGTGTTGTTCATGTGCCTGATGAAAAACAATTTAACCTCACAGTACTGTCACTCGAAATCTAGGAAGGCCTTTCAAAGGTAATAGCTTAAGCTATTTGACAATTAATTTGACATCTTCTATCATCACATATTTGAGGAGTATGTTTAGCGAATTCAATGATTTAGTTAATACCAAATGAGATGGTGTAACTTTTACTTAGGTTACATTAAGCTAGTCATCATGCTCATGACAGAGACCATTGAGATGTGGATATGATTTAATTCCTTATGATTTAGTATATAAATTTGAATTGCTGTTTGTCATCATTATTTTATTTTCTCCGTTGGCCTTCAGTATCAAGGTGGTTTATTGAAGCAAAATGAAAAGTCACCCCAAGACCAAGCATGCTGCCCACCAACTATAACATTCCAAACGGAGTTTATGAGGCTACACTCCCGAACACTGTCAACATACTTAATTTTGTCTTCTTCATTCATATATTTTCTCCTAAAATAGATCACATGCCATACTTCTCACTCAATGAAGAGAAAAGAAAAGTTTTGAAGATGGATCCATAGACAAGATAAAACAAAAGATCAAGATTAATAAAGTATAAACTAAGTCCATTTGAAACTAGGTATTAAATGCCCTAAATGTTCTCGGATCAATATGCCACATGGCATCCCTGTCAACAACTCTGCTCTTATTGGCCTGCAATTTAGGGAGTCACAAGTGCTCCTGCCCTCACTAGCACCAACATCGAGAGCTCCTACCACTCATAGTAGTGTGCTTAACTCTTTTGAGAGCCCCCTTCGCTCCATCCATCTCGTCAACCAGCTCCAAGGCATAGCTCCTCCCTTGCACTTCTCATTGGTGACTGTCATGCCATCTCAAGTATCTAATCAATGATGCCAAACCTGCATTCCCTCTTGAGGCTTCCTTTTGTTCCCTCCTAGCTTCAGCATCTTAGGCCTTTCATTCTAGGCCAATCACTGTCATTATGGAAAGTATCCCTGACATTTCCACTTCTGACTACTTCAAAGTGAAACCTCAAAGATATATATAAGCCAATTTCACCTCCTCTACCAACATGGCCACCTACTTTTGTGGTTGAGGACTTTTGGAACATGACTTGGATACCAATTGACATAAGAGAGAAATATCTTCAGGCTAATGTGATGGAAAACTTATGACGACAAATTTCTAGTTGATCCCCTGCTTCCTCCTGTTGAAAATAAAATGTGAGGGAATTTAAGAGATGAGTTTGAGAGAAGAAAGAGGTGAAAATCTATCACTATAGCAAACATTGTAGCACAGTTACAATGGAGGAGGTAAATATTGTTGTTGACCTCCATATACGTTCCATAAATCGAACCAAGCATATATGGTGAAATCAATGGGTTTCAAATATGAAGTTGCTTAAATCAAAGTTGAATCGTCTCAATCATAATCGAAATTGAGCAAAATGTCCCCCGATCGCAACAAACTATATCGATACACCTAAAATACGAAAATCAATTAAAAGCGATTTGCCTTCTTCTCTAATGATCACCCGATGGAGGGAACAATCCGTAGGTGCGTATTCATGCATATCAAGGTTGGAGGGTCTCCATGTCATCAAAATAGGCTCTATTCGTAAAATGAATTGCGTCGATGTGATCAAAACATCAAAATCAATTAAATGAAATATCTCACAATCAATTTGATCAAGTATATTGCAAATGATGATCAATGAATGTAATATCATGCAAATTGAGTTCGAGGCATCCCAATTATAACCAAAATTGATTGTCTTCCATGGAAAAATAAATTGCGTCAATGCATCAAGAATGCTGAAATTAACTAAGAGAAATTTCTTGCATCATTTAATGGTCATCCGATAATGAAGACGAGCCGTTGATGCAAATTCGCATATTAGAGTTGTGGGGATACAACTCCTATTTCTTCCCTCATTCCTCACCCTCCCTCTAAATAGAGAAAGAATCACCTCCTCTCTCTAAACAAAGAGGATTTCCCCCTCCCCTTAGCAATCCCTCTCTCTAAACCAATCAAAAAAAGCAAAAAATGAAGAGAGAATAATTATTATGTGCTCACAAAGCCGTTAATGTTGATCAACAATAAAGTATAACACAAAATTAAACATACACGAAAGATATATTTTATTGTATGCAGGTATTTTAATACCTCATCATGCTTAGTAAAGGATTGGAACACCGCTATACTTAGAAGAGCATGGCGGGTTTGAAGATCACGATACGGTGTCAGAAGACCTACTCAAAAGAGCATGATGGGTAAGCCAAGCAACCCCATTCGGTCAGATATAGAAATGACAGAGGTTGCCAAAATTTTGTCAAAATTGACAACGATGGAAGACTCAAACAAGATCAAAGAAAGCATCTTTAAACCTAAATTGAAACTTAAAATGAACTTATATTAAACTTAAATTGATATTAAATGAAAATTTGAACTTAAACATGATAATTCTAAAGACTTAAAATGAAAATCAGTTTGCAAAACTTGGACTCAAGCGACACTTATGAGTAAGACTGAGATAGAGTATCTCACCTACAAGCAATAATAAAACAGGATAGTTCATCAAGAAGATATGAACAACTCTTTTTATGAATATTCAAACAATATTGTATTCTACATTGAAAGAATTAAAACTAATTCAGGTTGAATGAGAACAAGAACTCACAAGACTTTTGCTTGCTTATGAGTAGAAACATGACTTAATGGCTTTTTAATAAGCATAAGCAATGCTATTAAACAAATAGTTAAGCTCCACCATAATCCTTATTGAACAAATTGAGAATAGCCAAAAGAATTAAAAAGAGGGCTTATAGTGAGTTTAATAACTCATCAATAAGCACAAAAGTCTTGTCGAACATTCCAAAATAAAATTAAAGGCATGCGAATGATGGTGCACTATTTAGTAATAACAAACGATCCGTAGCTCACACTACCAGATTGGCAACACTTATAAGCTAGCAGACAGAAGGCGTGTTTTGAAATCATGGAATGCAATAACTACACGTATAACGAATAACAAAATACTTGTTCAAACTATAAATTTGAACTACCCGTATCGATACATGTGCTAAGTTTTTCAACATATTGTTTGAGGATGTTGCGTGATTCAAATATGAAATTGAGCAAAATTGCTTGATATTGTGGGCTCCGAAAATTCACCACCAACCTCTCGATGAAGAGAGTGGATTAATGTCGGTGAAATTTTTAGAAGGTAGATGAAATAATAGATAAGACACTACGAATCATCATTTTGTGAGGACTTTAGATTTGGTTCCAAATTTCCTAGGCAAGCCTAGTTAATTACCTCCCAATCTTGAGAGAACTTTGGATTAAAATTTAATCGTTAGATCGCTAAATGCATAGCGTGTAGTAGCAGTATGTGGAGTTTTGAAATTCAGAATTTATGAAATTCATCATTTTTTACTTAAAGCGGATGGTTGGGGGAACGATGACGCGCCCGATCAAAATCTCATAGTTCCATCATCCCAGAGGCATTCATTCTTATTCGAGAGGAGGTAGTCCCTAAGGAGGATCTTTGTCAACAGTCATGGATTACGTCGTCCGAGAAAACCTTATAAACCTAGGATGGTGTTTGTCTAAGGAGACCAGTTTAAGTCCATCTTAGGTGGCAGAAGGTTTTTTGTCCTATCAGTGCGCTTATAGTTCCAAATACTGAATCCATTGGAAAGCATCTGACTGATCGTGACGGTAATATAATAGTGTCATCATTTGTTGGCGGCCTCATAGTCGTCACGTATGTGTAACGCTTTGGTCAAATCACGGTAGAGGATACGAGCGTCGCTACGACATAAGATTATTTGAGAGTGAGCAGTAAAACACTTGATTTGACTTTTTTCTTTTATTTATAATTTTCTAAATTTGTCACCAATTATGGAAAGTGAATTGAGTTCTTTAAGTTTTAACATTATGAATCTCATTTAAGTATTTATAACTTAATAGCATATTGAATTTTTCTTTAAATTAATACTTGATTTAAATTAAATTGATCTAAATTGCAAATGCATTTTAATGGCGATCCTTAGATTGAAATCTCCATTCAACATCGTCGTGGTAAGTTTGATCATTTAATTTATTATTCCGCATCCTATCGATTATTAATTTAATAATAAAAGATCGGATCTTGTCGTATGTGAGAATTAGTTTCGTATATTTTAATAAGTTGAAATTATAATAATTGAATTTTTAGATTTTGTTAACCTCGTTAACGAGAATCAACCGCGTCCTCGAATTAAGTTTATGCCTTTAGTGTGAGGCCCATCGGATCATTCAATTTAATATTGATTTAACTTTAGAGATTTGAATAGTGTTATTTATTTTGATTGAGTTTAATAACAAATTTAATTTGGGATTTTAGATTTTTGACTTTTGTTCACGGCGTCGTCCATTATATGAACTGTCCCAGTAAAGATGTATGAGTGGTGTAAACACCGGTCGAGCATCATCCCACCAGCCAAAGGCATGTATGAGTCTTTGAAGCACTCCAGTAACATTTCTCGCTAAGAAAGGCATTATCGGTACTTTGATATGTAAGTTTAATCAATTGATTTTAGTTTGGAGGTTGACTTTATATCGGTCAACTTAGGTCTCGGTGTAAAGTTTGGTGACATTTGGTAGCATCCGACGTCATCCCAGGTGTAGTGTTGCCAGTATCTTTGTTGCCATCAGAAGGCATGAATGGGGGTGTATAAAACCAGCATCGTCGTCCAAGAAAGGCATGTATGAGTACACTGTATAAAACACAGTTTCCCACCAGCGTGTCTGGTACTTATATACCTAGATTTCAAATATCATTTTTCTTATTGTTGTTCGACACTCTGGATTCGACAAAATTTCGCATCATCTCCCTAGATTTCTGCTAGCACACCCCATCCAAAGGCATGCATGGGTGGAGTTTTGCAACACCGCGACTATGAGTCTCCCAACCTGCCATCTAAAAAGACACGCATAGGCTCTTCGGTACCTGTCAGAAAACTCAAATTTTTCCGCCACACCAAGAAAAATGTGTATGAGTACTTATACACCCATAAGCAAGTAATTTTATACCGGTGGGAAAGAAACGGACGGCCGGAGTCTGCAGTCTTGGAGGTCGAGCACGACGGTCGTGAGCGCGCCGGGGAATGGATCAAGCCTGACGGCGGCTGCGCGCACATCTGCACAGAGCGGCTTCGCGGCTACGTCGTGGTGTGGGGCTGGAGGGCGTGCGGTTCGTCCATGCCTTCATCGGGGCCGGGCAAGCGATCAGCGACAGTGGCGAGGAGAAATAGATTTTGGAGAAATTAGGGGGTGGGTAGTGAGAATATATTAGGGTTTGGTATAAGGGGTATTTATAAAATTATTATTTAATGATTTAATTAGCCTTAATTTCTAACATTATTACATGAGTAATATATATGTCAATTTTAGATTATTCGATGTTAGCGCAACGATCCATTTTTCGAAGGCGTTTGATTCAAGTCAGCGTCGAATCGGGTCAATTTAAGTTTAAAATTGCATGTCGTCGCTTCCGACCGCTCGACATTTGTGCTGACTCGTCCAAATTCAGCGTGGACAGTCTCATTTGAAAGATTTCGACGTTTCAATACTAACGACGTGATCAATTTCCGCGGAAATTGTTTCGTCATCAGCGGCTTCCTCAATATACATCTGGCGTAGAGCGGATTTTTTCTTCGATCGGTCGGCCGTCGGTTGTGATATGTATAATTTTGACATTCGAGCGTGATGGAGAAGTCCGTTCATCGATCGGTCATTTCATTGATTTTGGCGATGCGGTGCATTTTAGCCGATTTGTGCGTTGTTGTATCGATCGCTCGATATTCACGCGACTCATCCGATTGAGCGAGCGGTCTCATTTGATAGATTTCGATGTTTTGAAAGCTAACACACTAATTTCACGAACAAAGATCGTTTGGGCGTCCTCCCCGACTCAGATATCGTATTATTTCGGCGACCCTCTGGCGTCGGCCGTCGAATTATCAATGTATATTTTGATCAATTTATTCGAACATGATGGCGAGTCCGTTCATCGATTGGAGATCGTTTTGATTTGGCGATGTTGAGTGTATTTTATTTCCGTTACCTTTATCATCAAGTCCGTTGAATTTGCCTTGCGGCTCAATTTCGATAGCATGCATGGAGGTCAGACGATATCAAAGCATGCATCATATAATTTCACGGAAATTCATGCAAGTGTATAATGTGAAGACACTGAGAACAATAAAGTAACTTGGAATGAATACCCACATGTATCCCACATGTATAAGTTTCAATTTGGAATCGAGAATTGCATGAGTTGAATTTAAAATTAACTTTAATTACTTCTAGAAAGGCATGCAAGTGCATCTTGTGGTTTCATCAAAATTTGTGCAATCACATAAGGCAAGTGCAAAATTATGCAATAACTTGAAGTAACACACATCTCATCTTATATGCTTTTCTCTTGTCTTGGTGGGTCCAAGTTAACAAAACTTATTGATATTATCATGACCTTCTCTCTTTGAGAGAATCTTTGAAAAACTAAATTTGTCATGTGACTATGTGATTCTTGTATCGATAAATCATAATTATGGCGCGTAGATTTCTGGAAGAATTATTATTATCAAAATTTTCAAAGAGATTTATAATATGATTGATCTTTGAGTAAATTTCAAATCACACGATAAAACCGATCTTATGAGCAAATAAGTTGAATTGAAGGTCTAAATTCTCCAATTATGATTATGTTGATAGTAGATTTCAAAGAATGGATTATTATCAAAATTTTCAAAGTGTGAATGTTAAATCATCTCAAATCTAAGCTCTAAAGTGCAAATTTTAAATCAATCTCTACGAGCAAATAATTAGAATACAAGGCCTAAATACTATTGTGCTTTTAGGTAAGAATTATCATTCTCAAATTATTCAAATTCAAAGTCTTGAAATGTAAATCCACAGATCAATCAATGGCAGCAAGCGGTAAATGATAAGATTTAAATACCCGGTGATGTGTTGAATGAATATCTCAATCGGAAGGGATATTATCATCAAAATGCACTTAAAATTTTACAATTATAACTGTAGCACATATATTCCTCAATAGATTTGTTCCTTTAGTTGTGAAATATAGTGTGCATTTTATAGAACATAGCCTCTATTAAACTAAATTTAAAATTATCTCCTTAGGTAAATAATTATCTTAAGTCTATGGGTTCTAATGAAACAACCCAATTTATTAACGCTAAAGTATAACCAAAGACAGTAAAACCATATGATTTGATGACGCATCATCATTTCCTCAACTATACACTTTAAAGTTAAAAGCGCATTTCTCAAATTTCAAACTCCATTTCTTATATGCTAAGCAATTAACAACCTAACGACCAAAGTCAGTTCTCTCATCATTGAGAGGGTAAAGAAAAGCTGGAACCAAATCTAAAATCATAAAATGAGAATGAAATCTCTAGGTAGTATCTACAAATCATCTCATGCCTTAAAACTTGATGACACTAAATCTAAACTCTCTTCATCATATTTTACAAATTTTTTGGAGCCTACAATTGGAAGGAGATAGAGAGATTGAGGAAGGAGAAGACCCATTGCTTTGAAAAGCATAGGAAGAAGAAGGGGGGGGGGAGAATCTTTCAAAGCAATTCATTCATAATTCAATAATGCAAATAATAGCCATTCAACATATATTACAAGAAATACAATTAGAAGATAAGATCAAACTTTAAATTCAAGATTAATTGAAATTTAGATTATTCCTTCCATCATCAATTTAAATCAACCTAACATTAAAATAAAGTAAATCCTAAACTAATTCAAAAATTAGAATATTATAAAATTAATGTAGAATTATGTTGGATACATGTCCTACGCTGCATCATTGATCCTAATGCCATTGATACTCTCAAAGAAAGTTTGGTTTTTTTTTCCAATATATTTATGGGGTGTATTTAAAAGTATATCTCATTAATTTCTGGCTATCTAAGCTCCTTGTCAGAGCCTCAACCTATATAATTATCCACTAATAAAATTGAATGAGGAAGAAACATAGAGCATAAGTGCAATTATGTTGAAAAAGACTTTACAAAACCTTTTCCAGGTCTAAAGCATCACATGTACTATGATGCATTACTAACAAGAACTGGCATTATGCATTTGAATAATCTACCGGCAGGTCAAGCTATGTCTAAGCTTCTTAAACTCATTTGAAGTATATAGGAACTGTTCCACGGTTACCCAGTGAGTGCAAGACATGGATAGGCTGAAAGAACTTGCTCAAGTGGTATTGTCCAATTCCCTCCAGTGTGAGGTTCAGGTTTGGCTTCCCTCAAAATCCTATAGATTTTCAGGTTATTGAAGCCAGACAATATTTCAATCATCTAACCACTGTTAGAATAATGCTCTCATTCAAGCCAAATGAACAAGTGGAACTATGAAACAAAAAATAAGAAACAATAATTCAACTTACGAAATGCCAAGGTTAAGAATGTCTTCAACCCAAATTTCACCTTTCTTCTCAAAGCCACATCTGTTCTGTAAAGCAGACAGATAAGCAAGAGATCTGGGACATTTACATAAAAGGAACTGTAATATTGAATACTTAGTTGCACTGAACAGACCAGCTACGGAGGACACTTTTCCAACAGAATACAAACAGCCACGTCCAATAACTTACAGGATTGAACTTCGACATGGATATCTGTTCAATGTCTGATTTTGTTAAAATCCCAAAAATGGACAAGTTCCATAAGCTCTTTCCCTGAGATATTCCACTCCTGCTCCCTCTGATTAACCAAGCACAGTCTTCAGTAGAAGCGTGACCATAAAACAAATGTAAAATTACTATATGATATAGTATATGAGCCGTTTTACCCCTTAAGCTGGTTTCTTTCCACAATGCCCACACGTAGGCCTCTAGAAACTAGTGCTGTCGCAATAAAATTCCTAAGGTGCCACCACAAACTACAACATGGAATGTACATTTGGAATTGTTTTTATCCACCTCACTGTAAAAAGGACCAGAAATTTGAGAAATAACCTCGCAAATTTCCCTTTTATCTGCAAATACAGATAATTGATCATCATAAAGGACTAAACCTTTGGAATTACACCTCTACATATATATGCATAGAACATAAGTAATGCACAGACCTCGGGAAGTGCCTTATCATTAGTCTGATTATAAGAAAGCCAAAAGTCTTATAAAAAAAACATAGTGAGTACAAAGGAAGCTACATCTTTTTATGATTAGTATAATATGCTTGGCACTAGGATGGAGAAATAAATTGAGCTATAGAATAACAAAGATAAAAAAATAAAATATTTAGAAATATTGATTAAACTAGATAAATTAAAAATAAAGATAATAAAATTTTGCTTAAAATGAACATATTAAAATAGATGATCCAAAAAAGTAATTTAAAAAATTATTTTAAAAGAGCATAATGAATAATGTAGTGAACATATCATACATGATCAAAAAAAGTAAAACAGAGATGAGTATGAAAAAATTCATAAAGGTAAAGCAAGATTTGGAGAGTTATGGAGAATAATGCAGGAAATTGGTTAACAAACTTTAATAAAATTTCAAAAGCTAAAAAGTTGTCAAATGATTTGAAGTATTTTGGTACAAATATTTAAGGACAAAGGCAATGTTCAAAATTATACTAATTAAAGAGAAATCAAACTTATGAAACTATGAAAGTGAGTAATGAAACATATGCTTAAAAAAGTACATCAATTATGGAGAATCAATTTGGTTTAATGTGAGGAAGTTCTACTATAAATGTGATTTTTATGCTAAAATAATTAATGAAAAAGCATAGAAAATAAAGAAATGCCATGCCATATAATTTTATTGAACATGATAAGGAATATGATCAAGCAACACAAAAATTGATTTGGTGTACCATGTGCTTTAAAGCAAAGAGGTATCATCACGATATATTGACAATATTAAAGATATTTATAATAGACTATTTACTAGTATTATAAGTAGTTATAAAGGGACCTAATAGTTTCTAATTATCTTAGGTTTACATCAATCAACATTTAGTGCATATTTTTTTATTGGTTATGGAGATGCATATTCAAGATATTCAAAACAAGATGCATTGGTGTATACCTTTTGCAAATTATATAGTTTTAATTGATGAAAAATCCTGTAAAATTTGAAAAATTAGAATAGTTAAAAATATATATTTTGAAGAAAAAGGCTTTAGAATTAGTGAATAAAATTGAGCATATAATACATAAGTTTAATTAGTATGAAGTTAACAATTATAATTCAATATTATTAGAAGATAAGGTGATACAAATGTGTGATAAGATTATGTACTTTGGAATTATTACACAAAAATAAACATGGATGAGAATATAATTTCTAGAATTAAAGTTGTCTGATTTAAATTGAGAAGTGTCATGAAAGTTGTGTGAAAAAAAATATCATGGATACTTAAAATAAATTTTATAAAACAACAATTAAATTGAAATGTTATATGAATCTAAATATTATGATGCAAAAATAATCCATTGATATCTAAGTTGATTGTGGCAAAACTAGAATGATAAAATGGATGTGCAAACTATGAAGGATAAATTAAAGAAAGATTATATTAGTAAAAAAAAGTTGGAATGAGGTGATTACAAATAGTCTTATGTGGTTTAGATGTGAGCACAAAAAAAAAAAATATGCCAAATAAATAGGTTGATAAAACTAATATTATAGGATTAGGGAGAAAAATTGGTAGACTAAATGATCAGCATAGAAATGTTATTGAATTTGTTATATTAAAATGTATTTTTTTCATTTAAATAATGTTGAATGTATTATTTTCAATATGGTTTTGGTGTTTTTGGCAGGAAATTCCTAATTAAAGTGAAAAGCATAAGAAAAAGCAAAGTTGGAGATTGGCGGTCCATAAAGCATCATGGTATAAATGAGAAAGAGTTGTAGAGATAGAGAGGAAAATTCTAAGCATTGGGACACCAACACTATGGCACTACAAAGGAGAAAAGCGGACATCGGATAGAGCTTGGTGCGTTGCATTTGCGGCTTTAGAACTTGATTTTATTCAAAACAAATAGCACAAAACTATGCTGGGAAGCCAATGCCACAATGCTATATTCCTTCAAAAATTCAATTCAAAGACAGAGAGTCCAACGCCTCGATGCTGGAAAGTTGGTGTCGTAATACTAGAGACTTAGAAAAATTTTATAATAGAGGAGCTCAAGACAGAGAATAGCACCTTGGTGCCAAAGAAGTGGCATTCCTACACCAAAATACCTTAAACTAAAGAGCAAGGCAAGAAGAAGGAAGCGTTTAAGAATCAACATCCACACTTAGCGTTGTAGCGCGACGGCCCGACAGATTTAATTTGCGGTTTCAACTATGAGTGTGCATTCGATCAATTTGGCCGATTTTTTTGTTAAACCAAATAGAATGACTTAAAATAAGCATCAAACAATATATAAATAACCAAAAAACCTATAATTCAATTTATTCGGTTTAATTTTTTAGTTAAACTAAATAACATATAAAAAAATATTTTCATTTTTGATAACTAATTAATTAAAACATAATCTAATAAATTTGATGCATTAAATATTTTTTAGACAAATAAAAATATATTGATTTATACAAATGCCTTAGCATTTATAACCAAAATTATATATTTAATTTTTTTATACTTTGGTTTATTCAAACTTATTTGTTTTAACCGATTTTTTTAAACCAAACTTAAAAGCGAAAACCATATAACTTAATGTTTACAAACAAAATCAATCTTTGAGTTTGCAAATCAAACCAAAGATCAAATAATGTCGGTTTAGTTAGGATTTTCAGTTCAAACTTACTAGTCGCACCAGTTTCAGCGGTAGTTCGCAATTTTGGGGCAGATTAAAGGAGTTACTTGGTAAAATGTGGGGACAATAGCTAGGAGACACTTAAAGCTATAAAAGGAGGAATTGCTTGGAGAAAGAGTTTTGGCAAAGTGTGAAGTCTAACGTACATGTGAGACTAAAAGTGCTATGTCGTCAGTGTTTGTATTAATTGCTCTTGATGTTTGCATCGAAGATTGAAGAAGTTGAAGATCCATTAAAAGGAAACCAATTACTAAGAGGCGAAGGGCTTAGATTGAGGGCAAACTTAGAAGACCTTACTGGTTTACTCTTTCCTTTCTTTTGATATTTCATGCATTTACCGCCATTTTAGGTGCATTATGAGAGAGATGTTAATAAAGGATAACAAATTGAGAATAAGAGTATCTAGCCATTTGATTAACAAAAAACCAGCATCTATTAAAAACTGAAAATACCTGGTGGAGTTGCACGTATGTCAGACCACAGTTGATCCAATTTCTTCAAAGCTTCATAAGAGGAAGACCCTCCAGCACCTCCTACTTCATCGCATGTTGAAATTCTCTCTATTATCCTCTACAATTCAACCAACATGCACCTGATTAACTACAAACCTAACTTAAATCAGAGCAACAACAAAATGCTTCATTTTAATCGAAAAAACATCTTTCTTGTCATGTTTTAGTTCCCAATAAACAGAATAAATAACACAGAACTGAAATCTTATTAAAACTGAAATTGAACCAAAGTGCCCAAAATGATAATGAACATCGCTGATTTGACTTCCATTGTAAAAAGATGAAAGTCGTCACATAATTCACTTCTGAAAAAGAAAAGTGAACGCCAACAAGAAAAGGGTGGACACTTGAGGGTTATTTGGCTACGGATAGTAAATTTTGTGTGATTTAAAACTGGAAAGCTAAGAAAACTTTTAATCTTGCTAAATCTTAACAAAGCTTTTACTATAAATTTAAAATTTACGTTTTCGGAGAGGGATAAATCCTTAAATTCATTAAATCATGTGAATGATGGGATTCTACTAAATTAAATCAAGAACAGAGCTGAAACAGCAATTTCCCAAAATCAATAGGACTTAAAATCTCAAACACCTGTTGGGCAGAATGTAAGCAAGATCATGCTTAAATCCTGGCTCGAACAGTATAGCAAACATCCCCTTGGAATCGTTCAGAAGATACATGACATTGTAGCATAAGAAGCAAACCCACGTGCCCTAAAAGGCGGCATCACTCCACTCTGACGTGAATATTTCTTAGACCACAATGGAGAAGCATCACCTGAGTCCTAGAAGGAAAACGGCCCGTGGCAAAGTGGCGGCCGATCGTCGTCTCGGGCGTGGAGCAACTCCGATCCTGTTCCCTGGTAAAGCTCGCCGCGGAGATGATGGCTGGGATGAATGGAAGCCATGGCCGAGGGTTTGGCATTGGACATGGAGCCAGAGCGCCATGGCGGGAGAAGTCGAGCTTCAGTGGTTGTAGAACCGTCGTTTATGAAATTATCCCTTCGGTATGTTTTTTTTTTTATTTACATACCACATGTAATTTCATCCACTTTAATTTTCTTAAATAGCAATCTTTATTATATATATAATATTCTTTTTTTTTAAACTTTTGAATAAAGTCTTGTTTATAAATATTAGTTTAGGTATGAAATATGTAAATGTAGAAGAATTTTATGTATGTAAATTTTTTTTCCTACAAAACATCTACACATCAATATATAATATATTCACGAATAAATTTTAATTAAAATATTTTTACTCAGGAGTTGTTCAAGATGAATTTTATTTTTGCTTTTTTTATACTATTTTTAAAATATATTTAATTGATATTTATATGTTTTATTTCTTATTTTAAAAAATAAATAATATTATTTAAAAACATTCAAAACATCAAATATATTTTACTTTTAAAACAATATATAAATAAAATAAAATATAAATATAAATATAAAATTAAAAAATTAAAAAAAAAAAGTGATTCCAAACTCTCTTATACACATTTGAAACTGAATTTTATCTATGTTTACATTTAATATTTATTTATTATTAAAGATCATAATTTTTGTATCAAACTATTTATAATAAAATTTATTTCTCTTCCTCACACAACACATAGGCACCGACATACATATAAATGATATGTCTGTAGTATATAACAGAGAGATAAATAAATTTTATTTTAAATAGCTTAATATTAGACACTTACATTTCATAAAAATATAAAAAATTAAATATTAAACATATAAATACATAAAAAATCTAAATTGTCATTTTTTATAAAACCCAGTTTAAGTTAGACAAAATAAGTGTATGGTCAAAAATGTGATTGAAATAAATTGGCATAACAAAATTGATCAAATTCAATCCATCAAAAGCTTATGTGAATTTATATTAAACTCACATTATCCCAATACAACATTTCTAAATCCAAACAGTTGATGACAACATATAGCAATTACGAGCCAAGTTGAACGATTGAGAAAAAAATTCATTCATTCACAATGGCTGGTGAATGATTCACCCTAAATTAAGGGCTTATTCAAGATCAATTTTATTATATATTTTTCTTTTTATATTATTTTTTAAATATATATATATATTTTAAAAGATCCATTTGAGATCAAATTCATTGTATTTTATGTTTTCTTATTTTTATTGTTATTTTTAATAAACATTTATTTAGTCTATTTTTTTTATATCATATTATTTTTAGTAACTCTCTAAATAATTTTTAAATATTTTAAAATTTTTAAAAATAAATATCACTACCAAACATATTTTATTTTAAATTAAAATACAAATAAAATAAAATAAAATAAATCAAAAATGACCTCAAATGACCCCCTAAATATTTTTACTTTTAAAAATAATCACATTATTTTTAAAAACACTCAAAACACTTTTAAATATTTTGAGTATCTAAAAATAAATATTAATATCAAATATATTTTATTTCATATCAAAATACACTACAACATCAACAACAACAAGTTTTATCCCAACAAAATAAGAATAAAATAAAAATTGATCACATAAAGCCTCTAAGGCTTAGTAATCCATTTTTAAAAATCAACGGCTTCAATATTACACATATATAAGGAAGGCAATCAAATAAAAAATTACAACATAAGAATTACAATAAATATGACTAACTCAACTAATTAACAATGATAAAACATAGATTAAAATATTATTACAACTACTGATCCAGATTTTTTTTAAAAAAAATTTCAAAATCGTAAGCGACCATAGGGAATATGGAAATTCAGCGGCACAAAGGATCAAATTATAGTGGAATCTTGGAGGGAATACCTGTATGCCTGGGATATTTCTTTGGGGTCGCACGCTCTTTAAAACATATAACAGCAGTTCTTTGGCCAAGAGGACTATGTGATTCAACTGAGAACACAAAGTGAATTAGTTTTTTCCTAGAATTTGTTAAGGAATATACAATCTATTTGAATAATTGCAAGCAGTTTAGATATATCTGTGCAATGATACAACAGCATAGTAATATCAGCAAAATATGTAAAGAAATACAGCATCAGTCCATTGAGACCAATGGCATATAGGCTCCACTAGCTAGGAAGGTGTATCAACTCCTGCTACCCAAGAAAGGAAATGGATGTATGTCTCCCATTGTCCGGGCTAAAATTGTACCAATGTTATCTTTGTGGAATGTGATATGGTCTAATTCTGGTTAACGGTTCAATTAGAGTGGAATGAACCCAGTTGAGGAATGATTAAGGGTGTTGGTTGTTTGGCTCTCGAGCCGTAGGATGTATTCTCTTGGTTGGATAGCACTTGGAATTACATTCTGATTGGGTGTCCTTTGATCCTTAAGCCGATGGTGGATTACGCGTCTCTCGCGGTTCGATCTAATGCCTTGATCGTACGAATGAATCTTGGCCTTTGATTCAAACTTACGTTACGTCTTGATGAGGCTAGGAGAAGAACTTTTGTTTTGTTTTGTTTCTCTCGGCAGTTAAAGGAGTCGCGCTCAGAGAGGAAAAAAGGCGAGAAACCTGGGTTCTCCGATCGGAAAATGGCGGTTTCAGAGGAAAATCAAGGAAGATCTCGAAAAGAAGAGAAGATCTGAAGAGAAGGAAGTTTGCTTTCGGAAAGATATTCATTACCTCTGTTTGTCTTAACTCTATTTATACTATGTCTCTACTCTCTCTCGATCTCATCTCTTCTTGTTTTATTAGCTTTTCTGTTATATTTGGAGCGATCTTTCTTTTCGTTATCGTTTGTTGTAAGTCTGTGTTGGCATATTCCTTCGGTTTCTTGATTTTCTTGTTGTATTTGTAATAAGTTTGATCTATTGATTTATTTTCTTTGTTTTCAATTATTTACGTTGTAGTGGTTTTCCATTTTATGTTGAGTTTCTCTTTGTGTGTATTTCTCTTGGGTTGTCTAACTTTGATGTATAAGTATTTTCTTGATCTTGTTTGTAATAAGACTGTTTTTAAGTCTTCTTTTCTGTAGTCATCATAAGTGGCCTCGTATATTGATTTTTCAATCATTTGTGGTTGTATTTGGTCTTCGCTTTATGAATTCATTGTCATTGTAATTCTTATTGTTGTATGTTATAATTTGGATTAGAGGATTTGGGGTCATATCATTACTCCTCCCTCGACCTTTCAATTCCTGATCATAATTACCTTTTATGATTCCTCAATTCTCGATCATCATTAATAACATTCCTTCCACTACTACTATGCGCTTGCGGATTGTCTTTTGTTAATGAGTTGGATGATTTTTCTTGATGTAGATGTAGGATCCGTCACTTTGTAGTCTTGATTCTATATACGTATTGGTAGGCGTGTTCTGATTATATGGTCGATTGTAGTTGTAGGTGCGGCCTATCTAAAATGATTCATCATTGTATGTGGTTATTATATGAATCTCTATTTGTCTATTTGAGGTGGAAAGGATTTGTGCCATGACTTATTACTTATGGAATATCTTATTTCTACTTGTATATTATGTAGTTTGGATATAAAAAGAAACAATATGGTATGTAGGTGGGTAACATTTGGAAGGTGATAATTAATACTTTAGATAATCTTTCTTGCTTTGGATTGAATGGTGATAATTGAAACTTATTTCTAATAGTTCTTCATTATTTTACGGTTGAGTATCTTCGTAGTTGATACTCTTGTTCATCATTACCATCATTAAAAGCAAATAATTTGGATTGACATATGTCTATGATATTTTCATCACGTTGAAGCCGCTCCTTTCTTTCTTCTTTCTTACATTGTCAAGTTTGAATTGGTATTGTCATTTTGTTGGTTATATTCTTTATGATTGGGTATTGATGGTAAAGCGTAAAAGGTGGTTGGTATATCTGGTTATTTTCTTTGGTGGGCTTGTTTATTCTTTGATTTATATCGAAAATTTCATCATAGTCATCTTCCATTAAAATATTGAGTGAAATCTGAAGGAATTGGTACGTAAGACTCTTACTTCCTCTTAATATCATGTCGATTAAAAATTTTGTAGAAATTTGGAATCGATGATTAAATTTATTTCATTTGTAGAAATCTTGAGCTGTAGTTTTCTCACGTAACAGCTAAATCTCCTCTCAAATCTCATATAGAGGTCCAATCTATAACGTTCTTTAACTTAATGAATGCAATTGATTGTTTATGTGTCAATTGATACCGACTTGAGTCCATCCATATAAATTGGTATAATAAACTTTTGGTCTTCGATATATAGTATTGGAAGAATTGATGCTTTTGACCTCTAGGGTTTTCTCTTAAATTAAATATCTACTATGTTATTGTTACATTGTATATATGGCTTTGTAGCTGAAATTACGTATGAGTTGAATTACATGCAGGAATGAGATTGTTCTTTGTCAGAATTTTTTCCAATTTGTCTTATAGCGGTTAATCTTCTTGAAACTTCATTCAAGATCATTGTGACATTTGCTCCTCTGTTTATTAGTCTGTCACATTCTAATGTCTTGGTTGTTGCTTCCTTCGCCATTCTTATTTGTGGTATCAGCGAGAAGCAATGATATGGTCTAATTAGTTAATTGATTAGAGTGGAATGAACGGTTGAGAATGATTAAGTGTTGGTTGTTTGTCTCTGAGCAGTAGGATCGGCAATATTCTCTGCCGTTGGATCTGAATTACACGATTAACCTTGATTGAGTGTCGTTTGATCCCGATAGTGGATTCCGCAGCGTCTCTCTGATTCGATCGTGCTGATCGTGCCGGAATGATCTTGGTCTTTGATTCAAACTTACCCAGCTGTTCTGTGCCGTGTGATGAGGCTTCTAGGAGAAGCTTGCTTTAACTTTTGTTTTGTTTTGTTTCTCTCGACAGTTCGGACGTCGGCGCCTCAGAGGAAAGAGGGCTAGGGTTCTCCGTCGGAGATGGCGGCTTTCGGTGAAAAGAAGATCTCAAGAAAAGAAGGAGAAGAGGAAGTTTGCTTTCGGGAAAGATATTCATTACTCAACTCTATATACTTGTCACTCTTCTCTCTCTCGATCTCTCTTCTTGTTTTTTATTACAAGCGGTTTTCTTTATGGAGCGATCTTTTCTTTATCGTTTGTTAAGTCTCATGATATTCCCGGTTTCTTGATTTTCTTGTTGTGTTTGTTGTAATAAGTTTGATCAGATTTTTATTTCTTTTGTTTTCAATTATTTTTTCTAGTCGTTTCCTTTTCCGTGTGTATTTTCTACATTTGTGTATTTCTCAGTTGTGCTTGATGTATAAGATATTTTGATCTTGTTTGTAATAAGACTTTATGTTTCATAAAGTCTTCTTTCTCCTCTGTAGTAAATCATAAGTGGCATCTATATTGATTTTCAATCATTTGTGGTATATTTAGTCTTCTTACTTATCTCTTGAATCATTATCATTGTAATTCTTATTGTGTTACATGTTATAATTTGGCAATTAGAGGATTTGGGGTCATATCATGTTTTTCCATAGAACATTAAACGTCAATTTTGTGAGACTTAGAATTGTAAACATGCAGATTCATTGGAAAGGAAACATTTACAGTACCAGTACAAAATTCCACCATGGAACCTCCCAACAACCGGATTGCTCTCTCTGAATTTCTCATCTCATCCTGTCGAAGAAAGCATACAGCATTAAATGTCAATGAAACATAGTAAAAATGTAAACAGGTCTAGCGAACATCAATTGCACTCATATTATCATCAGTTGATTATTTGTTTATGTTAAAAAAAAACTAGTGCACAAAGTTGAAGATGTGGCGCCCCACAACATAACTTAAATAAGAAATAATAAGAAAACAAAAGCATCTTTAATTTCATATTAGCGAGAAATAGAAAGTGCAAACATAAGCATGCCCTAAGACTTAATCTTTAAACTAAAAAAGGATATAGAATGAATATTAATTAAGTTTGAGAGGCCATCTAGCCATCAGAGCTACGAATGAGGATTCATCAAAGAAACTAGAATTCATAACATGTCAAAGTGCATTATTTGCAGGATTTTGCATAATAAAACTAAAGTAAGTTTCCATGTGAAATCACTGCGGTTTGTAAAGTTGAAAAGTAGTTGCAAAATTAGATCACTTCCAAGAAAGCTACAAGAACCAAAGCTTGCATGCAACCCCATGATACCATGTTGCGAAGTAATCAGGTAAAAGAAAGCAGTTTACTTATCATCTAACCAATCAAACTGTAGAAAAGCCTCACTTAATGGTGGGGAAATGCATAAAGATGTTTGAAATGAATACCTGAGGATTATGGCCTTTTGCAGCTATGAACAAACCACCAACGCGAACCAACGGAAGACAATATTCAGCTGGAAGCATTCAAAATCAACAAATTGAAGGAACAATAATTGTTTGTATTCAGCTACTTTCCATACAAATGATATCTAATCTAAGCTTTCACCAACCTAGGATTCGCATCTCTGCAACAGCTCTTGCAATTGCAACATCAAATAGCTCTCTGAAATCAAGGCATTGGCCCACATTCTGTCATTTAGTCATTTACAATTTCAATTTTTTAAACAAAATCTGCAGATCCCAATAAAGAAATTGTGAAATTTAAAAGGACAGAGTCAAAACAAGAACACATTTTAAGTAGTATTCGCGTTAGTAATAAAACATCTCATGTATTGTTTTATGTTCCAAAAGGTTACACGATATAACAATTATATTTAAAATAACAAGCTCATCAAACCAATCCATTCCATATTTTTTGTGCATCTCCTCCCAAAAGCCATATGAGCATTGTCAAACCAATTTTTTAAGAAAGCACCCTGATTACCATAAGAATTAACTTGAATATAACTCCAAATCTTTCTACCGTTTAAATCTACAATCAATGTAGAACAGAATAATTGTAGCACTGACAATGTCGCATGATCCGCTATAGCAGCTATCATAACCATTCTATGAAGAAATATCAGCAGCCATTGTGATAGAAATATTTTACTTTAATTTTTGTGATCTTTCCAAGAAAGTCGCAGGAAGTTTAGTGGGAGAAGAAAAGAATGTATTTTCGTCCCTAATGGCATATCATGAGATGTACTCACCTCTGCTCTTTCTCTTAGCACTTTCACATTTGTTAGATCAGTAAGTCTCAACGTGCTCCAGGAATAAGCAACGCTTCTGCATTGATTCTAGTAAAGTAACATTCCATGCTGGGACAAAAGTTATTAAAACACAATAAATAATAACAATGATCAGCCATTAGTGAGGGATAGCTTTCCATAGAAAATCGATAATTTGTCAGTTTTACCAAAGGTTGGAATCCGACTTTCCAAATGCTGGACATACAAGCATCCAAACCATCTCACATTTCATTTAGGATTGTTTGGTGTTGTAGTGATGCAGTTTAGTAAAATAAAAATATCATGCAGTTTAGTAATATATATCAATTACTCTCATAAGAAATGAACAAGCTATATTGCAATACTGATACCCTTAATGGTGAAGTGTGATGCATGACGAATATAATGCTATCACATTATTGTTCGCACAAATCAAAAAAATAATAACGTCAATTTCTGAAAAAGCAAAAAAGAGGAAAATCATTACCATATTATATCTAGTCAATCAATGTGGCTAGCACAAATGAAAATTATGATAATGTCAATTTTTTTACAAAAACAAAACAACTAAAAGCATTACCAAATGAAATGTCAACATCGTTCAACAAACCATCCAAGTTAATTGAACCAGCCAGATAGTGTGCCTATTATAATCAATCGATATAATTATTCATTGATATGATTTGCAAGATAGAAGTGACAAAAGAAATACTTGCAGATAGAATGAGAATTACATGGTGTCTTAAGTTATAAAATCCAAACACACAGACCAAAGAGAATGGGATTTTTAAGTTGAAAACCCCTTATGAAAAAAAAAAATTATAGGGCATATCATTTGTTGCAAAACCACTTGTTGGCTGCTTTAAGAAGATTGTCCACCTCATAACAACAGGAGAGATCTAATACCAGTTCACTCTAACACAATCATAATGAGACAAGTCAATGCCAAGGACACCTAGGTTGGCCACCAAATGCCTAGAATATAAATGTGGCACAAGCAAGTGACATCAGTGCCAACAATATGAAAGTGACAGCAGCACAAATGACATTGTCACTTCAAGAGTGTGTGCAAGCTTGTAGCACCTCATTTCTCCCAATCTCAAAATCGTCTTTTCTTGAACTGGCTACAAAAAGACGGTATAAACATCGTAAGCAAGTGCAACAGGCAAGATGAATGTCAACAATGAGTGACAGTGAATGTCTTGGCCATTTTTTACTAACTTAGGCAAGCAATGCATCCACCATTAACTCAATGAGCAAGAAATCCATCAGCACAGCTCAATAAAAGCACAGTTATTTTCAGTTAATTGTAGTGAGATTTCATCATCAATAATTATAATGAGTCGGGTGTTCATCAATAAAGAATGTAATGAATGTTGGCAATGGGATAAGTTTTCTACAACAAAAAAATAAAAGTTAATCATCCAAAATGAACTAGAATTAAGAGCTACTTATAGATTTTTGGAAGGTCAAGAAAATATTTATCTAATATTATTCTTTATCCATAATGAACTGTAGAGATTGAAGACTCTCAATATTGCAATTTGATCAAACAAACCTAGACCCTATCTCACCACATCCAGGTTGGTAAAGTTTTCACCATCAAGAAGTATTGAAAAGCAAATATGAATATAAAACATACTATATGTGATGTCAATAGTTTATTAGTGACAGTGAATTGGAAGTTTAAATGGGTGGATTAGAAAGAACAACTGCAAGAAGCTTTGTTGCCTTTGAATAAATTCACAGAAGTAGGTGAAAAGGTCTCACCTTTATAATATGGATCACTTCCTTTCACGGTAAAGCATTCAGAGATGGTCAGCTAAATGGTGCACTATAAGAGGCATATTATTGCCCCTACCCAAGTACTCTCACTTGACCTTATTAACTCGAGAGGGTTACAACTCGATCGAAACTGGTTGGGTAAATTCAACTCAGTATAGGTATTTCAAGTTGTTCAAACTCTCATTCAAGCAATCCAAGAATGTGGGCAGCATTGATGATAATCGTCTTGAGTGATTCAAGCATCTGTGCAAAAAGATAACTGGTTCACAAGTAAAAATCACTTCAACATTGATTGAATCTTCAAGTTAAGTTTAGAGCGCTAAACTTGATATTTTTCAAGTGAATTTCATTGATTATGTGGTTCTAGAGAATGCATAAACACATCCTCATCTAGATGGTGGGGTTATTCTACTCTCCATCCCATTTTTTATTCCTTTTATTTGTTTGCATTAAGAATGAAACCCATGATTGTTATATTGTTTCTTCTGATCAAACATTGAGAGTTGCAAATCCAACCTTATAATACAAGTATTAGATGCGACAATTTTTTAGAGTTATTGAGCCCATTTTCGGACTCCATGATCCCTCTCAAACACCAACTTTGTGATTTGTCATGTTTCTCAATTCCTCCCCCATCTCGCCTTGTATGATTCCCTTACATATGACCATTTTTCTTCATAAATTAAACCGATTCTTCTATCATTCCATTCAATGACTACCTAAATTTTCTTGAATATTGATTACATGGCTATTCAAATTTATTAAATTTTACTATATGTAAAATTAAATGTGTTAGGTGATACACAAGAGTGTAAATTATAGAGGAATTAAGTTAATGTTATACATTAAAATTATGGGAGAGAGTAAGAGCATAAGTTACGTGATACAAAAATTTCTCACAATGTCGTTTTATTTCATGCCAAGTAGATCTACTATGGATGATATACATTTGTTAAGAGGTTTGATGGAGAAGTATAGAGAAAGTAAGGAGGATCTACATATGATTTTTATTGATTTAGAAAGCTTATGATAAAGTTTCAAGAGCTGTTCTTTGGAGAGTTCTAGAACATAAAGAAGTTAATATTGGTTATATTCAAGTCATTAAGGATATGTATACTAGAGTTGTTACTTGTGTCCAAGCACAAGGAGGATTGACAAAATATTTTCCTATTTCAGTTGGATTACATCAAGGATCAACTTTAAGCCCTTATCTTTTTGCTTTAGTTATGGATGTTCTTACTAGGCATTTACAGGAAGATGTACCTCGGTGTATGCTTTTCTTTCTTCTTGTTGATAAGACTAGAGAGAGTCCAAGAGAAACTTGAATTATGGAGGTCAACCTTAGAGTCTAAAGGTTTTCATTTAAGTAGATTTAAAATTGAATATATGGAGTGTAAATTGTAGATGTTCTAGTGGTAGTGTTGTGACATTAGGTGAACAAGTCATTAAAAGAGTGGCGATTGAGATATTTAGGCTATTGTTCAAAATGATGGTGAAATAGATGGAGATGTTATTAGTAGAATTCAAGTTGGATGGTTGAAGTGGAGGAATGCATCAGTGCATTGTGTGATAGAAAAGTTCGCTTAAACTTAATGGAAAATTTTATAAGATTGTGGTAAGACCGATGACTTATGGGTGCGAATGTTGGCCAATAAAAGAGAAGCATAAGACTAAGTTAAGTGTTACAGATGAGGATGCTCAGTGGATGAGTGGCTTTACTCTTAGAGATAAAATCATGAAAGTATGTTCGGAAAAAGTTGGTAGCTCGTATAAGATTAGAGAGTAAGTGGTTTGGCCACATAAAGCGTTATCGTCAGATTAGGGAGTAGATGCATTAGATTTGCCTTATGTTAAGAAAAATAGAGGTAGACCTAAAAAGACTTGGTTAAGATGTATAAAAAATGACCTTAGTATACTTGAATTAAGTGAGAATTTGACAAAAATGAGACGAAGGATTCATAGTCCCACTTAGGATAAAGGCTTGTTGTTGTTGTAGTTATATTATATCTCCAACTTGTAAATATGTAAAATTTTCATGATGTTTAACTTAGTTTCATAAGTTTATTGTGATCACATATGTTAAAGTTTTTATAATTGTGAATTTTACATCCTTTCGATTTTCAATATTCATTTTCATGTACACTCAACACAACAAAGGAACCTCAGCAATCTTGAACATTTTGAGTTGAGAGTTGTTAAGGAGGTTTCATGAAACTAATCTCATAACTTGGGAACCTTAATTTAGGTGTCTTTACATCATTTCAATTATTAATAAATTTTGGTGTCCAAGGTTCGTTAATGCAAGTAGAATGAGATTCACAATAAAATACATAAAAAAGCAACAATTTCCAATTTTACCACAGACTAATCATCTTTAATGCAACATAACAAACATCTTTCATTCCAACAATAATGTCAATTACCAAAAATTTCATTTAGCAACAAACAACACACTATAAAAAACCTCAACATATATCACACTTGATAAACTTCAATAATGCATACACACCTAAGATAAATAAATTAATGGAAAAACGATAGAAATCACTAATAGAAGATCTAGGCCCCATGTAGATACAAGAAGACTCATTTTCAGAAGTAATTACCATCACCAATGAAGCATTTGAAGAATCCATATCTAACAATCTATACACAAAGCTTGAAACCACACCACATTCATCAAAGCCCGAGCTCAAACTAGTGCAAATAGAGCTCATGCAAGGAAGGTGACCAACCCAAGTGAATACTAACATGGTCAGGCTGATTCAGGCTGGTTAGAATATGATCAGGCCAGTTCAAGCACATTTTGGCCACAATTTAGCTGATGTAAGCATTAGCAAACATGGCTCATTGAGTTTCTCTGGAAGTTGATCAAATCAATCTTGGCTCACATAAGAATCATTTTAATCAAATTAAGTTGCATCAAACTCTAGTTTGGTCTTTTTGAGGCACCTAGAGTTTCATATTTTGCATCAAATACTGTGCATGATTAGATAAGAAGTTCTACAGCTTTGACGATACTATTAAGCAACACATTATATAACTAATGCTCTTGTTGTAATCTGTTTAGTCAACTGTACATTACCGTGTCCCTTAAATTGCCCTGTTTAACTAGCCTATTCTCTTGACCATATCAGCCTTACACAAATAATGAAATCACCGAATGTTGTTACCCAAGTATGAAAACAACACACATTGCTAGAGATAAGAAAGATTGCAGCAAGAGCGTAATGTGTGTTGTTACAACAAGAACATATGCTGTACAAATTCAAAGACAATAAAAATAATGTCTAACAGATATCAAATCATTCGACAGCCATCCCTCTGAATATCATCAATATTCTTTGGGTTGCATTATTAAGGGTCCTAAATAAAATTCGAGAGTTGCAATGGCACGCCAATGTGCTTTGCTGTCAAGAAAATAAGGTTTTCTCGCTTAATGTTTAGGCTAAAATCAGCAACAAATTACAAATTATGAGGAGAGGGAGAAGAGAGAAGAGCTTACTAGGACAAGCAGTAGCGAGGATTAAGCCCGGAAGACCGAGAGCCAACATCCACTACACTAATCCCATCGCAAGAAGGAGAAGCAGAGGGAGAACACATAGAGAGGTATGACCGACGTAAGGAAGAAGGGCAAGGGAGTCCTCCACGTGCCTCTTCATCACCTCGCTCTCTTCTGCCTTCCGACGTCAGATTCATCCGCTGCAGACGCCATCGACAAAAGTTATAAATTATGACCATAGATACACACCATTTGAATAATACAATACGCAAAAATATGTACCTCGTTCCATTCAAGAAGGGCGCTAACGAAAACAGATATTTGCTCCTTCGAGAAGAAAGGGTTCGAAGAATCGAAGCGTCGACGGCGGTGGCGTCAGTGATTGGGCTTTCAATCAAATCGCCGTCCGGCGAGGCTGCTGAGTATTCTAGGGTTCCGATATTAATGGGGAGACGAGAGAATGGGGAAGAGAATCTAGGAAATGAAATAGGGAGGCAAAGGCGGCGGCCTGCATATGCTGTGGCGGGAAAAGCATTGAAAGGTGAGCCATTAGCAGACGAAGCTAGCATAACGGTCCTGCAAGTTTCGTGCTCAACCATAGTGATAAGAAAAGAAAAAAGATGTTTTTCTTATTTTAAATATATATTTATTTAATATATTTTTAAAAAATTTATTTTTTATTAAGAAATTTTATTATTTTATAAAAATACTTAAAATTATTTTAAATATTTTTAAAAAAATATCATATTTCAATCAAAATATAAATAAAATAACAAAAAATAAAAGTGATCCCACACTACCCTAATGCGTTGTTTGGGATCGATTTTATTTTTTTATTAATATTTTAAGTTAAAATAAAATGTGTTTTATACTAATCATTAGTTTTAAAAACACTTTAAATTTATTTTGAGTATTTTTAAAAAATGATGTGATTTATTTCTAAGAATAAAAATATAAATAATAAAAAAAGATACATTAAAGGGACATTTGGGATTTTTATTTTAAATTTTTTAATTTTTATTTTTTAGTCAAAATTCAATATGTTTGATATTAATATTTGATATGACACTTAAAATACTACTAGTCGAAGCACGAATCTTGATGTTAAAAGCAAGCGATCCAGTTGGCGGTGAGATCAATTTCTTAAAATATCCTTTGAAACTTTGGGATATCGGTTAAATCTCTAAATAGCTCAAATATGAAGTGTTTATAGTCAAATCGAGCTCGACGGCCGGTTCCGCCAAAGATCTTACTTTATTTGAGCATTCAAATGCACAAAATACATCATATGATCAAGGGAATCATCATGAGTGGTCAGATGGAGAGGAGTGGTTGGATTTTGCATGTATTTACGAGAGATGTCCTCCCGATATAAATAGCCCTCGTTATGAGGGGGGAGAGAGGAGAGAAGAGATCCTCCAAGATCGTCGCGCCACTCGGCGGTCGTCGCCACACCGTAGCCATCGGTATGCGTTGATCCTCCCGTCATCGACCATTGTTGTTGTCATCACCACTATCGCTCGGTCATCGGCGTCAACATCATCGTCATATCGTCGTCAACATCATCGTCGACATCGTCGTCATCAACATTAATCGTTGTCCCTATTATTATCACTCCTATCTGATTAATCCGTATCGAAGATCTTGTACTCGAGACGATACATAGTGGAAGCTTTTCTTGGTGGTTTTCCCTTTTTTTGAGATTTTTCACGTAAAATTGCGGGTTTTATTGTTCGCTTTAAATACGTGTGTCTTTGGACTCCCCAAAGAAGTAAGGCGTAAAATTTTACTCTGCAAGGTTTTAGACGCGGTTTGGCGTCGCGTGAGAAGAAAGAACCAATTCACTGAACACCTCATTATGGTATGACACTCAGCAGCCTCCGCTCCAACTCTGCCACTCAAACCAATCCTTGAACCATAACTTCCTCCTTCCCACGATAGGCATGACCATGGCGTGAAATCTCTTTAGAAGATCGTGTCGTAGAATGGAAGAGTCTCAAATGAGAGGACTTTTGCGAGGAACACACTAGTGAAAATACATCTCCCCAAGATCAATCGTTAGCGGGAGGTCAAAATGCTAATCACCTTGATCAGTTCTTCCGTAGAGGCGTGATCGATCTCCTTGACACTTCTACTCATCCATCACGCAGCTCAACCGTAATCATCCACCATTATTCTTTGGTAGCTTGACACATTCTCGTCTGTGACCCACTCATGTTATACTCAGTAATTATGATGCTTAATGCAAGATGAATTTCACCTCCAAGATAGAAATCATCTTCCCCCTCACCGCGGCTATAAGGAATCCTCACCTTTAGTTGAAGCTATTCTTCAACATCTTATTCTCGTTGGTTTCAAGCTTCCGAACATTGATTCATACGATGGGGCGACTGACCCACATGAACACATCGACCATTACAGGGTATCATGCATATCCAACGAGCTCACGACACCGCTTTGTTAGGTCTTTCCGATTACCCTCGGGACAAGCTCACACTTGGTTCTACTCCCAGGAATCCATCCATACCTTTAACGAACTCGCCAAGATTTTTGTAGAAAGTTCATTGCAACCGGAGGATCATTAAAGATTCCTCCCATCTCTCGACATTCATCAAACGAGGCTAATCACTTAAGGAATACTTCCAGGTTCTCCTTAGAAGCTTAAATACCGGGCATTAAGAGGAGTTTTCCTTGAGGACTCGTCGGGCCTTTTTACTCATCACTAATCGAGACACGGTCATTCATCGACTTGGTTCATTGTGTGGAAGCACAAATCTCTCGATGAGAGGCTATCAGCAAATAATTTGAGCAATCTGAGAAAACGTAAAAGCACCCAGGAATCGGACCGATCTATCAAAAGAAGCAAAGGCGTCGTGATCTCCCTCCACGACCCCATATCAACAACGTGAACCACACAAAAGGAATACACGCCGGAACACATCTCGTGTTAACCTCCTAATATTCGAGATGAAGAAAATATCAAGTGGGCATCCACCCAAATTCGTGAAATCAAGAGCAATATTGTCACTTCCATCAGTGGTGGACATACTTCGAGGCATACAAATAACTCAAAGAAATTGAGAGGCTCATTCAGAGGATATCTACGTCGATTTGTGAAGAATTCACTCAAACAAACATACCTCCAAGGGGCAGCACAATCATCAAATAACAAAACAATCATCAAACGGTTGGAGAAATTGAAACAATTGTAGGAGGACCAATACTATCTAATCAAGTTCTCATTACCATCTCGAGCGAGTTAAAAGAAGTCGATCATTCCATCACTTTAAATGACTGGACTTAGAAGGAGTACATGTTCTCATCAAGATCCACTTGTCATCAACGGATCGGTGACCCATGCTATAATGTTAAGAGAATTTTGATTGACAATGGTAGTTACGGTTGATGTCTTATTTTACTCACATTTCTTAGCATGGGTGCAGTTGGGAAAAGCTCCAACCCCTCTAACCATTATACGGATTTGATAATCGCCCTGTGCGAGTAGAGGGGACAATCACCCTTCCTGTTGTCCTTGGTGAATTTCCTCGACAAGTGACTCATTTAATCCAATTCATGGTGGTCAAGTCAGATTCGATATATAATGTCATCTTTAGAAGGCTCCTCTAATCAATTTTCGGTGCAATCACTTCAGTATCTCATCTTAAGATGAAGTTTCCAACCCGTTGGGTTGGGGTGTGTAGAAATCAGATAAGCGCTCATGTTACCTCAGACAAGCCCAACCACGCCCTTCTATGACCTTCAACATCGAAGATTTTAATTTTTGAGATGAAGAAGTACCTCAGAAAGCTTCGCCTATAGAAGACTTGCTCTCTGTTGTATTATCAAATGACCAACCACCACGAACAGCGCAAGTGGGATATGCCGGGGGTCGACCCCAATGTAATCATGCACTCCCTCAAGATCGATCTGACATTCAAACCGATCATCCAGAAGAAGCAAAGTTTTGCACCTGATCGCCTCCAGGCTATTGAGCAAGAAGTTAACAAGCTTCTAGAAGCGGGATTCATACGAGAGGTACATTACCAGCTAATGTTGTCATGGTTAAGAAAATAACGGAACATGGAGAATGTGTATTGATTACACGACCTTAATAAGGATTGCGAAGATAGTTTTCCTCTTCCTCAAATCGATCGGTTGGTTGATGCTACGTCACGGACATCAAATGCTCGCTTTTGGATGCTTACTCGTTACAACCAAATAAAATGAACAACGGATGAAGAAAATATTTCAAACATATAAAAGTTTATATTGTTACCAAGTTATGTCGTTCGGATTAAACAATGATGGTGCTACCTATGAACGCCTTATGAATAAGGTCTTTAAAAACTTACTAGGCCCTACTTCGGACTACTTCCTATCACCAAAGGATAGCTCATCACTTCAACAGAAGAGTAAAACCTCGTCCCATATCTGTCGGTGACTTGGTCCTACGAAGTCTCAAAGCTGTAGGCAAAGGCCCTCAACGCAATAAACTCTCACCTCTTTGGGATGACCCATATGTGATTATAGCTATGGTGAAGCCAGGAACTTTCAAGCTCAAGGATTCGGAGGGAAAAACTTTATCTCGAACTTGGAACACTGAGAATCTCCAAAAATATTATCAGTAATTCCTACTGCATAACTGTTGCAACTTTATTTTGTCTCGTTTGTCATTTCCTCTTCATGTAGCCAACCCCACTTAATAGGATAAATACTTGTTGTTATTGTTGTCATCTCCTCTTGAAACTCATATCTGTGTTAAAATCGTCTTATGATTGTATCACCAAACTTATCACAGTAATGAATTTATAGCTTTTTTCTTACAAGCTTATTTCTTCTTCATTTAATCCTCTCACTTGAGAAATATGCAACTCGCATTGTATCTCAATCGTATAATCAATCCCAAGGGGACTTGATCGGACCTCTTCCATACGTAAGAAGTCAGTAACACTTTGGCTAATACCTAGGATAGGTCAAAAGGTCCTTGGTGGACATCCCCTTCCTTACCGTTAACGCCATCAAACACGCTTTAACAAATAACCTCGGATAGGTCAATAATCCTCAGTGGATTCAATTCGACCTCTTCCATATAGGTTAACATCATCAAGTAACGCTTTGATAAATAACCTTGGATAGGTCAATAATCCTCAATGGATTCAATTCAACCTCATCCATACAGGTTAGCGTCGTCGAATAATATTCTGACCAATTACCCCGAATATATAAAAATAAAATAAAAGCATATCATAAAAATAAAACAATAAAAAGTATTTCATTGACAGCATTAACATGATGATATAAGAAAGAATCAAGATTATGATACACACTAATAGCAATACATAAAAAAATGCATCATCAAGTGATGCTACATCATATCAGTTGGTGATATCAACGTCCTCCTCACCATTAGGAGATGCTCCCTTGGACTCACTCTCAACTCCATTATCTCCTGAATCTGACGAAGAGTCTTCGGACACTTGGCTGGGTGATAGATCCTCAACACTAGTCTTGATGCACTAAGCATTTCTTTTAGGAACCCTCGGATGAAGCCCTCTCCTAAACATTGGCTCCAAGTCCTTCACTTCAACATCAAGAATATGATTACGAGCTTTCTGAACATGGTCCTCAATTATACGATAAGCAGAGCTCTTAAAGTCTTCCAATGTCTTCAAGGAGATTTCATTTGCTTCCACGACATCATATGTTCCTTCTCAAAGACGATCCTGTGTGCTTTCTTCTAGTTAGAGCTCCATTCTCTACGTAAGTTTTGAGTCTTTCTCTTTAGTCGGTCCTCACCTCAATCACTCATCAAGTCGCTCTCCACTCTTGGAGAGAAAGAAAATTTGACATATTCGCTAGCTTAGTCCTGCACTCGGTTAGCTGATCCTCCAAAGTCTACTTCTTTGGCCTTAGCACTCATTTTTCGCTCATACTCGCCTTGCAAATATTTTAAATTCACAAATTCAGTATTTCACTCATCTAAAGAGACACCCAAATGAGCCATCAGCCCTAATGTTTGAGTTACCTATAAAAAAAAATAATAAAAATAAAAAAAATTATCACAAATATTACACAAAAGAAAAAGAGGAAAAAAAAGAAAAGAAGAAAGAAGGGGAAGACAACGTACCAATTCATCTGCTCATTGATGCCCAATGCATATGTGATTTAACACCTCTTCAGGAATGTGCGGCTTCGAAAAATGTACTCTCCCATTATGAGTTGAAACATCTAAACTCTCAGATGCCAACTGGGGGCGAACATCTTCTTCGCAGATATTTGATGTAGTCACCATGTCTTCTTTTCTTTAGGAAGAAACATTGCCACCGATTTCGTGGCCGAAAGAATCCTATGAATATGAGGAGACCTTTAATTACCTTTACTTGATTTCTTTAGTGGAAAAGAATGAGATCTTCCTGCTTGGATAGAAAGGCCAACCTTGAACATTCTATCTTCTATATATTTATGATGTGTAACTCATGTTGCAAGCTTCTACATCGTGGATATTAAGAGTTGCCGGGATCTCATTCTCGATATCGCAATGGATGCGGAAGGTCATTCAATCTTTCCCATCTCTCGAAGGCACTCATTTTCACAAAAGAATCCGGTAGACCAGAGGAATCGTGTGAAATTTCTATCTAATTCTTTATAGTCGATAAAA
Organism: Cymbidium sinense; assembly: GCA_021442155.1. Lineage (NCBI taxonomy): Eukaryota > Viridiplantae > Streptophyta > Magnoliopsida > Asparagales > Orchidaceae > Cymbidium > Cymbidium sinense. The sequence continues at coordinate 154,527,082 of CM038215.1, forward strand.
CACGTCCAGTATCACATGTGAATCTACACATTTGGCACAAGTATTTGATGTTCAAAGTAGCGCCATGCTCTCTAAAGAAGACAGTCAAATCAACAATGACCACTAAAGCTCGAAATGAAAATTGTGACAAAGCTACACCACATATTTCGAAGATCTCAATCAACTAGCGAGGAATCGGTCCGCGTAAAATCATCTGAAGCGAAAGTACCACGGTGGAGATGCGTATCGATTCTCGTGCTCACGCCATGCTGGGCGCCATGGGATATGACACTTAAAATACTACTAGTCGAAGCACGAATCTTGATGTTAAAAGCAAGCTGATCCGAAGTTGAAACTGGTCGAGATCAAGCTCTTAAAATATCCTTAGAAACTTTGGGATATCAGTTAAATCTCTAAATAACTCTCAAATATGAAGTGTTTATAGTCAAATCGATCATCTCGACGAGCCGGTTCCAACAAGCCAAAGATCTTATAATTTTGACTTCATTTGAGCATTCAAATGCTCAAAATACATCATATGATCAAGGGAATCATCATGAGCCATCCGATGGAGAGGAGTGGTTCGGATTTTGCATGTATTTCTGACGCTCCACAATATATCATTCCTCATTATGGAGCCAAGAGAGAGAGAAGAGAGTTCTAAAGATCCTCCAAGCAATTGTCGATGCGCTCGGCGACGTCAATCAGCCCGCCATCATCGCCAGCGATCCTCGCCGTCGTCGACCATTATTGCCGGTCATCATCACCGACCACTATCGTCGGTCATCAGCATCAACATCGTCGTCAACATCATCGTCAACATCGTCATTAACCGTCGTGATATATCGTCCATTCTTTGCTTATTGTACTTTCTCATATCTGATTCAGAATCCGTTGTCGAGAAGATCTTGTACTCAGACGGATACATAGTGGAAGCTTTTTTTGCTAGGCCGTGGTTTTTTCCTGTTTTTGAGGTTTTCTACGTAAAAATTCTGGAGTTTTATTGTTCGCTTTTTAAATATCTGTGTGTGCACTGGATTCCCAAAGAAGTTAAGGCATAAAACTTTTACTCTACCGGTTTTCTACAATATTAATTTTAAAAATATTCATAAGTTATTTATAATATTTTAATGATTTATTTTAAAAATTAAAAATACACTAAATAAATATATTTTTAAAAAGTGTAAAAATAGAAACAAAAACCACAAAACAAAATTGATTCCAAACAAGTTCTAAGCTTTATTTTTTTAATAAATTATATAATTTTAAAATGGGTCTTTTACATACACTATCACCATGTTCTTACATATTTACAAATTAACCACCCTTCAACATCAAAATTCAAATTGACATTCAAATATTGAAATTCATAACAAAAGCCCAACTCATATTTTTCATTTTCGTAAAATTCATAACAATTTGATTGACATACGCAAATACATGGGTCTCATAGTTCAAAAAAATGATGAAGGTGATCAAATTGTAAATGCATATGTTTTAGGTGGTTGATTTGTAAATATCCCTTTTAAAAATTTTAAAATATTTTTTATAGTTTTAGTAACTTTAAAAATAACTATCATTGTCAAATATATTTTATTTCAAATTTATATATAAGCAAAATAAAAATAAAAAGTAAAACTAATCCCAAATGGCCTCTTAATTAGATCAAATTTTGATACTTATGAGTTTTTTTTTAATTATTTAAATATTGAATGTATATGATTATAATAATTTTACTAGTTTTAATTTTGTTATGAGAAAGAAATTGTTTAATGAAAATAATTTATTTAGATCATTTTAATAGAAGCATAAAAGTAGAACTAGTTGGAAGATCGAAATATATTTGAACAAGCTTTAAGAAAGAGTCAAAATTGATGGGAAGCTTTTTTAATCATTGATCAACTATATGTGAACCTTATTTGATGGGCTCGGATCCGATTCATAACACCTTCAACTATTGATCGGGCAAATTTAAACTTTGTTTGAACAAGTTCAAATCTAATTTGAATAATATTTGAATTTCATGATACCATTAATCAAAGTTGATTTTAACTATTTTTTAACCTGTTTTAGTATCAATTTGAATAAAGTTCAAAATAGGCTTAAGAAAGCTAGTCATTTATTCAAATTTGGATAGAATATTGGAATGTTGACCTCCATATAT